>CM051270.1:25962224-26016081 GCA_027921565.1 Artemia sinica | reverse complement strand
TTTTCGCGGGATGCTGTCGATATAAGGAATTTCTCTCTAATTAGACTATTTGAAGCTTCTACATTGTGGTCCAAATGCATTTTACACAATTTTATTGATATATTGATCACGACACGGCAAATGATATTGTGGATATGCTTTTAAACATTAGTTTAGAAATTTAGGACTTTTTTTCATAGAAAGATGGTGCTCAAGGATGATTTACTCCTCTCTCTCTATCTCAGACAATTTTTGATGTTGCTAGCTCAGTTTCATTGTGGCAGTGAGAGCGTCAACATATGACAAAATGTCCATACATGTCCACTATGTATGTACTCACTGGGCAGCTGGTCATCATGTGAGAATTGCACAATGATTGATGAGTATGATGAAAAGTGTAGATTATGCAACCCATGTAAAATTGCATAGAGGATATGCTGTGCAAATTAAAAGGTTGTAATTCCTGTCTTGAATAGGTGTGTGACTCTCATCTTAGAGGCCACCTATGCTCCAATTGTCATTATGATAAATGTAAGCAGTGGAGATTACATATCCCGGTATGATTGGAAAGAATACCTAACCGTGATTTTAGTTTATTGCTACGAGATTGGTGTCGTCGTGGTTTTAGATTGTTCTGGAGGAGGAACCAGGTCAACAATTCAACTGTTGGAACAACAAGAGAATATGGTTTCTACGTCATTGTTGTGAAGACAATGGGTGTTATGATTATAAACCCACTGATTTTTATTTGGCTGTGACGGAATGTGATTCGACACTTGAGGACACAGTTTATGAAATTGCTTTAAATACGCAAATTGAAACATTTGAATTCTATAGAATGAATGAGAATAGGTATCATTGACTATACAAAGAGATATGACAAGAGTGAAGTCACGCTCTACTGTAGAAAATGTGAACCCTGACAATTGCAATACATCAGGATCAGTACACTGTGATTCAGATAATCTACCTGCACTATTTGTTGTCGACAAATACCTAGTAGTGTATGAAGTCTAAAGAGTAGAAAAGTCGTTTTAATCATGTATATAAATTTTTTTTTATTAATAAACAATTTCACATACATCTTTAGAACATTTTATTCTTAGGGCACTAAAATCAATATTAAATACACTTGTAAGTATATTTCTCCACTAGAAAGTCATTCAATCGAGGTAAGTCAACGTAGATGTTTGAGAAACTGCTTGTAGGTGTAGCCACGACATCTGACATGAAAAAGAGTAGTGCATGAAAAGCCACATGTCTTAGTCGTTAAATCCTGTACTGTTCGTTGATTTTGAATAATGGTTTTTTCCCACTGCTTTCAATAAATTTGCTGATGTATGGAGCATAGAATTTTATACGATAGGCCAAGAGATCAAAAAATTCAATATTCTTCGCTGTTTGAAAGATGCATAGCCAATGACCAGTCTTCAAAGTCGATGGACTGCTATTAACAATGATTAGAGTATTGTTAACACTGGAATTTTTTTCATGAAGTCCGAAGGTATGAAATAGGACTTGTACTGGGACATGTATGGATCCATACTAAATACATTGATTATTTGGTTTGTGTTCATGGTGCAAGGTCTAGTAGAACACTGCCGTTGGGTGTGATTTCCCAATAGGTTTCAAATTGACTCAATGATATTAGCGTGATACTCTCAGTCAGAGCATTGGCAAATGTACAATCTAAACGTACATTCCCTGTTCGTACTATACTCATATCTTGTGTGCCTGACAAGTCCAAAACAATAACCCCATGATTTTTTGAAAACATTGAATCGGTTATTCCATTTTCAAATAGTTGAGAGTCATGAACTAGGGATTGCATGGTCAACTCGTAAAGAGTTCTATAGGATTTTTTGGCAAATGATAGAGTGTAACAGTGGAATACCATTCACTTTGCACACAAGGCTAGATAGACCGAAAAAATTAAAATCATGGGGGGATTCAGTCCAGGATCCAACGGCACTGCCACTCTTCACAAAGGCCAAAGCCAATTTTGATGGGATTTCTCCATTGATAAATGATGAATTGCTATAGCTACGAGAACCGGCAGCAATGTGACGTTGATTGGTGATTGTATGGGTGACAAGAAGTTTAATGTTGTTGCAATTTGCTCTTAGCTTTTCCACTGCCAATGCAACAGAGCTCATAACTTGTTGTTTTTCGGACGTGGAGAATTGCCGACGTGATAATGAACATTTGCATCGGGTGCTGCAGAAGTGTTTTTCTCAAAATGAAATTCGATGGTGCCATCTGTAACTTTATGTCAATCTTGACATTGGGGGGTAGCCATTGGGATATATTGAATATCTCATGATTTAATTTTCCAACCAGATGATACTCCTGGGTCACTGCAGTAGTCAACTCACCGTCTGTATCAACACCTGTTCGATATTCATAGCCCAATGATTGCCCTCTCATCTCCTTGTACACCTTTGGCGTCATCATCATAAATTGTATGTAGCTTGCATAGTTTGATAAATTATTGCTAGTGCTCACCAATGTTCCATTAATAAATACATTATTTGCTTGAATAGGTTGTGTAGAATACAGTTTTCATAGGAGAGACCATCGCCGGCATTTGGAGTTGTATTATCTGACTTTTTTCTTCACCACAACATTTAAATCAATAAATGTTGACGACGAAATCAATGAAATAGTCTTCATTGGAAAAAATATTTGAAAGTGTATATTCTCCGAGAGGGGTGTTGGGGGTGAAATTGTTCGTAGTAGCCATACTTGACACTGACATCAACATTTTCAGCATTGAATAGATTCAATGAGGAGCTGATTGATGGATATGATTCCTTGTGGGG
Source organism: Artemia sinica (assembly GCA_027921565.1). Taxonomy (NCBI): domain Eukaryota; kingdom Metazoa; phylum Arthropoda; class Branchiopoda; order Anostraca; family Artemiidae; genus Artemia; species Artemia sinica. Next base: position 26,013,280 of record CM051270.1, on the reverse strand, counting down.
GAGATAAGTCATCTTAAGAGAAGAAATTCCTTCTTTGATCTAACAATCTTTTTCTTTTTCTTCTTATTGGCCTTCGTTGTTTCATTTGTCAAAGTCCTTGTTGATGTCCTTTGCTTCCTGCCTGGGTGAAGACTGATGAGTGAATGACGCGAACGCATCCTTTTTCAATCCCTCCCCATTTTTGTCGAGATTTTAATTGTTCACCAACGGCTCTTGCTGAAGATCTAATATTTTCCTTAACACTCTCTTGAAATTCTTGCCCGACCCCCAGTCCTGTAGTGTGGAGGCAGCAAAATTTGATGCAGCAGGTACAAGATATTTTTCTGGCAAGGGGTAGTGCAGAACGAAATAGCCTAGCAAACCAGCTGCCAAGACTATAGCCAGACATTGTAGTACGACCCTTGTAGTAGTCCAAACTATTGCCTATTTGACGTGGACTCAAAGCACCAACATAACAATCAATATCGGGACAGACAAATGGAATTCTTCTATTGTTCATTTTAGGTGATTGTACCGTCGTCGTTGACAATGGGTCGAAAATCACATGTAATTACTGCTAAGCCTTTTGTCATTGCTAGAGGATCACCCAATTCACTTCTTAGTGTTAACTGGCAGAGTTCCAAATACGAAGTGTTTACAGGAACATACTGAAGATGCTTTATATTATAGTGATGAACAAGTTCATGAGTTGTTTTCGTTCAAGGAACACGTAGGAGGGGGACATTTGAATTACCAACTCTCGACGTTTCCACAAAGGATGCATAGAGAAATATGCAAGAGTCTGAGGCAAAACCAGGTGGATAATCGACAAAAATAACTTGATCCATCCCGTAATCGGTGCCAGCATTTTTCCCATGGATCATATTCTGTTTTTAAAGCCAAGAACATCTCTCAGATTATCATTGAGAATAATTGTTTCAGTGTCAACAGGTGAGCTAATGTAAATCCTATCATGTTCCAATGAATAATTAAAATGGAATATATCCCCACCGTTTCCTACGATATGAGATTTTTCTATTGATTGTACGACACAAATCTCCCATATTATCATATTCAATATATTTCAATTTGACATGTGGATAGTCACTAGGTTTAAGTGCTTCCACCCATTCATAGTCGACATAGCTCAATCCATTCATAGTCCAATCGATTGATATAAGTTTATTTCATATTTTACGATCCTTTCTCAGGATGTCATAGGTATTTTTGAGAATACAGTCGACAAGAGCCACTTCATACGCACCGTCAAATTTGATGGCAGGGGAGAGTTTTGTCCAAAAATCACTTGTCGTATTCAGTCATTGTAGAGAGGATCGGAAAACGTTGGACATGAAAATTACATAGAAATCATTGGGCATTGTCAATATCTTCAACACCGATCCAAGAACCAAAATCAGAGTTGTATCCAAGCCACCGAACAAGTAACTGTTTCTTACCGCCGCGAGTACGTGTCTTTAATATCTTTTCAATTTGGTAGATTTCACTAGCATTTTTAACTTTTTTGCAGTTCATAGTCATAAAAGCCGCCGAGAATCTCTTCATCTTGGTATCACGCAAGCGATAAGTTATGGGTTTAGTGTCTAGGATTTTTGCCACTTTAAAAAAGTTCAGTGGACCACAAGTAATTCCCCTTTTCAAAAACATTAGTTGTTCTATTAATTCGAACAGTATCACCAACATTGAATTTATTTTTCTTCTTGACATTTGATTCATTGGAATTTGTTTAAGAAAGGTGTCAATTGTATCATGATCCGAATGATGAACTTCCGTTGGTGTAGAGTTGGACAATGATCGATGAGGTCGTTGATTATAAATCAACATGATTTTATCAAGATCATGAATAAAAGCCGATGTATTTTTCAATGTACAATATCTTGAAATTAAAAGTCGAATAGTTCTTATCAATCGTTCGGCCAATGCAGCCTTTATAGGACTGTGACTATGATAGAGCAGTGTACTATATTTCTCTAGTACTTTTGCAACATGGGGATTAACAATTCACTACCGCGATCCGTTTGAATTGTTTTATATGAATCCTGTTTTTTTCGAGAATACTTTCAATGGCCCGGGCAACTTCAAACACCTCTATTTGATCGCAATGGAATTGCATATGCATAGCGACTAAAAACACTGATTGCAAGTAGAATATACTTGTACGGGTGTATTGTGACGTCTTTGAAGCTCATCTAGAATCAGGAGATCTGCTTGCATTATATGCAATGGGTAAAAGGCTTTAGATTTTCGATATTGATTGGCACGAAGTCTAAGATTTCTATGCAGAGTGTAACTTGATTCATTTTGTAGATAGTCTTGTAAACTTTTAGTGCGAACACCAGTGACTTTGGAAAGAGTAGTGGGGAACTTAAACTTCTCCCCGCCTCGCCAATATTTTCATAAACACCTTTCAGAACTTCAGCCATTTTGAACGTAAACACGTTGTGTAATGCCCCGCTACCCTTTTGTATACTGGAGGGCTGTTGTGGTGGTGGTGACGTTGACTTGATACGTCTTCGCTTTTTGTCTAGCTACCAGTGGTGTGCTAGTATTTTCCAAAATTGATTTAAAATCTTCTTCTTCTTCAACTTCATATTTTAATGGTGCTGATGATGATGCATGTTCATTTAATTTTTTTAGAATTTGTCTATTGCCAATAAGACTTTTGGGGAAGTTTAACGTATTTAGAAAGTTGTATAGATGAGTGTCAAATGATAATAGTCCTTTACGATTTGTAACCATGTCATACATTAAATCAAGTAGATTATAGCTCTTGCCCTGAATTATAATCCTTTCCCCATTGCTCTCAACTTGAATTTGACCACTTTCCAAGAGATAGGTTAGGAGTCGTTTACTTTGTTCACGATATGAGTGGAAATTAGATTTCCAATTTTCAATACAATTGAATCCAATTCCTCCTTCTTTAATTGTGTTCCAGCAGCAGCAGCAGACTCTTGAGAAGATGATTCTTTTTTGGGATCAGCATTAGCAGCAGTGGGCTTCGATCGATAGGACTTGTGTTTGTCCACTCGGCGAAGTGCATCTTGAAGTAAAAGAAGTTTTTTATCATCCTCAATAGTTTCATTGTCAAGGAATTTACTCAGATTGTTCTCAAAGTGTTCCACGGGTGAGAGAGCTAGTTCTATTGGAGTCAATTTATAGGGTTTAGCCATTCTCACTAGAGAAAACTGTTTACAAGTCCTGCAATTATTGGCAGTAAAAGTGTGAAAAAGCTACCGCCTGCCTGAAGAAGTCGTTTCCTTTTAAAATTCTCTCCTTTCTTTTTAGAGGCCAATGTACGTACAATGGAACGATGTTGCTTTGCCTGTTGCTTAACTACTTCTGGCAGTTGAACATTACCCTCGGTCAAATTTAAACAAAGTTCAGATATTAGATTAATGAAATCATTGTCAATACCATGTTTGAGTATTGCTTTTCTAAGCTGAGGTTTTGAAGTGCTTAGAACTGAAAACAAATGTCTATTTTCATGTAGTTTCTTCAGTGTCATGATAGCGACTAATAGGTCTTTTTAGTGTTCACAGGGAGATATACTGTAATTTCATTGTCGAAAATATCTGTGACTACACGCAGATCCTCGGGTGTATTTTGATTAAGATCCAATAGGATATAACCGTTGGGTTTATTAGTTGCCTGATTGTATGCTGAGAGCAGAAATTTAGGGGCACCTGGATAGATTTTTTTATTGAGGGTTATTAGCGAGCTAGAATCACGAACAACTCTGTAGATGATATAGTAGGTACAGTTCAAAGCAAGTGTTCGCATACATTTGCTCTGATGAAAGAGATTGTGTAGAACCAGAGTAACGGAAATCTGTTCATGATGAGAGCGAACAGTGAACAATTGCAGCATTTGCTGGGACCATTGTTCAATAGATTCAGCCAGATCTTCAATGATCAGCCAAGAGTTTGGTTCAATAATGTTGAAAACATCAAGTCCCTGTATGAACTGTATCTGCACCGATCCCATGGCAGCAGCAATTGCTTTTATTTTATTGTATGACTCCTGCCAAATACTATAGCAATAGTAGATTTTTTTCGGCTTTTCCACAAAACATTTTATCGCAATTTTTAATTATTTTAGTTAAGAGTGTTGTTTTTGCCCGACATTGAGGGCCCACACAGAAACGATCTGAATGGTGTTTTAAATTGATACATGTTCTTTCAACAGTTCACCTGGACAACTAACTGTAGACTCTAATTGTCTAATGACTAAATAATTTCCCTACTACTACTACTACTCTGTTCTTCAAGAAGAAGACGAATAAAGAATCATATTTTCTTTTATTATATACATAGAAAAAAAGTAAACAATACATTGAAAAAAAGCACATTAAACATGAAAAAATACACTTTTTTTTTTTTTAATTTATTTTATAATAAAAAAAATACAACATTTACATGGGTACACTTGAAAATACTTTTTTTGTTTATTTATAGAGAAAAAAATACAACATTAAGTTAGAGAGCACTGGAAAAAAAATATCACTTTTTTTGAATGAAACATTTACAAAAAAAAAAAATCTGCTCTAAGTCAAAAAAAAGATAATTTTGATATTGTGGCGGTGCGCCCCGCGCTGGCGGTGGCCGCCCCCCCCCCGGGCCGCGAGCCCCCCCCCCCCCCCCCCCCGCCGCGAGGCCCCCCCCAAAGGTTCTTAGGAAATAATTTACAGGACTTTATTAAACCGAGACTTTCCCTGTGGGCAATACATTCGGCCCGGTCTGAAGTTAAATAGTGACCAAGGGGGAGGGTAGTCACACCATCTTGACAAACATAGACCTTGTCGGAAATGGTACTCATGGCTATTTTTTCTACATTTACAGTAAAGTTCCTGTAGTTGTGGGAACGAATTGCCAACAATTTGGCTCGTGGAATTGTATTTTCAGTAATACAATTCCTATAAATGTTCATGTCGAAATTCTTGTCCACATACCGCATGGGTACTCCTTTGCAACGTTTCTTGATTTCCTCGTCGTGTGTCTGTATAAAGTACACACCTTCGGACCTACAAACGTACCACGGGAAATCAAGTCGCTTCCTGTTTCTGATTTAAAAAATAAAAGCTGATTTGGTGCCCGACGTTTTTACTAGCTCAGGGTAAAGACCACCACTCCAATTGGTGTAGTCCCATCCGTGAACTGAAAATTTCACCGTGCGCCAAATCATCAATTAGATTTGAGGTTTTTACTTTTAACAGTAGAGAATCCGTGTCACCGTAGCAGACCTCTACTTGCCCCTTTTTCCCGGCCACTGTACCCTAGCCACATTGTAGTAGAATTCCAACATGAGCTTTTTTGAGATCTCCAAGATCGCACTGCCTGCAGCAATATTTTTATTCAAGACAATGCGTCTTTTTTTCCTATTTTAAAGTACCATGTCCGGGCCAATGATTGTAAAGGAAGTGTAATTGGATCGGCAATAATTCGAGCACATTGTTCAGGATCGGTCACAACGTCACAACGATTCCTATTACGAACACTCTCACACATTTTGCCGAAAGCCGAATTCAAAATGAGTTTATAAATTTCTTTTTCGGCTTTCGTCTGCGCTTCAGAACGTTTGCTGACAAAAGTGTCAACAAATGTTTTCAAATAGGGTTTTTGACTAGACTCGAGTGCTCGGTGGACCTTTGTGACGTTGAAACCATTGTTACACATCCAGTTTAAAAAGCTACATGATGTACAACTATGTTTTTTTTCGGCAGAAGGTCAGCAATAAGTTTTTGTTTTGAAGGTGCCCAATGCAATCCATCCACCTCGACTAAACGCCTATTGCGAGGGCTCAAAGAGTCCTTAGTCACAGGTCTATTGATGCACGGGAAAACAAAATCCTTTACTGAATCGTGAAGCTCGACTGGTATCTCTCCATCAATTTCAAAAAACCATCCACCGGCCCATTCTCCTCAACACTGTTAATGTTGGGAAATGGGTAGCTTGAGGGTCATTGAGCCATTTATAGTCGCCGCAGGGTAGTGCATAATGGGACATGGCCGAGGGGTAGAGAGAATTCATATCGAGGAAAACTGCATCCGATTTTGTCCCCGTCTTTTCTCCGGCTTTGGATCAGTTTCCAAGATACGGTCCCCGTGAAAAAAAACAAACCCCCCTCATTGACCTCTCGATGAACAGATGCTGATCAATTTCAGTGATTAGCCCAATTTTTTCCCCACTAATTTTCAGGATAAGGTCCATCACTAGATGAGGCGAAGAAAAATAATAACCCAAATCGAGATTAAATTCCTCATAGATTTTATCCGTATTTTTTACACATAATGTCTAACAAAGTTAACACGTCACTCGACAAATACAGCTTGCAGTAGTCAAAGCCATTTTTACACCCTCCCCTCTGCCCAAACTTTTTTAGCAAAACTGTATTCCTCGGGGGTGCAACTACGATCGTGAAGACTGTCATAAAATGATTCAATTGGAGGAATAGTTTCCTCGGCGAATCTCGACATGGAACAATAATAGTCATAAGGATATATGCCCTTGATCGTTAACAAATCATATAATCATTTGGAAACTGTTGTTTGAGAAGGGGGAAAGCGTTGCAACCGTCATCGTTTTTCTGCATCTGAATTAATTCGCTCAATGATTTGGGGAAAAAACTCTAGGAATCTAAAAAGCGAATTTTATTCGTGTACTCAACGCCGGCTTCAACAAATTTCCACATAAATTCCAAAACAACAGCAACTTTTTTCCGATGATTTAGGTTTGATTTTGTACGTAAAGATGTCTATCACCCATGCATCATCTATTGTTCCATTTCTTTGAAGATACGCAAATGCTGGTAGCACATACTTCAGAACATAGTTAGAGTTATGCATAAAAACCGGAAGAAAAAGTTGTTGTTTAATTTTTAAATTACACGAATTGTGAGCCCACCCTCGAAAATTACTTTTTCCCGTTGAATTGGGGTCAATAAGGTGGTCATGGTCCTGAACCGCGTCTTTTGGGGCCAGGGCACCCCTACACACCCAGAAAATTGTCCCCTTTTCCATCGCCCGTTGCTCTTTATCCGACAATGTCATTGGATAATTGGTATGACGCAATCGTGAAATTGCCTTGTTTGCCGTTTTTTTTAAAGAATCCAATAGCTTTTCCATACTGCCCTCCTCGTCCATAGTAAAAAAAAAACTCTTCCAATTGCATTTTATTGTTGGCGTCGCGACGAGCGTGTGCGTAGGAACACGCAACTAGTTTGTGTTCCTTGACTATATTTGGGCCTTGATGGGTCCGATACCTCAACCAGTCTTGTTTCACAATCCAAAGACACTTTATCAGATTGTAGAAGAGAATTTTGAAAATTTTTAAATTGTAAAGTGTCTTTGCCTTCTGCCGGCATTTCTATTCTTTGATTTCCATGAAATTTTGCAATGGTCCATGTGATCTGAAAACGTTCGCTCAGATCTAAATGGGGAAAGGCACATGGGGCAATAGAAACGTTACCCTTTTTTCACACCTTGAGATAGGAGTCGACTTATCGCCGTGACGGGGAAAAAATGACCATAAGAATTTACATCTTTGGGAGGCTTGTAAATAACCCATACAAAATTTTTAACATTATCTACTGACGGTGTCCTCACTGAATACAAAACTCCTTTTTTATTCGGTTTTTTTCCCCCATCTACAAATTCAGTGTCATACTGGAGAACAACCACCCCACCCCAAGATTTTCATTTGCTTTCTCGAATATGCTTATTTATTTCAAGGACACCCGATATTTCCCCTCTAAACAATCAAAATTTACTTTAGGGAAATTTTTTTTCCACCGTTGCGAGCAAGTTTGTCGAGATTTTTCATTGTTGAACCATCTTTTAATGTCTTTATGGGCTGCTGCTAAAAACGCATATTTAAAGCATTGCAGTCCAGTGTCAAATCTGAAACCCTGAACTCCTTTGGTAGCCGACAAATCTGGGTGGCATTTTATTCCTTTACCCCTCCCACCCCTTAAAATAAAGTTTTGTTTAAATCTACTGAGATTCAGATCCGTGCGTTCAATGTATAAAATGGTGGACCCACTACCCCTCTCATTAAATGTATCCAAAGTTGAAATTAGTTTATTCACCCAGTTGAAAAAGTTGTCTTCAAATTAGTTTAGACCTGGGTAAAAAGTCTGGTTGCCTGTTGAAAAATGAAAAAAAAATGTCCCCGGATGTCCCCTTTTGTAAGTAAACTTTTTGATTCACCGTTGCTTTAATTCCCCCCCCCCCCCCGACCTCCCAATTCTGGATCTGAATCTCAATAAGTGCTCGAATTTGTGTCGATATAGCTATGGAGAACTTTCACGGGGTCATTTAAAATAATGCCAGCGTTTTCCTCGGGGGAGCTAAAATCTATCCTGTATATTTGCAAATGACCTAGAGCAGATTCTAACAAATAAAATTCACGCAATTCAGGGGACATAGCACTATTTTCATGTCCTGTCCCTGTTTGTTCAGGACTCAATTCACTAATAGTAAAGTTGTCGTTAAAAATGTCCCCGGAAGAATTAGGCCCAAACAATTTGCATAAGACTGTCCATTTTCTTCAGCTGTAAATTGAAAATCCAGGGGGATATCAAATAACGTACCTTCACTAACATCATCCGGCGAGAGGGGGCAATTACCCATGATACTTTGAAGTCCTGGACCAGGGAGGCAGAAGTTTTCACAGCTTCCCCCTGAAACTAGAAAATGAATAGATAAAGTTTTTTTTTTTTGACGAAAGTTTTATCACAATTATAACACACTTTTCTTTTTTTTCTTTTTATCAAACAATTTTTTTTTTAACTAAAAAGTTACCCCCCCCCTCCAACCCCTCCCGGGGAGGACCCTTGGGAACCGGGAGCTTCCTTTGAGGTAGGAGGATCGATGCCCTTTCGAGTTGGGATATCGGACTTCACAACACTGTTCAAATAGAACAGCCTCAAATTCTTTCTCGAATGCATCTTTCAACGAAAATAATTGCTTGAAATGAGTTTGGCCAAATAATGTTTCTTGACATCATTGTGAAGACATAATCGGTGATTATTAAAAAAAAAAAAGACCTTCTTATCGCAAATACACATCCTGTCACATGAAACCCTACTTAAAAATTCGAATCGGATTAAAATTCAGGCTGTAGCGATAGGATAATTTGATAAACACCGGATATATAGTGCAAAATATACGGCAGCTTAAAAATGATTTGTCAACTGTGAAATAGCGGATAGTCTGTTTTCAAATAGTTAGTTTTGTTTAAAAGGAATATTGGATTATTGCATTAGAATACGTCTTGGTTAGAAGTTACAAGGTAAGGTTTTTTTTTATAGAAATGCATGATAAGCTATTTCAGCGTTATAAGCATTCCTTTATATACCGCTAATTTGGTTAATGAATGAAAATGAAATAGGATTATTATTATTATAGAAACAAATTTTAACTTTCACTCATCAAAAGCTATGTGCCTGAGAAAATTTTGTCTTATTTTTGGAAAAAAAGGAAAAACAATATATATACATTTACAAGTTCTGGCTGTACATCAGAAGTCCCTGGCATGGCGTGAAGAGGAGTGTTCCCACCATCTTGATCGGATGAGGCTGACTCAAATTTCTTGCTAGGTTGCATAGAGAGTCCTGGCTGGTCCGATGAACTAGCAAATCTGATTACTGTTGGCCTTGCAACTTGCATTGATGCAGTATCGATGTCGCTAGCTTGTATAGCGGAGTTCTCCATCCTTGTGGTCCACTGTCTTTTCGTTTTTTGACCGGACTGCATTGGGACTGACACTGACCGGGCGGCTTCGTCATCTCGCGCTTTCTTTGATGGAGGAGGGGTACATTCTTCGCTATTTGCGGTAGCCATAGCTCTCTTTACAGCTGGAGGGGCAGCAAATTCTTCATAATTCGCCTTAAAAAGAAGAGAAAAAAATTAGTGTCAAAATAATTTCTCCCTTTTTTTACAGAAAGAAAGTTAGTCTGCACAAAGAACCCCCCTCTAACCACACGGATCGAGGAACAGAGTCTCTCTCAAACTCCGTAAAGCTCTTTTAAAAGATACAAGAATTACTTATTTAACACAAAAATTTCGTTTTTAAAACGGATACCAAGTAAAGAAAAAAACTGTGTTAGAATTGATTCAAAGCCCTCTTCCCAGTCATATATTTTTATAAAAGCTTCGCGTACATACGAATATCATGGTACAAAACCCTCAAAATTTGAAATAAAAAAAAATGACAAAAATTTAATTAGCTAGCTCAATTCTTACTTATTCAGAATATTAACGGAGGGCATTGAGCCTTCAATTCCATAGTATCAAAACACAAAAAGTTGATAATTATATATTTTTTTTTATATGCAAAGCTTTTAAAACTTATATACCTAAATTACGAAATACTTAAAATCACCGAAAAAGGAAGAAAAAGACTCCTGGACATAGCCTAAACTAAAAAAAATTATTAAGTATATAAAGGTTTCGCCCTCTAGCCTATATATCTCACCCTATACTTAGCTAGCTCAATTCTTACTTATTCAAAATATTAACAGGGGGGCATAGGATCTTCAATTCCATAGTATCGAAACACAAAAAAAGTCGACAATTATATGCAAAGCTTTTAAAAGTTATATACCTAAATTACGAAATACTTAAAATCACGGAAAAAAAGGAAGACCAACCTTTGGGATTTGAACGAAATTCGAACTTTAGTGTAAAGAGCAAGATATTCAGGAGGGAGGCAACCTTTCATATCTGCCGAAACTAATATGCAAATTCTATTTTTAATTTTTCATATACAATGAACCAAAATCAAAGTGAACATGCCTCTCTTTTTTGAATATTTACTAAAATTGAAATACATGGATCATTTAATATTTTATGATGAAGGAAGCTTTTTAAAAGAGGTAACTACACAGTGTAAGGAAAGAATTTCTTCCTTAACTTAATGACGAGACAATTTCTTTTGATTATAATAATGAGAAAATTTTACTCACCAGAAATTGCTTAGAATTATCCATTTTCTATGTAAATGTTCACAAAAAATATCAGTAGTGTTAAGTTGAATGAACTATTCAAAACTGTTGAAGAACCTAATTTGAAACCTGAATATATACAAAAAATAATTGCATAACAGCGAAACAAGACATGCTGGTTTTGGTTTATCACTAAAAAAAGACATGTATATACCTTGAACTAGAAATTGCGTAAATCTCTTGGCAAAGATGTGATGACCTGTAGAATAGGACTACCAGAAAAAACCTGTTTGGTACGGGGGCGTCGTAGAAGTATAATATTCTAGTCTACTAAGGTTTTGTAGTACTTTCAAAAGGGCTATCTATTCTAATTAAACGGCCTTTGTGTTTCAGGGGTCATTCTTAAAGAATTCGAACTTTAGTGCAAGAGCAAGGCATTGACTAGGGGTTGAAACCACTCAAACACGTAATAATTTTGGTTCGTTTTAAGTTTCAATGTTGTTCCTTACTTTTAGTTGAAAAAACTTGTTTTTTTAATTTAATACTACAATGGGAAATGCAGCCCGTAATAGATAATATAGCTAGGAAGAGGGTATTTAGCCAAAAAAAGCCCACGAAAAGAAACAAAGCCGGAGAATTATGCATTAAGCAGAATCCAGTACCGTGTTTTTCCATTATTAAATAATGAATTTATTAGATAGTGCATTGTTTTTATACAATAATACTGTTTTTATAATTATAGCTTAGTTAGGCTTTAATTTCCTCTGGGAAAGTCACTTCTCAAGATCTTGCAGTGCGGTTTGCAGTCATGTTTGTCGTTCAGCTCATTTCTTTATTATACAAAAATTCAAGCGAACACCTAAAAATTGTAATGACAGCTAGAGGGCCAGCAATAACTACTGATACATATGTAGTAAACATTTCTTGACCTATTTTATTCGTAAAAAGGGGAGTGGCAATTATTTTGAATTAAAATTGCTACTTTTGGAGCTATTGTGTTGTTTACCTTTTAGACATATTTTTGTAAATGTTTAAACAAAGATACAGAATTAATCAGTCTTCAGAACAAAAGAGCGGAGCACTCGTACTAAGTGACAGAGGCGCGACACAAAAAACGAATTTAAGTCCCACCACCTTTACCAAATTTATGACATAGACTTATTTCTGACAGATATCTATAAAAAATTTAAATGCTCGCTATGTATTTAAAAGTGTAGTATTCATCCAAAAAATCATTCACTCAAGCGAGGACAGCATTTTATTTATTCTTATTCAATAATTCAGAACAAGCTGAGGATAGAGTCTTACGGAACTTACATATTCAAATGAAAGTTAATACTTTGTATCCTATTTTTCTTCTTAATGTTCCTTCCTTGATGTAAGCTGCATAGCTGATAGACCGAGAAATCAAAATGAAAGCTTTTTCTTTTGTTATTGGGGAACGACCAAAAAATGAGAAAAATGTTTTTTATCCATAGATATTACAGCTGTTTTTTCTTCTTTGATTTGCAATCTTGTTTTCAGGAAGCGGGATTGTACAGAATTGAGACTGAATGAATCGATGGCACTAAATGAAATGTCTCATAAAGAGCAAATATTATGGTCAGTTGCGTTTATTGGAATGCTCGTGATTGCGATCGTTGGAAATTTCCTTGTCGTTTGGGTAATACTAGGTAAGGTTAATAGTGTTTATATTTCAGCAAAGGAAACGTAGGGATATGCCGCTTGGCTGATGAAGAGAGGTATAAGTGTAAAAATTGATAGATCAAGCTACATACTATATTTGTGAACATTTTAATATTGGGAATTACTGTAAACCAACTAACCATAGTGATTTTGATATAACCGAGGTATTGTGTTCTATTGCTGACACTCAAAAAGTCACCGGCATTAATTTAAAAACATATTTTACCTGAAGTTCCAGTTACATGTTAATTACTGAGCAAGGCCTCAATTAAACACAAAATACCTATTAAAAATGTCTCAATTTTCTGGAGGGGGGAGTCGTTAGGAGATGAGAGAGTAGCTAACATTGTAACATCATAACTATCATTCATGCAAGGGTCATTGAACGAATGAATGAATGCATTTAATACCCATCAATGAAAAAAAAAAAAAAAAAAATACAGATTGAGCACAAAAGAGAAAACAATACAAAAAAACACAAGACACTAATTCTTCTGACACAAGCAAAACAAAAACACAACAACCAGAGACAAATACCGCCTACTGCTGTAAAGCCTTTGCTCACGGTTGGGACTTGACTGACAAATTATATCGATCAATTTGCTACAGAAGCGCTTCTACAGGGTTAGTAACACCGTACTGGCGCGTAACATACCAATTGCTTCTCCATGGTGGTAAATGCAGCAAATACTTTACATGCTTGTAGTACACTGAACGCAATTTCAGTCTGTCTGTACTTAAAATTATGCCGAAATGGGCTAAGGTACAGATAATGAGGCAAAACCATAGCATTGTACACCTGGGCCAAACAGACAAAGGTCAACCTTCTGCTTATTTGCGACTATACGGCTATAGGTAAAAGAATGTATCTTCTGAAAATGAGAAAGCACTAGCCTCCGCGTCTCTAGTATTGACCTTCGAATAGGAAGGCCCAGATGTACAATGCCAACCGCAAGCTCAACAATAGAATCACCAAGTATGACCCTCCGACCACCATTGGTTTCCAAATAAACAGCAGTACTTCAGACTTTTAGCACTAAGATGAAGTCCAATTTTGGCATATTCTTGTTGTAATTTGATAAAATTATCTTCCAGCCCACGCAGAAACCAGTTTAGGACTTCAGGTTCAGTACGCCATCCGCACAGCAAATCAAAGACAAACCAATACCATGCAGAATTTAAGTCATATGTGACTTTGATTGTGGCTTTACAATACTGTTATTAAATGCTTTCGCTGACAAAATAGCAGTTTTGTTTAGCCCCCTTCTTTACCTGGAAAAGGAATTTCCATGCGGAGAAACAGTGAAATCATACAAAAGGCTATTATCTCATCAGCTAGTCGAGGAAGGCTAAGTTTCGCTTGTAGATTTTCATACATGTCAGCATAATGGGGTTAGGAAGCAGGGGTCAACACCGGGCAAACCCTTATCCGTTATGATCTCCTCGTGGCGAAGCAATCAAAAGCGAGCCTTACATCATTGGCAGCTATAAACATAGTTTCACCGCCTTCTTCTGCATTAACTAAACCAGGTACTAAAGCAGAAAGCGTACGACCACACGCAAGGCGAGGCTGGAAACTGAAATGATGGACCTAAACTCATTTAGTTCGCAACTCTTTAATTATCAAATTCTCTAAAATTTTATAAAATATAGTTGCAACGCTTATTGAGCTAAAAAACATACACTCAGAAGGAGGTATATTCTTTTGAGGGATAGGAATCAAATATCCATTGAAAAAGAATTAGAGACAAATCCCAGATCAATTATCAGTTAGCACAGGAGGACTAAGTGTTTCATAAGCAATTCACCACGCAACGGCAAATACTGTGCAGAAATCCCATTCTATCCTGTAGACTATATTTTTCTTCAGTTTACCAATTGCAGAAATAATCCGACTCTTTGTAATCATCCATCTCGGACTAGATACATGCTTTAAAAAACTTGGAGTTTCACTTTATGACTATTTAGAAGACGTGGATCCGGAGCAGAAAATTATTTTTTATAATTCTCAATCCATAAAGAAAAGTGGTATAAGAGATGTTGTTCGTCACAAAAGTTCGTGGGCAGATATAAATTAAGCGCAACGAAATTCTGGATTCTAACGGCTAAAAAGTCACTTTCTGAATCAAAAATAGACGAAGGAAAACTTGACTTCACATAGGTTACTAGACCACCACAAGGCCGGCCATAAGACTGAGAGTGTCGCGCAGCGACCGAAAATACTTTATTATTAGTTTGTTTGTTCCAAAAGGCTCACACTCAAAGTAGTTGCAGAATGCTCCTGAATACGCATTATGTCACATCTAGATAAAAATTCCTTCCAAAACACACACTGATTTAGTCAATTTCTATTTAGATTCCATGAGACAATCGCATAAGAGAGGGGAGGATCCTCAGTTCTTTTCTTCATCACACCTTTAGAGTTATAGATTCATTTCAGTAAGGGTTTAGCACTGTTTATCGCCTTAATAGCCGGACACCTTATACTGTAGCATGTATTGTCTTTTCTTTTCGTACAAGATGCAGAACATATCTTTAGTGCACATATTATCCTTCATTTAGGAAGGTCAGAATCACCGCAGTAACTGCAAATAGGTGTCAGTTCGTAGTCGGCCACTATGTGACCAACTTTGGGGCAGGAAAACATCTTTTTGAAAGTTTTAACTTGATGCCCTTAGCCGTTTCTGAGATTTTGAAGATTCACCTTTTTGATAATCTAGATGTATTTAGCGTCTTTTGATTTAGTTTAAGATGCTACTTCACATTTCTTGAGGTTTTACTCGATAACCTTAGTCGTTCCTGAGATACTACAGATACATCCTTTTGACAACCTGGACCTCGGTTTTTGATGTAGTCCAACATCCATCACAATATTCCCTGTAAGGTTGAGCTAAATATCCTTTGCTGTTCAAGAGATATTGTAGATACGCTCTTTTGCAAGCAGACAGTGTTTTTTTTTTTTGTTTTTTTTTTTTTTTAGTTCATTTTTCAGTTCATTTAGTCGGCACTCAAAGTTTTAACTTAATATCCTTTGTTATTCCTGAAATATTACGGAATTACTGTTTTTAAACAGTAGACGTATATATTATTTTTTTTTTATTTAGTGTACCACTCCCCTATCATGTCCTAAAACTGTCAACTTGATACCTTTCCACGCCATTCCTGAGGTATCAAAGATACGCCTTTTGACATCCTGGTCATATATAGTGCCTTTTGATAGAGTTGATAATCCCCTCAACATTCTGTCCAAGTTTCAAGCCTTTAGTTGTTCCTGAGATTTTGCAGATACACCTTTAGACAGCAATATTATACATAGTACGTTTTGATGTAGTTCAATATTCCCTTCACTTTGCACTGAAAGCTTCAGCCTAACACCCTTAGTCGTACCTGAGGTATGGCAAACACGTCATTTTGACATCTTGAATGCACATAATGTCTTTTGATTTAGTTTTCCAAATCCCCCTAAATATTTCTTGAAATCTTAAACTTAATACCCTTGGCAGTTCCTGGGATATTACAGATGCACATTTTTACAGCTGGATCCAAATAATATTTAATTTTTTTTTTTTAATTCCCTTCCTTCCTCAGCTTCCCTTGCAAGCTTCAACTTAGTACCCTAAGCCGTTCCTGAGATATTGCACATATGTAATTTTGACACATTAAAGTCTTGTGATTTGAACACACTTAATTTAAAGCCCTGGATATTCTTACTTTTTTGATTTAGTTCAATATCCTCCTCAATGTTTCCAGAAACAACATAGTGACCTTGGACAGTACTGAGATTTTGCAGATACGTCCTTATTACAATCTGAATGCACATAATGTCTTTCACTATATTTCAACAGCTCTCTAAAAACCCCCTTAAAGTTTTAGCTTCCTGTAATTGTAGCTTTGAGCTGTATCCTTTGACATTCAATAAAATGCGGTAAATTTTTTATCTGTTTGAGACAGTGCTGCTAAGAACAGACGAGACTTTGCATTCTTTTCCAAGTATGGATGGACCCAATACTCCCTGTGACCCCTACAAAAACTGCAGTAAAAATAGTAATCAATTAAGTCTTCCTTGTTGGAACTCAACTAGTTAACCATACTTCACTGCTCAATCAGATAAACACAGCTGATCTACAACCATTCCCGTCCGTGAAAGAAGAAAACGTTTTCATTTTGGTTGTAAACTGGTCGTAAACCAGCTGCAGATGAGACCCTGAAAGTTTCAACTTTATATCCTCATCAGTTCCTTAGATATTGCTGATACGCCCTTATCATGACGAGCATGCACATAGTTTGTTCTGATTGTGTTGGACTTTTTCTCAACATTTCTTAAAAGCTTCACCTTAATAACCCTAATCCTTTTTGGAGACCCAGGATCAAATATGTTTCCTTTTCCCAACAAAAAAAAACTTATATGGTAACAATGGGCAACTTCCATAACTTACGGTCCTTTCCCCGGGTGGCTCTGTAGGCTATATCTACCCTGGAGGCATAGTTGCTTGACCTTTGGACTGATCACTTCTGATGGGTTGAAGTATCACTAGAACTTTCAATTTGAAATTAAATTAGCACCCTCGAAAATTTTACGAAAAAACGACGCCCTTTCCATGTGAAGCGGCTCTGGGAAAAAAAAAAAATTATGTATTGAAACCTCATGGCTCTTTACTATAGGCAACTCTTGAGCGTTTCCTCTGACAGAGAAAATATTTTTTTGCACTAAGAGAAGAGTTATTACCCTGCAGCACCCACGTTACAAGCTTAGTACAGAAATATTTTCCGAATATCAAGATACATTAGAGATTAATTTCTATCCCCCTCACCCACATCCTCCTTTTATCCTAAGCATCCTACCTACCACCTACTTAATGATCTCGTAAATTGTGTACTTCGCATCCGCATTTATTTTATTTTTTACCTGCATTAAGACTGTATTATTTGTTGTGGCCAATGAACGTTTGTGAAATATTTAATTCTGTAAACCTTTATTTCTTAGTGGACAGTTTATTGTCGGATATAGAACAGTGCGTGTCTCCTAGCTTACTTTTCACGGCATTAAAAGTTTAAAATGTAATAAGCACCAAATTTGAAGATTTTCGAGAAAAATAAAAAAATCTGAAGTTCTATTTTCATATCAGGGTTTCCAGATGTACTTCCCAAATCTTTACGAAAGTTTACCTAGGATGTCAAAAAGATAACATTTACAGATAACAAGTTCTATCAGCATTTAAAGTTAGTTCATTTCTAAATGATGAGCTTTGAAGCTAGGGCATTTTATTGAGACAAAATGTAGGGAGTTTGCAAAATCAAAACTTCGGAAATAGAAAAATCACAGAAGGAATCTTATTTCTCGAAAAACCAATGTAAGCTCCCGTTCTTAGAAGATCAGGTCTGTCTATCCGCTTTGAAAAAGCAATTTTATCTTGTGGAAAAAAAAATTCTACCAATGCGTTATGAAAACTTTACAAATTATTTATAATTGTACAGTTCATTTCGATTATTGAGGAGTACAGATTTTTTTACTTATTTTTCATGGAATAACAAAATCAAAAATATAACAAATTTTCAAAATAAAAATTCGAGATAAAAAAAAAAAAAATCGTATCTTTTGTGTTTCGAAAACGAAGATTTACATTGCTGTTCCCCAAAAATTTATGAGCAATAAAAAAATTTTGCTTGTATTTTTGAAGAGATAATATGAAGCTCAATCATTGAGTAATCAAATTGATCTGGTTTCTGAAAAGCTTAGCCTCCCTGCTAGGACATTTTATTTGGACAAAACCCAGGAAATTTGTCAAATCAGAACTTCAAATACAAAAAGAACCAGAAGTTTTTTTTTTTTTTAACAATGTCAGATTCAGTTTTTAGAATATCAAAATCTGTCTATCCGCGTTGGAAAAAAAGATTCTATATTATCTGGAAAAGAAAGTTACCTCTTGTACTTCAAAGAATTTTATGCGTAATGACAATTTCGGAAATTATTTCCGAGCGAACGAAGCAATTTAGTATATAAGAAAGTTCATGTCATCTTATGTACTTTCCATAGTACGTATTACTCGATTAAGATACAAGAGGCATCAAAATAAAAATTGCAGAAAACAACCCAATAAGCTGAAATTTGGCAAGACCTTTCCAGAATTATTTCCAAGAAATCTAGAAGAGATACGGAATTTTGTTTTTACCTTCTCGGAGAAATTATTGATAGTTATGCAGGAGTAGGATATAAATTTTTCTGAAAAAAATCACTTACTCAGATAGGATAGTTATATTTTGCACCATGAATTATTTTTTCTGGAAAACTGCTGGATATTTTACAAACTTAGCATCAACATTTTTGCCCTGTTTCATGATTCTCATTCCCGGAAAAACTTTCGAGTATGCATGGCTTGCCACTTTGGGGGTACAGACCGCTAATCACAAAAAAAATCCAGCTGCGAAAGCAGTAGTGTTGCTCCGCAACACAAAGAGCCTGTGTCCGGCGTTCTAGTACCTTTGGTTTAATTCGATCACCCCTGTGAATATAAAATGAAAACAAACGAGCATGTAAACAAGCATCCATGATCATCCTTCTCAGAGAGAATATAAGGTTTCAGAGTCTTGCAGATAGGGGCTTGAAACCTCTACAAACAAAGTTGTTTTGTATGAAGAATTTGATTTTCTAATTTTCGTCAAGTTAACCAAAATTTTGGAGGTGATTTCTCCTTGTTTTAAGAAAAGCAAGTTTTCTTAAGATCGTTACTTTTAGTAGCTAACTTCGAGCTTTCTAAATGTTTCTATATTTAGAATCTTCATAGAAAGCTTATGCTTTTGATGCATACTTCACAAAACTCACTCTTTTAAAGTGTCGGTTATTATTTGCACAAATCTCTCCTTGCTAACAGAGTTCATTGCCACGAACTCTTTGATAGTTATAAACCTTAAAATTATAATAATGAACTCTGCCTTAATTTAAAAATGTCAAACGATACTTGTTTAAAATGAAGGAAATGGACACTTAAAGATTGAATAGAAAACTTATCCTTAAAATTTTATATTTCATTTAGGCTAATTTGATTTTGTAGGACAAATAACTCCTTATTAATTATCCACGCAACAAAAAGTAATCAGACATTAGATATTATTAGAAAAATAATAATAGATGTATTTAACGATTTCCCCTGAAGTGAAAAAAAACCTCAGCTATATCTTAGACACAGATTGAAGCCAGTACCATAACTCTTTAATAATGATAAAAAAAAAAATCTTGCCAAAGAAATTACAAAAAAAGCAATTCTCTTCATGGGCTTTATTTATTTATTTTTTAGTCTGCTTTCCTTTTAGAACCACCATGTAGGATTAAAGGATCTCAAGGAGATATACGATAAATGAGAGTTGATTCTTTTTAATTGGAATTGTGTGAAAATAAAAAAAAATGTCGAAAACCTTCGACCAAATCATAGAAAATAACTTAGAAAGGGAGTTATATTTACTTTATTGAGATCATAGTCTTACTTCATTAGAAACGGTTAAACTGAAACTTTAGAAACTTTTACAGGAAGATACCTCATTTTCAGGTAAGTTTTAACTAATATCTCCTAGTCCGGAATGACTTCAAGGAAATTGTCAGCATACAAAAGTTGATTCTTTGGCATCATAGTAGGGTGCAATATAAGTGGCAAGAGAATAAATTCATGTACACAGTATACCGATGCGACTATTACTTGCTAAAGCTAGTGCGCTAGGAAAGTCAATAGTACATACTAGGAGAAAATAGGAGACAAATATACGTTGGTATTTTACCTCCATGGCCCCCTCCCCTACCACAAAACTCTTAAAACCAATAATGTGAAATCAAAACATATATATTTGTTTTTGCTAAAAACTGTTGATGGCTTTTCCATTGTTTACAGGGGGTACAATCTCCTCATCATTTTAGATTTGTTTTTTTAAAAGGGTAAAGGAGTTAAAGAGGTGCTATTTTGTTTCTAGATATCTTTGAGTCCCAAAATCAGCAAGTCGATACCCTAAGTTTAGATTCTAGCCCTAAGATACTAAAGAAGCAACTTTAGTAAGAACAATAATTTGTCACCTTCTCCAAGTGAGAGAAATAGTTCGTTTAAAATACTAATTGAAAAAGTATTTATGCATTCGAGGACCTGCGCGATAACTAGGAGGTGTTACTGTTTAAGTAATAGAGCTAGCACATACTAAAAATGGCAATAATGCTAATTCGTTCACTTGCTTTTGTCTCCAATAACAGTTTTATAAGCTTAAGTAGAGTAAAGCACGTATCTGAGCTTTTTTAGTTATATTTACCAAAATAAAACAAACACTCTATCTGACGCAGTGTATACGTCAACTGGTTTCGTTACCGTGTTATACATTGCTTACCCTGGATATTGACACACATCAAATCTACTCAAATTTGTTTCGGTATTTTAATACAAAACTTAAAGGGTATGACAAGTTCACAAATATAACATAATGCAATGCCCGAGTAAAATCGCATAGAATTTTAAGCTAGCCTTGTTGTCCAATGAAAATATAGAAAAAATGGGCATCCCGGGGACACAATCTATGTAGCCAGAGGGACCGTGTGATCCATTACAGTGCAAATGATTTGTTAAAATCCTCCATAAACACATCACAATTGAAATTTAGGATATGTTATCCCATTTGAATTCAAGGATCGTGCAAAGTTTCTGGTCTAAGTTATTTCAGGGCCAATCTCGCCCCCCCCCTCCTAAGAAAAACAGGCATCTTGATTATGGGAAAGTCACATCGCTTTGACTTGCAATCAGTCAGGTATTATTCGGTGACTGGCTTTAAATGACCAAAGAGCTTTCCTGACCAAAACAAGAAAAATGGGTATTCCAGACATGATCTTTAGCCTCCATGATGGCTGGCATTTTAGGATTTTTGAAGTCACTAACTACAAAGTAACTAACGGTTAACACCCTCTCAGTCTCTTAAAGCCAAGAAAATAATTTAACCTTTCCTGAAAAAAGTATTTATATCAAACTGTGCTTTTATTTCTCATGATATAGAAAAATGGCCATCATAACTAAGATTACTGAAAAGAATGAACGAATGCGGACTGGCAGTTTAAAATATACTGATATTCATTCCTGAGAGTCTGGATAATTTGCTGTGAATGAAGTTATAAAAGATTAAATTCTTAAGACTTGTCTTGTTTTCAAGAAAGTGCAAATTATGTTCTGGTTTCCAGCAGCCACAGACGTGTTAGCAATACCCCTGCGTTAGCAAATTTGTTCTTTATTGTAGTTTCTGCTTGGTTTGGCTTAGTTATTTATTGTAATTTTGTTCTTTTAGAATTTCATTTGTTTATTGATAATGAGATACGGTAGTTTTACGCTTAAAAAATTATTTGACTTCATTCCTGCTAATCTTTGGCTCAATGTAGCTCTTTCTTTCTTTTTTTTTGAAAAACTCTTTTTGAGGGGAACTTTTTTTTTTAATAAATCATAGGCAGCGCAATGGTTCTGCCTGATTAAAGAGCGATATGGGCAGAATGTTTTTTTTCTGACAAAGGGACTTTGTATAGAAGGAGCTGTCGAAAAACTTGGAAAGGAGCTCATTCGGATGGAAATTAAAAGTTAGAGGGCCCTTTTTAAGAGTCAGAAGTAATTGTGGGGCAGCCTGCACCCCTCCCACGCCCTTCAATTCCCAAATACATCCAATCAAAGGCCATTTTAAGATAGCCATTTTGTTCAGCATAGTTTAAAGTTTCGGTAAATATGCCCCTTGGAATGTCATCCCTTATGCAATTCGCCCTTTGTTTACACATAGCATTTTTTATTAAGAAAGGTGGGCGTTTTCATGGGCTTACCTTATGGAGCTAAAACTTCCAGGGCATCATGAAGGGGGTGTTGAACTGGCCAAAATCCAACATGTGCATACCACTTGTGCAATTAATACTGCTGCTACTACTGTTACTACTACTACTAATACAACGCTGCTACTGCTACTACTGTTTCTACTAATTCCACTACTATATTGATAGGCTACTAGTAATATTAAGACTAAGGGTATGAAGTTGAAATTTTGAGAGAATATACAGGGGAAATTTAACTAAATAAAAAACAAACTATGTGTATACAGTTTGTCGAAAGTATGTATCTAAGAAATGAATTTAGGTATTAAGTTGAAACTTTTAGGAAATTCTTAAAGGGGAAAATTATTTGACAAAAAGTCAAAATTTGCATGTTAGTACTATTACTACTACTACTACTACTACTACTACTTCTACTACTACTACTACTACTTCTACTACTATTACTACTACTAGTGCTGCTACTACTACTACTACTACTACTAGGCTACTACTATTACTACTACTACTACTACTACTACTACTACTACTACTACGACCACTACTACAACTATTACCACTGCAACTACTGCTTCTGTAGCAAGTACTACGTAGGCTGAGAATATTGAAGTGAAAATTTGAGGAAATGTTTAGGGGAAAGTTGAACTAAACCAAAGCGTACTATGTGCATACAGATTGTCAAAAGGGCGTATCAAAAATACCCTTAGAACGGCTTATCTTATCAAGCTTAAGCTTCAAAGGCATCAGGAGGGGGCTGTTTCAACTGGCCAAAAGGCAACATTGTCATCAGCACACGAGAATTTGAATTTTTCAAGTCCCCTACTTTTAAAATTTCTTTTTAGTTGGTAGGGTCTTTTGGACTAACCAAGAGTTTTTTTTTTTTTTTATAGTCTAAAAAGAAGCATAACTACGTAATTGTGGCTATTTGACGGCATAAAAACCTTCATGACTTAGGAAATTGAATGAAAACACATAAAAAGTACATTCCGAGTCCCATTTCTTCAACTTTTCCATAGAGGAGAGGCTTTAAAAACAGTCTTGGAGTGCTTCAGCAAATACCACTATTATATCACATGTTGTTAATGTTATTTTTGTTTTTAATAAGAGGCATTGTACGAGCACTAATGCACGCTCTTGACGTACATCCTGTTAATGAAGGACGAATATGAAACCTCTGGAACTACATAATCTGCATGCTACTACTGCTACTATTGCTCCTTCTGCAACCAATACTACTGTGACACTAGTGCTGTTAAGAATAAGAGTATGAAGGTAAAAATTTGAGAAAACATAGAAAGGAAATATGATCTAAATAACGAGGGAGATACCCAACTGATTAAAGGCAACATGTAAATGTTACAACTGTTATAAATAATGCTGCTAGGACTGTGACTACTACTACTTATACAAAACTACTACTGCTACTACTTCTCCTACTACTACCACCATTACTTTAATACTAGTACTATTAAGGCTAAGTGTATGAAGGGGAAAATTTGGGAGAATAATGAGGATGAAAAATTTGATTCAAAAAAGACACTATGTGCATGCGGATTGTGAAAAGAGCGTATCTTAAGAATGGATTTGGTATTAAGTTTGAACTTTCAGAGAATGCTTAAAGGGAAGATCATTTGACCAAAAGGCAATATCTGCACGTTACCACTAATGCTACTACCACTGCTACTTCTAGTACTGCGCCATTTACCACTTCTATTGCAACTACTACTAACGCTAAGAGTATCAAGATGAAAATTTCAGGATGGGAGGGAAGTTCAACTAAATTAAGGCACATTTTAGATATACAGGATATCATAAAGCATATTGACTATGTCACAACAATTTTTAATTGTATTAAGTTGAAACTTCCAGGGCTTGATTAGGGGGATGTTCCACTGACCAAAAGGAAAAACACATTAATACTAATGCTGCCACTAGTGCTTGTAATATTCGTGTTAATACTACTAGTAGTCCTACAACTAGAACTATTAGTACTAATACTACTACTACTGTGACAACTTTTACAACTATGGCTAAGTATATGAAGGTGTGAAATTTTCAGTGAATATTGAGGGGGGAACTAGAGGTGAACGACAGCACGATATCTGCATGTAGGTTGTCAAAGGGGCGTATCAACAATTTCTTAGGAACGATCAGGTGTGTGAAGTTGAATCTCAAAGGGCTTATTGTGGGGGATGCTGGACTAACCAAGAGGCAAGATTTGCATCATTCTTCTACTCTTTCCAATACTACTGCTACTACTACTAATGCTAATACTATTACTGCTCTTACTACTACTGCTGCTACTAAAGCTAAGCTACTACTAATTATACTGCTAAGACTACTACCATGGGCGCCCATAAGCTGAATTTTAGGGGGGCTTGCCTGGTCCAATCGGCAATTCTAATGCTGTAATATATAAATCAAAAAATTAAAATATCATAGGCAGTGGAATAGCGCTGCCTAAGTAAAGAGCGATGTGGGTAAAATGTATTATTATTTTTTTTTTTTTTTTTTTTTTTTTAGACCAGGGCACTTATTATAGAAAGGAATATTGTAGAAACTTCAAAAAGAGCTCATTTGATTGGAAATTGAGAAGACTAGTGCCCTCTTTAATAGTCAAAAGTGATTGGAGGGCAACCAGGCCCCCCCACGCAAATCATTTCCCCAAATACTTCCAATCAAAATTTTGAGATAGCCATTTTGTTGAGCGTAGTTCAAAGGTCCGGAAACTATGACTCTGTGGTTGACAACCCCCTCCCCACAACCCTCAGGGCAAGGCTTGTAAGTTATGCCCTTGGGACATATATGGTTTTTATAGAAAGAGTGGCCATATAAACCACGGAGGGGCTCATTGGTTTGGTAATCAGAAGTTCGAGTGGCCTTTTTAACAGTCAAAAGTGATTGGATGTCAACTGGCACCCCCCACACCAATCATTTCTCCAAAACACATCTAGTCAATATTTTGAGATAGACATTTTGTGCAGCGTAAAGTCAAGAAATCATGTCATTGAGGATGAGCCCCCCTCCCATGGCCCTCAGAGCAAGGGTTGTAAGTTATGCCCTGGATGCATATAAGATTCTTATAGAATTGGTGGTCGTATAAGCTTCGGAGAAGGCTCATTGGAATGGTAATCAGAAGTTATAGTGCTCTTTTTAAGAATTAAAGTGATCAGAGGGCAAATACCCCCCCCCTCACACACGCACTCACACGTAATAAATTCCCGAAATTGATATGATACAAATCTGAAGATGACAATTTGTTGTCGTAGAAACTTCGAAAAAGGCACATATGGTTGAAAACTGAAAGGGCTAGTGCCCAAATTCATAGTTAAAAGCTATTGAGAGGTAACTAGCTATACAACCCTCCCCCCTCACGTCATATTATCCTCAAATGTATTCAGTACAAAGTTTGAGATAGCCATTTGTTCAAAAAGAGTTCAAAGATCACATAACAAGACGTTTGGGGTTGAGAAAAAACCCCAGAGTCTGGGGAAAGAGTCGTAAGTTATTGCCCGGGGGCATGTAAGGTTTTTATGGAAGGAGTGTTTCTTGTGAATTTTAGAGAAAGCTCATTTGATTAGAAATGTATAGTCCTAGTTCCATTTTCAGAATAAAACGTGATGGAGGAAAAATAGCCCCCCCCCTCCCTCCCTGACACACTCTTTTCTCCAAACCCATTCGATCAAAATTGCGAGAAACCATTTTGTAAACAATGGTCCGAAGAGCATATAACTAGTAATCAAATATAAGGAATATTTGGGTGGACGTTGAACTGAATTAAAACAAACTATGAGCATGTAGACTTCCGAATAGGTGACAAAATCAATATCTCAAGATCAATTTATATTATTAAGTTAGACCTTTAAGAGTATGTTGTGGGGGCTTTTGAGCTAGCCAGAAGGCAATATGTGCATACTTTTAGTGCTACCACTACAGCTGCTGTAACTAATGACGCTTAGAGTATTAAGGTGAAACTTTTAGGGAGCGTTTAGGAGGAGTTCCAATAAAACGAAAAACTGGTATGCATGCAGGTTTTTAAAAGGGCACATAAGAAATACCATAGGCAGCACCACTCAATAATAGCTAGAAATATCATTGAAACATTTAAAGGAGCTAATTCGATACAAAATATAAGTTCTAGTGTCCTTTTAAAGAGTAATTAAATAAAAAAAAGCAAGTTTTTTAACTGAAAGTAAGGAGTGATATTAAAACTTAGAACGAACAGAAATTATTCCGTATATGAAAGGGGCTGCCCCTCCTCAACGCCTCGCTCTTTACGCTAAAGTTTTTTATTGTTTAAAAAATAGAGTTATGAGAAAGAGTCAAACTTTAGCGTAAAGAGCGAGGTGTTTGACGAAACTCAAAGGGGAATAGGCTATACTAATGGAGTTACTACAAATACTTCTTACAAAATACAAAATATGCTTCGTGCTCTGTTTTACACAAAAACTTCCATGAAAAGAAATGCAGTAGTGAGGCGGCTATGGATTTGGCGATGCCCATAGTGGGTATACTATTTGAGCTACCACAAAAGCCGTATACATTTTAGGCAATGATAAAACAGCCCATAGTCATCAATGACTCAACCTCAAAAGACCCCAATGCCCCTCCTCCTCCCAACTTTTTACCTTCCCTCCTTTCTTAAAACTTTTTTTTGAGGTCTAATTTTTTTAAACTTTTATTCTTATTTTTTATATTTATTTAACATAGAATTTTCTTGACGATGTCTATAGTGGGTATACTATTAGAGCTACCACAAGAGTCGTATACATTTTAGGCGATGATACGACAGCCCTTAGCCATTAATGACTCAACCTCCTTAGGCCCAAATACCCCCTCCCCCAGATCCCTTTGAAAAATGCACTGGTCTTAAAGTATGCGATATTAACTAAGAATGCTTAATGGAAGGTGAGCAAAGGATTTCATCGATACCAAAGAACTTACAAAAGCTGGATTCTTGACCAGGTTTGACCTGGTTTGACCAGGTTCAGTGTGCATGTGTGGTTGGAAACTAGGAAGAGGCAGATTTTCCTATAAATGAAAACAGAGGGTAATTGAAAACATGTTCTTTTGTTCAACGAGTTGATGGGGGATACATTCCAGTGAAACCTTCTGCTTTAACTGGAGGCTATTATTTGTAAACGATACATGGGATCAAGAAGTTATTGTAAAAAACTAGATTAATATTCATCTGTAATCACCAAGAAATACCTACCAACCTTTACTGCCAAAAGAAGAATGTACTTCTCTTAGACGAGACGATGGTAGACTAAGAACGCTTTTATTGAAAGGTATTAATAAGTGTGATATTCTATGTGTCATTATTGGAATAAGAAATGTTCCTTTACACCACGTTGTTGTTTCGTTTATTTATCAGGAGCACACTTTTTTTAGACATTGGGAACGCATTTTTTTCTTTTCGACGTCCCAATGATATTTTTGAAATTAGAAATGAAAATGAAATGTGTATGCCGGTCATTTTTTTTTTTGTTCCAATAGAATAGAATATTTTTTGTGTGCTAGTTTATTTGTAGTCATTAGTATAAGAGTCGATTCAAAATGAATAAAGCAGAAAAAAAACTTGTGAAGTCTTGCTTCTTTGAATTTTTTTTCAAAACAGAGACACATGAGCCTGAATAATAAGAGTTTCAAATATTTCATTCGGTCACAATGAGAATCAATTGAAAATAAATAAAGCGGAAAAAAATCTTTAGAAGTCTTGCTACTTTGGATTTTTTTCAAAGCCAGAGGCAAATGAGATATAAATTGTTCAATTATATTAATAAAGTATCCTTATCTTAAGCAAAGTTTTGATTGCATTATGATCTAAGACGTTCACTAAGCATTTTCTGATGATTTTACGACCCTCATAGGGCATTATTTTAACGACACACATAGGGCATTACTTTAACGACACACATAGAGATTTACTTTCATGACGAACATGGCCATTACTTTAACGACACTCATAGAGTATTACTTTAACGAATTATCGTTCCTTCATATCCTCTCTCTGCTTTTAACAAAAAGGTTTGATCAAGTACTTCTAGTTGTGTAATGAACTTTTACTTTCGTTTTCGCGAAACAAGTCTTTTTAACCTTGAGCAAAGGTATGAAAGTTTTGATGAAGAACTTTTCTGTTTAAATAACGTTCAAATGTTAAAACAAAAACGTCACGAAGAAAAAAACTGGTCTCAAAGTTAAAACGAAAACGTATCGAAGTAAAAAAACGTCTCGAAGTAAAACAAAACGTCACGAAGAAACAAAAAACGTCTCGAAGTAAAAAAAATATCTAGAAGTTAAATAAAACATCTCGAAGAAAACAAGTCTTTAACTAAAAAAAACATCTCCAAGTTAAAACCAAAACGTCTCGATTTAAAAAATATCTCGAAGACAAAACTGTATCGAAGTTAAAAAAAACGTTTCAAAGTTAAAACAAAAATGTCTTAGACTTAAAAAACCATCTCAAAGTTGAAAAAACGTCACAAAGAAAAAAATTGAAGTTAAGAAAATGTCATGAAGAACTTAATTTCTAATGAGCGCAATAATACCAATGACAAAATACATATTGAACATGTGACTGAAACCATTCTAAGAGTTGTGTATTACCCGGAAACGGAATAAGTGTGATGTCAAGAGAAAACACGATGAATCATTTTATGGAACGAATTCAAAACATACAATTTCTTATGATGATATTAACAAACATATAATATTTTACAAGCTAAGTTACGTAACAGTTTCCACGCTTCATTTGCATGCAATAGATGCCGAGAGTTTTATGACTCCTCCCCGCAATGAATTCTACGGGTCTTATGACTCCTCCCCATCATAAATCAAAAATGGTTTTATGACTCCTTCCTCTAGCCATAAGAAAAAAAAACAGCCATGCAACTATTGTGAGTAAAGGAACTGCTGCAGAATTGATTTTTCTTGCCTTGAATGTTAGTTGCGCAATGATTTAAACCTAAGGCAAATGGATTTTGAGGGGTTCAATGAACTACTACTACTTTTGCCATTGCGAAAAAATTCTTCTTACCCTGAGCAAAGGAATACAATTTTGATGAAGTACTTCGAGTTGCGCAATGAACTACTACTTTTGCTATTGCGAGATAAGACTTTTTAACCTTGAGCAAAGGTATAAAAGTTTGATGAAGTACTTCTCTGCTTAAATACTACATTAATAGCTTTCAAGATGATAGGACTATATGACACAGAGTTTATTGGTTTGAAAAAATCATCTTGTGGTGTTAGATTTGAATACGCATTTTGCTATTGTCTATGGAACTCGAATTGATGGCTATCATTAGAAAGTGAAATAAAAGATGTTTCAGCATGATAAAAGCTTATGCAGTACTACATTAAGCCGTATAACAGATTGAGATTCTACGATAGAGTGATTACACCACATAATAAAAGTGGTCAAGAACTGAGAAATGTTCAGGAAGAAGTCAGTAAAATTTCCAGTTTTTCGGGGTTGAAGCCCTGTATGTAAAGGGTAACGTACCTGTAGATAAATTATAATTTCAAAACTGGGGCCCTAGGATTCAACTTTTCAATTTAGAAGATCTTAAATGTCCTAAATTGCAAGGGACTTATCCCCGTTATAAAGACGAGGTTAGATTCTTCGCGCAGTGGATATCTAGGGACATACCTGATGGTGTTAAGTGCACAAGATACGATAAAAACTATTCTATATCATGGTATCTCGTTTGTGGATGTTTAAAAGTGAACTTTAAGCATTATTTTTATGTTAATATGTGTTTGTTTTAATATGTTTCAGCGAAATGTAAGTTTCAAACTAGGCTATTATGAATGAAAATATTAAAATAAAAATATCTTTTTACTGCGATTGTAGACAAAAAAAAAAATATCTTTTTACTGCGATGAGGACAAAAATATTGAAGGAAATGAAAACAACTGGAATGGAGAGAAACTCACTTTTAGATTGGTCAAGTAAGAAACTATTGGAAGAAAGGATACCTTTACTACCCCAAGAAAACTTGAAAGCACAACAAAGGTCTTGGAAAAGGAGGAACATTATACGAGAAAGGAATCACGAAGAGGAAAGTAAAAGATCAAGAAAAGCGGAGTCCCCCTTCAGAATTGTTCACGTTCTGTGAGAAATGACAGAGAAGCTTCATATAAAGGAAATAGGGTATACAAAAATTCATCATGGTTGTTATCATTGGTGAACATGATTTATTTTTTTAGTTTTGTTTTTTTATGCGGCTTTCCCCTGTGGTACTCTTTGGTTGGTCATTGACAACACTTAGTTTGATCCTATTTTTTCGAACAGTATTATTCGTAAATTGGAAGGATAAACAGTTACATCTTATTTTTTTTTAAGTTAAGATGAAATATTTCAAGAAAGCTTGTGTTCATGATAAAGTTGTTTTAGTATTGAATGTTGACAAGGAGAAATATTTGAACTATGCAACAAGTGCTAGTGGTAACACTATTGGTATGAATTTGTGCGTCGTAATGACAGTGAGAGGTTAGATTCCTTTGGAGTATCAAAAAACTCAATGCTTTCGATGGTGGATATACGAGAGTAACATTTCCAGGGATGATCCATTACCCCCTCACTACTTGATTTCATAGGATTTTTCTAGATTTCTAAGGATTCTATTCTAAAATTCTATTCGCGCTGCCTTTGTTACAAAACATTTAAAGTCCCACTTTATTTTTACTTAATGACCTGTTTCGCAATAGCGTCAAGACTACAGCAGTCAAATATTTCTGAAATCATCAGAAAATCTTTAGTGAACTTTTTAGATCATTATGCCGTCTGTTTCACAATAACATCAAGAAAGGTAAATCTGCATTGTCTGTTTTTTTTCTGAGTTCATTGCTCCTCAAAAGCACCTTAAGGCTATAGCATTATGCAACTAAATTTCGTTCAACCTCAATAAAGGATGGCTTTGATAAAGTTCTTTGAAACTCAAGAGTACCCTTGGGGATGGCCATGACAAGTGTCTTGGACAGGTGACAAGGAACGTAAAGCACCCAAAGTACGACATAACCATCTAATGAAATTAACCTTAATATCCTTAACCTTAGTAGAAGAAGTAGTTGAATTAGTCGTCGAAGTGGCAATAGTTGCAACATGCAAATAGTGCATTCTGGTTAGTTCAACATCCCCCTTAGCATATCCTATGGTCAATTGATCATCCCTCACCATTCCTGTAAAGTTCCAACTTAAAATCCTCAGTCATTCTTGAGTCTCCCCCTTTTTGATAACCTATATGCCCATAACATGTTTTGATTTAGTTCAACAATTCCCCCATTATCCTCTGAAAGCTTCACTTGAATGTACTTGGACTTTTGGAAAACCAAATGTCAAAAATGCTCTCTTTCCCAAGAAATGTTTTTTATGTAAATAATAGGCAAAGTGCATCACCTACAACCTTGACCTGAGAGTTGTGGGGGGGGGGGGCGGGTTGACATCCCTAACATTCCCAGATACGTAGTTACTGGATTTTTCAACTATATTGAACAGAATTGTTACATCAAAATTTTGATTGGATGTGTTTGGGGACTTAATGGACTTGGGAGGGGAGCTGCTTGCCCTCTAAATTCTTTTGACTCTTAAAAAGACCACTAGATATTTTCACTTCCAATCGAATGAGCTCCTTTAAAAGTTTCCATGATAGCTCTGCGCTGCCTATGATATTGCTTATATGCCCTTTGGAAAACCTGTATGCATATTACTTTTTTTTCGTTTAATTGAACCCCCCTTCCCCCTAAACGTTCCCTAAGACTTTAACCTTAATACCCCTAGCCTCATTAGTTACAGCAATCTTAATAGCAGTGTTATTAGTGTACACATAGTGCCTTTTGCTTAGTTCAAAGTCCACCACAAAGTAAACTGAAAGTTCCAGCTTAATAATGTAAGCCCTTCCTGAGACATTGCTGTTATAACCTTTTAACAATCTTCATGCTCATAGCTTGTTTGATTTTGCTCAACATCCACCAAAACGCTCCTTGTAAGTTTAACATATAGCACCTCTCATTTTTTCAACATGCCCCTCAACACACGTTCAAAAATTTCAACTTAATACCATAAACCGTTCCTGAGGTAATGGTTAAGTGTCCTCTTGAAAACCTTTATGCGCAGAGTCTGTTCTGACGAGCTGAACAGTGTTTCAACATTCCCCAACATTTTTGCCTTAATACCTTTAGATTTAGTAGCACTAACACCAGTAATTATTAGTAGTAGTCATGAGCACCCATAAGGGGGGGGGGGGGGGGGTAGAGGGTGGCTGCAGCTCTCCCTGGCTGAATCATGCTGCCTCATATTTGTATTAATTAGAAAACTTTTTCCACAAAACAAGTTTTTCAAAGAAAAGTAAAAAGCTCCGTTAAGCTGAAAATGGGCAAAAATAAAGTCAAATAATCTTTTGATCGTAAAACTACCACAAATCATTATTAATAAATAAATAAAACTCAAAACGAACATAAATTAGAATATATAGCCAAGTCAAAGTAAAAACGAGCAAAAGATAACATTAGTACTTCCAAATTTAGGTCTTCCAAAGGCATGGGGAGTTCAGCTCCACTCATCTTAGAAGAAGCTCAATTTTGTTTTTGACTCAATTATTTATTGTAATTTCGGCTCGTTTTGGGTTTCATTTATTTTTTATATTTTTGTTGTTTTTTTTTTTGTTTTACTCTTGGAAAATTATTTGACCTATTTTTGCTCATTTTTGATTTAATGTAGCCCCTTACTTGTCTTTGAAAAACTAATTTCATGGAAAAAGTTTTGAAATTAGCCAGCATTAAAACTTGATCTGTTTAGTGTATACATTGTTTTCAGAGATTTTATTTATTAATTTGTAATTTGTATTTATTAATAACCATGAAGAGTTTGACGCACTAGTACTACTACTACCGCTACTACCACTAAAACTACTGCTTCTGCAGCGAGTACTTGCAATACATAACAATAAATAACCAAGTCAAAACAAGAATAAATGAAAAAGTTAAACTCAGAACGCGCAGAAATTAACATGAGTAGGGCCGTGGCTTCTGAAGACCAGTACATAATTGGCACTTTAATGAAAACAAGATACATCTAAAAAAAATTTTACTCTTTTAACTTTAAATAATCTAAAATTATTAGACTTTAAAGAAAAATTATCAGTAAATGTATATTAAACTGTCTATGCACATTCATTTTTTGTTTTGTTCAATAATCTTGATTTTTATGGGGTTTTTTCGATATTATGAGAAAAAGGAACATTCAGCACGAAATAAGGATCGTTTTTAGTAAAGTGCAAATTATGTTCCGGTCTTCCAAAGGCATGGGGGAGTTCAGCTCCACTCATCTTAGAAGCTCAATTGGTGTTTGACTCATGTAATTTCTGTTCGTTTTGGGTTTCATTTATTTATTTTATTTTTTTTTTTTGGTCTTGCTCTTGGAAAATTATTTGACTCTATTTCTGCTTATTTTTGGTTTAATGTAGCTCCTTACTTGTCTTTGAAAAACTAATTCTATGGAAATTTTTTGAAAATTAGTCAGCATAAAAACTTGATCTGTTTAGTGCATACATTGTGTTCAGAGATCTTATTATAATTGTGGTTACTTATTACGATGTTTGCTTTATGATTACCATTCATTGCCACGAAGAGTTTGACGCATTAAGCTTTAAATCAATTAAATAAAACAAGTTTTTTTTTTAACTAAAAGTAAGGAGCGACATTAAATTTACAACGAACAGAAATTATTCCGTATAAAAAAGGGGCCGCCCCTTCCTCAACCCTTCGCTCTTTGCGCTAAAGTTTTTTATTGTTTTAAAAAGTAAAGTTTAGAAACAGATTCGAACTTTAGCGTAAAAGAGTGAGGGGTTGAGGAGGGGTGGTCCCTTTCATATACGGAATAATTTCTGTTCGTTTTTAAGTTTTTAATATCGCTCCTTACTTTCACTTAAAAAAATAGTTTTTTTTTTTATTTAATTTCTGAACTTTTTTGAGTTAATACAGCTTTTATTTTGACTCACCCTACTTGAATAATTAAAACGAAATTTGTATATTAATTTTCCTTTTTTTTTTGCTAAATGGCTTTCTCAAATTTTGTTCTGACGTAACCTACGAATTAACTTAAGTAACAAACTGTTATATTCGTTTATTTTTATTACATTACAAGGGGGTTCGCCCCCTAGTCAATACCTCGCTCTCTACGCTAAGTTAAAATTTTGTTCCAATTCTTTAAGAATTACCCCTTAATCACAAAGGTCTTTAATTAGAATAAATAGCTCTGATGACGGTAAATAAAAACTTTAGCGCAAAGAGCGAGGTAATTAGTGGGGGCAAACCCAATCATATGCGTATTAATTTCTGTTCGTGTAAATTTTGATGTTGGTCCTTACTTTCAGTTGAAAAATTGTTTTTTTTATTAGTTAGTTTCTGATCATTTTTTTTAAATAATGCTGGGAAATCCGGCACTACCCCTTCATAGCAATTTTCCTTCCCCCATGAAGGATTCCTTCGTGCAAAGATCCTCCCAGGTCACACCCAACACACCCCCACCCCCAAATACAAAACAAATTCCCCTGAAAACTTTTCTATGCTTCCCAATAACTCATACTATGTGTAAACATTGGGCGAAGTTCATAATTTGCAGACCTTCCCCGGGAACTGTTGGGGATTACATAATCCTCAAAGACATATTTATTATATTTTTTCGACCATGCTGAAAAAAAAGGCTATCTCAAAATTTTAATCGGATGACTTTTGGGAAAAAATGAGCGCGAGAGGGGGCCTAGTTGCCCTCCATTTTTTGATCACATAAAAAGGGCACTAGAACTTGTAATTTCCTTTCGAATGAGCCCTCCCGCGATATTCTAGGACCACTGGTCAATACGATGACCCAAGAAAAAAAAAAAACGAATCAACACGCATCCGTGATCTTTCTTCTGGGAAATATGCAAAAAACCACATTTTGCAGATAGGGGCTTGAAACTTCCATAGTAAGGTTTTCTGATACGCTGAATCTGATGGTTTGATTTTCATTAACGTTCTATCACTATTAGGGGGTTTTTTCCCCCCTTTTCAAAATATGACAATTTTTCTCAGGCGCGTAACTTTTTATCGATAAGACTAAACTTGACGAAATAGATATATAATATATATATATATATATATATATATATATATATATATATATATATATATATATATATATATATATATATATATATATATATATATATATATATATATATATATATATATATATATATATATATATATATATATATATATATATATATATATATATATATATGTATATACATATATATATATATATATATATATATATAGATATATATATATATAATATATATATATATATATATATATATAATATATATATATATATATATATATATATATATATATATATATATATATATATATATATATATATATATATATATATATATATATATATATATATATATATATATATATATATATATATATATATATATATATATATATATATATATATCCAGCGCCCGCTTATATATATATATATATATATATATATATATTTGAAATTAAGATAAAAATCTGATTCTTTTGATGTATCTATTTCGTATAAAAATTTCCTTTTTTTAGAGTTTCGGTTACTACTTAGCCGGGTTGCTCCTTACTCACAGTTTATTACTACGATCTGTTTGAAAAGGTCATTTATACAAAGCCTCTAAATAGTTTGTCAAAAAATTCGTGGTAACGAACTGTAAGTAAGAAGTTATTCGACCGAGTTGTTGTTATCCTTTTCTTCTAAATTTTGCAAATTCTCTCATGCAAGTAACACTTGTAGGGGTCACTTTCTAAAAAGTGCTGATTTCTATAAATCTTTGGGTTTTGAGACTTTGAAGCCTAGACTTTTTCTATTTTTTAGCAAATCGAAGCATGAGATCTGTTACAAACTACTTCCTTCTGAATCTCAGTTTTGCTGACCTTATCACATCCATCTTTAATTGCTCCATTACATTTGTCTTCGTCCTTAAAGGGTAAGTTCTTTTTGATCTTGTAGCATGTTTAGAAATAAACAGTTCCGTGTCAAAAAGTAAATTTGGTGATTTTTTTCAAGTAGCTCAAAAATATATCTGGCATTCCAACTCAACTTGTTTTTGACTCTTTCATTTATTAAAGCATATTTTGTTTGAATTAATTTATTTTAAAACGCTAAACCTCAGAGACAATATACCCTCGAAGAAATGGATCAGTTTTACCGTTGTTTTATTTCTGTTAGGGGTAATTTCTGTTTGTTTTAGCAATTCAAGCACAACTCTCTTCCCTTGGTTCTTGAAAGTCTGCATTTGAAGATTGTTAAAAAAGAATTACAATCAGTAGTAAGAGGGGTAGAGTTCCAGGGGGACTTCTTATGTGGGGATTGACCTATGTTAGAGAGAGGGCATTAGAATTTAATTGGCAGATTACAAATATCCTACAAGAGAAATATATCTAGAAATAGCCTTATGACGATAACGGAAGACTAAGCCAAGAGAGAGGAATTTGGACCTACGTTAGAGAGGGCGTTAGAATTTAAGTGACAAATTTCAGATTATTTCTTGCAAGTAATTTTGACAAGAGATTCTTACGTGCACATAGAACTGGAAATAATTATTTTAAAAAAGAGAAAAGGGTTGAAATGTTAATTGTTTTATCAACTATAGGATAAATCTCAGGGAATGTTAATTCCATTAAGACATACATAATATGTTTTATTTTGGAGGGATGTTTTGATTTTATATTTCCAAATATATTTAACGTGGAAATTTAAAATGTATCGTCGATACAATACACAAGTACCAAACGAGGAGTATGGTCATATTTATTTAAAGAATAAGAGGCTTGAAACAAGCTATGTATGAGAGAATAGTGGCTCCATTAAGAGATATAAATGTAAGAAAAAAGCTATCATAAATGTCTTCAACCCCACATCTTTTGAGAGTTGTATGGGTGAAGAAATTGAACATTCGATTTAGACACTCTTTTACTTAATAATATCAAATATAGCAATTTAGAATGTTTTCATTTTAAAAGTTTCCCATGACCTAAACAGACATACTATCCAAATTATTAGTAAAAATTCCCCTTGACCTACTTCTCGCTATCTTGAAAAAAGGGGTTATTTTATAAAATTTAATTTTCGAAGATGTATCTATAGACTACAATATGTTCCGAGAAATTATTTTGAAGCACATACCTCCACTGTTTCCCCACCATTTTTCATGTTTCACTTTTAAGCGAAATTTCTTCTATACAATTCCAGGCATCATACGATATTATTCACTTTTCAAAATATAATTGTTAGAAAAAACACGCTGAACAAAGCTGATTCTCCGAGTAAATAAAAACGTTGGTAAAGCGTTGTGTATGCAGCCAAACTAGACAAGAAACAATTAGACACCGTTTTCACATACATCTAGGTGGAGATTTTGACTAAGGTTATCCTAGCACTTAGACTCGATTTTAAACAATTATTTACCATATTCTTACATTTGTTTGGAATTTTTAATATGTTCTAGTGCTTAGGGGACAAATGTTTTAGATACACACAACTAGGGGCAATTTTGACTAAAATTATCCTAGCACGTTGATTTTAAACAATTATTTACCATATTTTAACATTTATCTCATATTTTTAATATTTTCTAGGGCTTAGGGGGCCAATGTTTTGAGAGTTTTAAGTGTTTTTCAACTAAAAGTAAAGAGCTGCTACATTAAATCAAAGATGAGCAGAAATAAAGTAAAAAAATAGTTGAAGCGCAAATTTTCAGTAGGCTTACTTCTAATGTTATATTCGTTAGAGTGGCAGAAACTTTTTTTCTACAAAGGATATTTTTCATCTAAAA
Organism: Artemia sinica; assembly: GCA_027921565.1. Taxonomy (NCBI): domain Eukaryota; kingdom Metazoa; phylum Arthropoda; class Branchiopoda; order Anostraca; family Artemiidae; genus Artemia; species Artemia sinica. The sequence goes on along the minus strand of CM051270.1, from coordinate 25,974,964 downwards.
GTATAGACCTGCTATATTAAATCAAATATGAGCAGCAATAAAGTCTAATAATTTTTCAAGCGCAAATTTTCTATTAACTTATTTCCATTATTATATTTGTTGGAGTGACAGAAACTATTTTTCCACAAAGGATGTTTTTTCAACTAAAATTTAAGAGCTGTTATATTAAATCAAAGATGAGCAGAAATACAGTCGAATAATTGTTGAAACGCAATCTTCTGTAAACTTACTTATAATTTTATATTTGTTAGAGTGGCAGAAACTTTTTTTCCACAAGGATATTTTTCAACTAAAAGTAAAGAGCTGCTACATTACATTAAAGAGGGGCAGAAATAAAGTCGGATAATTGTTCAAGAGCAAATTTTTTGTTAAGTTACTTCTAATTTTAAATTTGTTAGACAGGCAAAAACTTTTCTTTCAACAAAGGATGCTTTTTTTTAACTAAAAGTAAAGAACTGCTACATTAAATCAAAGACGAGCTGAAATAAAGTCGAATAATTTTTCAAGCGCAAATTTTCTGTAAGCTTACTTCTAATGATATATTTGTTAGAGTGGCAGAAACTTTTTTCCAAAAGGATGCTTTTCATGTAAAAGTACAGAGCTGCTACGTTAAATCAAAGATGATCAGAAATAAAGTCGAATAATTGTTCGAGCACAAATTTTCTGGAAACTTACTTCTAATGTTATATTTGTAAGACTGGCAGAAACTTTTTTTTCCAAAAAGGACATTTTCCAACTAAAAGTAAAGAGCTGCCACATTAAATCAAGGACGAGGAAAAATTAAGTCGAATAATTGCTCAAGCGAAAATTTTCTGTAAACCTACTTCTAATGTTATGTTTCTTAGGGTGCCAGAAACTTTTTTTCCACAAGGGATGTTTTTTTCAACTAAAAGTAAAGAGCTGCTACATTAAATCGAAAATGACCAGAAATAAAGTCGAATAATTTTTTCAAGCGCAAATTTTCTGTAAACTTACTTCTAATGATACATTTGATACAGTGGCAGAAAATTTTTTTACCCACAAAGGATGCTTTTCAAGTAAAAGTAAAGATCTGCTACATTAAATCAAATATTAGAAGAAATAAAATCTAATAACTGTTCAAGCGCAAATTTTCTGTAAACTTACTTCTAATGATATATATGTTAAAGTGACAGAAACTTTTTTACCACAAAGGATATTTTTCAACTAAAAGTAAGGAGTTGTCACATCAAATCAAAGATTAGTAGAAAATAAAGTCGAATAATTGTTCAAGCGCAAATTTTCTGTAAACTCACTTCTAATATTATATTTGTTTGGGTGGCAGAAACTTTTTTGACACAAAGGATTATTTTCAACTAAAAGTAAAGAGCTGCTAAATTAAATCAAAGATGAGCAGAAATAAAGTCGAATAATTTTTCAAGCACAATTTTCTGTAAACTTAATTAAAATTTTATATTTGTTAGAATGAAAGGAGCTTTTTCTTTCCGAAAGGGACATTTTTCAACTAAAAGTAAAGAAATGCTAAATTAAATTAAAGAGGAGCAGAAATAAAGTTGAATAACTATTCAAGCGCAAATTTTCTGTAAACTTACTTCTAATGTTATATTTGATAAGTGGAAGAAAAATCTTTTTCCACAAAGGATATTTTTTCAAATAAAAGTAAAGAGCTGTTATATTAAATCAAATATAAGCAGAAATAAAGTCGAATAATTGTTCAAGCGTAAATTTTCTGTAAACTTACTTCTAATGTTACATTTGTTAGAGTGGCAGAAACTTTTTTTCACAAAGGATATTTTTCAACTAAAATCAAAGAGCTACTACATTAAATCAAAGATGAGCAGAAATAAAGTCGAATAATTGTTCAAGTGCAAATTTTCTGTAAACTGACTTCTAATGCTATATTTTTTTAGAGTGGCAGAAACTTTTTTCCACAAAGGATATTTTTCAACTAAAAGTAAAGAGCTGCTACACTAAGTCAAAGACGACCAGAAATAAAATCAAATAATTGTTCAAGCACAATATCATGTTTAGCTCTAGGATGCCGTTTGAAACATGAAGGAACCTTTTTCTTAAAATTGAAATAAGCTATTTTAAAACAATCTCATGAAATTAATAAAGTCAAAAAAATCTAGCCAAGGATATTGAAAAAAAGCTCGCCAAGAGAGCATTTTTAAAAAAATATCTTAAGTCGTGTGAAATAGTGAACTTTAAGCAATAAAGCATAGAAGTATCTTTTACTGTGGTTGTATTATCTGTGAAAGATCTATCATGATTTTACCAACTCGTATGAGTCTAATGGAGTCAATTTAGAGAATGAGGACTTTACAATTAATTAGATGAATGTGGAGGAGATGAATTCAAATAGAATGGAGAGAAACTCAGTTATATATTGGTCAAGTAAGAAGTTATTGGAAGGAAAGTTAGCATTACCACCCTATGAAATCTCAAAAGCACAACGATAGTCATGGAAAAGGTGGTATCGCAAACAAGAAAGAGATCACAAAGAAAAAAATATAAGATCAAGAAAATCATGGTCCCACTATAGGAAATCTTCACACTCCTTAAGGAATAAAAGAGAAGATTTTTATAGTAGAAATTTAACATTTTGGAAGAACTCCCATTAATCAATTTATGTCTAATCTCCTTTTTGATGAAACTTATAAGAGTTTATTGCTATTATATTTGCAATAGATATGGATTGTCCCAATTTTCGATTATACATTTTTTGAAGGGATCAACTCAACTACTTGGTAAATTCTAATTACAAAATGGGCTTTGAAACATCAATAGAATTTAACTTTAAACGGTAAACCACTACTCAACCCTACAAAAGTATTCCAAGTCTTGCATTTCAAAAAATAAATTCCAAAATGAAGTTTCAAACATTAATTTTAACATTTTCTAGGGCTTATGGGGGGAAGTTTGAGAATCTTAAGAGATAATTTTCCGTGTTTTAATATTTTTAAATGTTTCTACATTATTCTCCCAGGGTTTAACAAATCCAGGGCTTGAAAACATTCAAAACTCAAGACCAGAATCCCACTGCGATACCGTTCTCACAAACCTCAAAGGGGGCAATTTCGACTAAGGATATACTAGAATTTAAAGATTTAAGCAATTATTTACATAAATATAATTTTTGTTTCATAGTTTTTTTAACTGCTGCCATCTTTAATCCTATAGTTATAGATGGCAGCACATTCGCTCAGACCCATGGGTATAGTGAGAGAGACATGCAATAAAGTTATGTTTATTTAATTTGACTTGACGCGCTAAATTAGTTTAAATAAACTTATACTGTTTACATGTCTCTGTTAAAAAAAAACAACTATGCAACAAATGTTAAAATTATGTAAATAATTTTCTTAAATCCTTAAATTCTAGTATATCCTTAGTCGAAATTGCCCCCCTCCCCTCTTAGGTGTTTGTGAAAACGGTATTGCAGTGCCATTCTGGTCATGAGGTTGACTGTTTTCACGCCCTGGATCTGTTAAACCATGGGAAAATAATGTAAAACTATGTAAAAATATTAAAATACGGAAAATAATCTCTTAAAATTCTCAAACTTTGACCTATATGCTCTAGAAAATAATAAAATTAAGGTTTCAAACTTCATTTTGGAATTTATTCGTTGAAATGTGAGACTTGGAATATTTTTGTAGGATTGAGTCGTGGTTTACAATGTCACAGTTACATTCTGTTGATGTTTAAAAGCTCATTTTGTAATTGGGTTCACCGAGTATTGGAGTGGATCCCTTCAAAATATATAATGGACAATTTGCACAATCAATATCTATTGCAAATAATATAGCAATAAAATCTTATAAGTTTCATCAGTAATGAGATTAGACATAAATTGATCAATGGGAGTTCTTCCAGAATGTCAAATTTCTATTATAAAAATACTCTCTGTTATTTCTTAAGAAATGTGAAGTTTTCCTATGGTGGGATCATGATTTTCTTGATCTTTCTTGTTTGCCATACCACCTTTTCAATGACAATCGTTATGATTTTGAGATATCATAGGGTGGTAATACTACCTCTTCTTCCGATAATTTTTTACTTGACGAATCTATAACTGAGTTTTTCTCCATTGTATTTGAATTCATCTTCTCCACATTCGTCTCATTTGTTTTAAAGTCCCTTTACTCTAAATTGATTGAGTTATACCCATACGATTTGGGAAAAGCATGATAGTGGTCTTTACAGATGATACAATCACAGTAAAAACATACTTCTATTCCAATATTGTCATCCATCATAGTTTAATTTGAAACTAGCTGTGTGATTGCTTCAGGTAACAGGTCTATAAATGTATGAAGTGTTAAGCTTAAAGAGAGTTATTGCTTAAGTTCACTATTAAACACGACTTAGGATATTTTGAAAAATGCTCTCTAAGAGAGTTTTTTTCCAGTGTTCTTGGCTAGATTTATTCAACTTTTGTGGTGACACTCTTTAATTAAGTCAATTTGGAATTTAGTAAAATATTAAGACGCAAATGCAAAAGTTTAGAAATACCACTTTTTATTAAGATAAGAAACATATCCTGGCAGGTGTATGCTTAATAGTAAATCGAGAAATTACCACTTCCTAGCTATATGCGTCAGTGGGTCCCGATAAGGTGTGGTTGAGGAAATGTATAAAAGATACATTTTAGGGGAACGGAGAGACAGATACTAACTTTATTTTGGACTGACCTCTGATCCGGTGATTTAGAAATACCTTGGAATATTGTCGAATTATTGTAATTGTCCAAGTACCTTATTGTAGTATATATTATTGTAGATTTCTGATACTTGTTGTCGATCTGGGACCACCAGTCCCAGCAGAATTTATATATATTATCAAATCCTGTACAGGTGTATGTTAACCGAATAAAAGTATTTTTATTATAGCCAACCTCTGTACAATCTGAATTTATTCCCTCGAATATTCCCAGCTGGTACGCCTCATTAGTCAGGTCATAGCCTATGGCACGCTACCAAAGTTTAATTATCTTAGGGCCATATTTGAATGTTGTTTCATTTGTTGAAAGATCTCTGAGGCTCCTGGAAATTCTTCCCTGCAATGATTTGCATTAGTTCTCTGTTTCTCTCTTTCTGATATTCTCTCTTTCATCTCTATCTTCCTTCCTTTTCGCTCTCTGGCTATTCTCTCTTCCTTCATGAAATTTAATATTTGTTGTGTCGTATCTATTTGAGTACTTTTTCGTCAGCCCCTGATGGAAATTTAGCTTTTACTACTCTTGTTACTTGGCCTACTATGATTCTCTCTGTCTGTCTTTATATCTTCTTAATTTGTTTTTCTGAGTCTGTTTGTTCTATAAATTTATTTTCTCTTACCAACTTTCCCCCCTACATTTTGTACCTCATCTGAAGGGTGACTTTGTTTTGTTTTACACGTATTTTCATATAATGATTTTTCTTCATATATTATCGCCACTGTGTTTTTCTTGTCTGGGTTTCTCTATCTAGGGCTAATTCTCTTTGAATCTGCCTTAAACTCTTTTCTTCCTCCACGGTTTGTACCAGAGATCGCTCTATTACTGATTTTGTTTTGAATATTTCCCCTTCACACGTGTCAGAAAAGTTTATTTCACCCCCTGTGTGATATATGGTTCTCTCTGATTGTGTTTTCCTTAGGGTATTTCCAGCGGGAGTCGCATACAGTTGTGGGTCTCATTACGATTTTTGTTTCACCACGGTATCTTTTTTCGAATTCAAATCCAATTCTTCCAATTGTCCCTTTTCTGATTTTTTCTGAATTCTCCATTTGTCCGCCATTACTTCAAGTTTAATTTAACGTCTTCCGTCTAAATGAAAATCCTTTTTCCAATTTCTATTTTCATCTTTTCGTGAAAAATTGTTGTGTTTTAATATGCTAATTTTACGTAGGCGGCACAGCCTCCCTTGTCTCACAAGTTAATTATTCGCGTGGTATATTGATTCTTAAGTTGTATTACTTAATATTATCTAACTAGGCACAGCCCAGATAAAAAGTTTCTCTCTTCGCGATTTATTTTATATGTATCCATAATAGGCTGCTATGTAGGCTAACTCAATTTGTATCTTCGAAAACTTGGAATTATTTTACTATCAGGTTTTACTGATAGGACCGTTCTTGCTGCCACCAATATTATACCGGTAAGCCACAACTGCCGCCAGTATTGGTGTGCGGTAAGGTAGGGGTGTCACCACTTATTGGTACAAAAATGGTGCTATACAACTTACTGGAGGGAAAGACCCTGGCGGCACCAAATATTATATTTGAATGCCCACGCTTACCACAACGGTTCTGTAAATATAGGGTTTGGTTAATACCCAATTTACAGTATACACTACCCAAGGGTATGATAATGTGATCAAGCAGTCAACTGACCAACCTCTAAGGCCAAGGGTGTACCCAACCTGGGTCACCACTACAAATCTCTAATTATCTCCTTTGAGATAACGAACCCCTCCTGTCAACATAATAATGATGGTATCTCGTAACTCTGTTCCTACCCTCTGTGAGTTCCTGGAAAAATTAGTCTACACCGTTGTAGAAAATATCTTACTTTTAATCTTCCAAAGGTCAAACATGTAACAAAAAGAATATACTTCCCCAAACGGGGTCTCAAAGTAGACTAACTCAAAATTCATTCTATTCAGCAACTTTTCACAGGGGTGGATCTTCACTTGGCCCTAGCCAACCCTCTCAATCCAATTCAGAATCCATTTTACCTTTTTCTTAACTTTATCTCTCAATGGTTCAGACCAGGAAGTCCAAAAAAGAATTTACTTCAATGCTTACTTATTGCGAAAGAATCTAGCTTAGCAACCGGAATTTAACTTAGGATTAAAAAGTATCTTACAGGCAAATATAATTAAGAAAAAGAAAATGGGTCATTTATCTGAAAAGAAAAGAAAAATGGGTGGAACCCCAACATAGCGGCTCTTTACTTTTATTTGAAGAACATTCTTTTTGGAGAAAAAAGTGTCTGCCACTATAACAAATATAACATTAGAAGTAAGTTACAAAAAATTTGTGCTTGAACAATTATTCGTCTTTATCTCTGCTCATCTTTGATTTAATGTAGCAGCTCTTTACTTTTATTTGAAAAATTATCCTTTGCGGAAAATAAAAGTTTTTGCCACTCAAACAAGTATAACATTAGAGGTAAGTTGACAGAAAATTTTTACTTGAACATTTATTCGACTTTACTTCTGCTCAGCTTTGATTTAATGTACCAGATCTTTACTTTTACTTGAAAAGCATCATTTGCGGAAAAAATTTTCTAGCACTCTATCAAATATAACATTAGAAGTAGGTTTACAAAAAATTTAAGCTTGAACAATTATTTGACTTTTTTTCAGCTCATCTTTGATTTGGTATAGCAGCTCTTTACTTGTCGTTGAAAAATATCCTTTGTGGAAAAAAATTCTGCCACTCTAACAAATATAATATTAGAAGTAAGTTTGCAAAGAATTGCGCTTGAACAATTATTCGACTTTATTTCTGCTCATCTTTGCTTTAATGTAGCAGCTCTTTACTTTTAGTTGAAATATATCCTTTGTCGAAAAAAGTTTTTGACACTCTAACAAATATAACAATAGAATTAAGTTTACAGAAATTTGCGCTTGAATAATTATTCGACTATATTTCTGATCATCTTTGTTTTGATGTAGCAGCTCTTTACTTTTAGTTTAAAAATTTTAAAAAATCTCAAGGTCCCCTAAGCCCTAGAAAATATTAAAAATATGAAAAAATGTTAAAATATGGTAAATAATTGTTAAAAATTGACAAGTGCTAGGATAAACTTAGTCAAAACTGCCCCCTAGATTTGTATGAAAAAGGTTCATAACATAACCCCTTTTTTCAAGATAGCTAGAAGTAGTTCAAGTGGAATTTTCAATAATAATTTAGATAATTTGTCTGTTTAATGTCACGGGAAACTTTTAAAGAGAAAATATTCTAAATTGCCTTATTTTTATATTGTTAAGAAAAAAGTGTAAAAATCGAATGTTTAATTCGGTCGCCCTTCCATTCTCAAAAGATGGGGTTTGAAGACATTGTTTAATAACTTTTTTCTTACATTTATACCTCTTAATGGAGCCACTATTCCCTCATACGCACCTTAGTTGATATGCAAATAATATTACAAGCCTCTTTCTCTTTAAAATAAATATTGACCATACTCCTCGTTAAGTACTTGTGTATTATACCGACCACAGTTATACGTTTAAAATTCCCACGTTAAATATATTTGGGAATCTAAATCAAAACATCCCTCCAAAATAAAAAATTATAAGTAGCTCTTAATGGAGTTAACATTCCCTCAGATTTATCCCATAGTTGATACCGCAAATAACACTTTAAGCCTTTTCTCTTTATGAAAATAATTATTTCCAACTCTATTTGCACGGAAGAAACTCATGTCAAAATTCCTTGCAAGAAATAATTCGTAATTTGTCACTTGAATTCTAACGCCCTCTCTAAAGTAGATCAAAATTGCTTTCTCTTGGCTTAGTTTTCTGCTATCGTCATAAGGCTATTTTTAGAGCTACTTCTCTTTTACGAGTATCTGTAATCTGACGATGTAATTCTAACGCCCTCTCTTTAAAGTTGGTCAATGTCCAAATAAGGAGTCCCTCCTAGAACTTTACCCCTCTTTACTACTACAATCTACAAAACAATTTTTTTTTACGAATTTCCAACTAGTATATAACCCTTGCATTGTATATACTGTAGCCTGTAAAGGTGGGCGGAGAGGGAGAAACCTAATCAGTTTCTGAAGTACAATTTAAGACCTGGAAAACCATGTTTATATTCAAAGGATTCTTTGCGTAGCCGAATTGACTGTTCTTTCGAAAACTTTCAAAACAACGCTGCCATAGGATACTTGAGACTCATTAATTAGTTAACACTTCAAGTCCTTATTGACGCAATGACTGTTGTATGTGTAGCAGCTTATTTTTTATTTTGATAATTCTAAATATAAAGCTAATCTTATGAAAGAGGCTCTATTAAGAGCCTCATTTTCAGGCCACCCCAGATCCAACACGGAGTTGAACATGGGTTTTACAGATTATGGTTTGGAGTACCTATGTTCAGATCTTCTAGAATTCTTTTTCAACCATGCTATTCTGACGCGTTCTAAATTTGCAAAACCCGTGTACAACACGCTTGGAAATCGGAACCTGTAAGATAAAGACGTTTTTAAACTTTCTTGAGTTGAACACAGGCTAACTGAAGACGTTTTTTCGTCGAACCCACTTAAATTATCTTTCGAACCCGGTAGCTGAAAACACGACTAAGGCAAAAGTTCGTTAAATTTAAATTCCGCTAGAGGGGGGGGGGAGATAAAGGAGTTTATATCATAAATTTCATACGGCGAGAGTAGTAAACTACTATAAATATAGGATCTAAACAGTAAAAGAAGATTATTCTTTATTATAAATCCTTTCAAAATGGCACTGACAAAATTTATAAGCATTTGTTGTCTCCAGTGAAGGCAAACTTTACATGCTATTAATTGGATTAGCATTAGTCGAACCCAAAAATTTGTAAGAAAAAGGTAGATGCGGTAAAAGACTCTCCTGGGCTAGAAAAGGTAGACGCGGTCAAAGACTATCCCACAGCCCCCCCCATAACTCTCAGGGCAAGGGTTGAAAGTTATGCTCTGGGGGCATACAAGGTTTTATGATTGGGGATTGAGAGGGCTAGTGCCCTTATTAATAGTCAAAAGCGATCGGAAAGCGAATGTCCCCCATACCCATCCTTTCCCCAAACACATCGATCAAGATTTTGATATAGCCATTTTTTAACGTAGTTGAAAGGTCTGGAAATTATGTGTTTGAGAATGGCAACCCTCCACAGCCCTCAGGGCCAAGATTGTAAGTTATGCCCTGGGAGCATATAATGTCTTGTAGAAAGTGTTGTCGTAAAAACTTCAAAAAGGACTATTTCGATTGGAATTTGAGAGGATTATTGCCCTTTTTAACAGTCGAAAGTAATCAGAGGGAGAATTGTCCCCCCCCCCCCACATTCAACATTTCCCCAAACCTTTCCCCAACATTTCCGATCAACATTTTGATTTTGTCATTTTTTTTCTACGTAGTCGAAAGGCCTGGAAATTATGTCTTTGAGGATGACAACCCTTCCCCCATAGTCCTCAGGACAAGGGTCATAAGCTATGCCCTTTCGACAGTTAACGTTATTATAGAAATTGTAGACGTAGAAGCTTCAAAAAGGGCTCATTCAGTTGGAAATTGAGAGGACTAGTACCTTTTTTATTAGTCGAAAGTGATCAGAGGGCAAATGTCTCTCTCCACGCATATCATTTCCTCAAACATTTCCAATCAAAACTTTGATATAGACATTTAACTAAGCCTATCAGAAAGGTCTGGAAATTCTGTCTTTATAGATAACAAATCCTCCCAGCCCTCAGGGCAAGAGTTGTAAGTTTTGCCCTCGGGACAAATAGTGTTTCTTATAAAAAGTGTGGTCATACAAACTTCAAAAGGGGCTTATTAGATTGGTAATCAAACGCTCTGGTTCCCTTTTTAAAAGTCAAAGTTATCAGAGGGCAGCTACCCCCTCCCCCTACACTCACGTATATTGCCCCGAAATGCGTCTAATAGAAATTTTGAGATAGCCATTCTGTTCAATATCATATAACAAGGTTTTTTGGGGTTGAAACAAACCCTAGAGATTAGGGGCAAAAGTTGTAAGTTATGCCCAGGAGGTATTAAAGGTTTTTATGAAAGGAATGGTTGTTTAACTTCATAAGAGGATTAGTCTTTCTCCCTTTAAAAGACTATGTCAATATAAAACGAACAAAAATTAATAAAAAAAAAACATTTCGCACAAAATGAGTTATTCAAAAAAAAGTGAAGAACTCCATTAAACCAAAAATGAACAAAAATAAAGTCAAATAATCTACCAAGCATACAACTACCACAAATCAGTATCAAAAAATAAATTAAATCCAAAACAAACAGAAATTAAAACAAGTCAAACTCAAAACGAGCAGAAAATATTCTGAGTAGGGCTCTAAACCCTATGCTCTCTAAAAGCCAGAATATAATTTGTACTTTGCTGAAAAAAATCTTTTAAATGTTTTCACTTTTATAACTTTAAGAAATCAAAAATTTATTAGGATTTCTATCAGCACATGTATAAATTCAGCCCTGACTCGGTACGAAATAAGGAAACTTATTTACCGAGCCTACAAACTAACTCTGTGCAAAAAGGACTTGAATCCTGACTCGTTGCAATCATGAGCCAAGTAGAAACTGAACTTAGTTGTCTATCACCCGGCTATCTTCTGCCAAAATTAAAATCTAAATTTTGAGAAATTCATGAAAAATAAATTTTTCTTTATTTTTGGAACGGTAAAAATAGATTAAGATACATATTGTCGTCTCTAAGTTTTCTTAAGTCTTTTTTCTTTCCGTCTTTACTACTCTGTTTCTACTGGACGTAAATGTGAGGTTTCGTAATTCTATTGAGTCAGTAGGTTACTTGGTTTTGGAAAACTATTAAAATAAGTTATCGCCTGTGTAGATACTAGATCGTATATCAGAACCTGTATCAGACAAGAAATATTGACAGCTCTATTGAGCTATTCATGTTAGATAGGTGAAATCCATCCTTAACGGAACATCATCTTTTTACGAAGAAACTAGATTTTGGCAGAAGACAGCCAGAGAGATCTGCTGGCTTTTATTGCAAAAGGCTAGGCAGGTAGCACCTTACTTATACCAGAATCATGAAAAGATTTATAATTTGTGTAATTGGAGGTAAAGGGTCTGCTATTGATCTCTTCAACGTGCCCCTCCCCTTCACAACTAATTTCTTATCAGAGAAGCATGTATCTTACACCTCTTTTGAACCAGAATCATGTAAGAATTTTGCATCTATGAGATTAAAGAATCAATGTTGGTCAATGGCCCTTCCAGCACCCGTAGCACCCATTTCAATTGCTAACTTTTCAACATTTTTTTTCTTCATTGTAGTACTTGTAACAAAGAGCGACATGCTAACCTGTTTATTAGAATGTATCAGTAAAGCTTCTGCTTTACATTGGGTATTTGTATGATTTGTGAGTCTCATTCCTGGAGCTGTACTTTTCACATAAACCCCACAGGTGCATTATTCTGAACCTTTTTACTGTTCGGATTAAAATGAACGTATCAGAAATTTGATCCAGTGCCTGTGGGTGGCTTCTGGAGGTATGAAGGAAGACATTTAACATATATTTCTTTAAGAGTTTTAAACACTTAGGTCACAATATTCCCCCTGTATTTTAAAATTAATACAAACCTAAATATCCTAGCAATAAATAAAAACTAACCAGGTAGGAAAACTCTAATAAGTAAACGTGCTAAATTTCACACTACTTACCTCCAATAACAGATTCTTTTTTCCCTCTGCACGCCCACGGCAATACTTCAATTGGAAAAATATGCGAAAAAATCGTCCTCTTAAATCCAAGAAGTCATGGGAAATTAGTTGAATGTAAAGTGCGACATATAGCACCTACCAGTAGTGTTATATCAATCTAAGGTACGGGGCAGGTAGGACATTACTGTGTCAATGAAAGGTAGCGGCAGGTGGGACATTACTGTGTCAATCTAAGATAGCGGGCAGGTGGGACATTACTGTGTCAATGAAAGATAGTGGACAGGTGGGACATTACTGTGTAAATGAAAGGTAGCGGGCAGGTGGGACATTACTTTGCCAATGAAAGGTAGCATGATTATAGGCGTTGACGCTTT
>CM051270.1:25877224-25954724 GCA_027921565.1 Artemia sinica | reverse complement strand
TCAAAGTAATCCAACACTTGACAGAGGATTGGAACCGGTGAACAGAGTAGTCCAGGCGGCAGTAGAGAAAAAGACGCCTATTTTCAGATCGTCATGCAACATCTGTTTTCTCGCGGTCTAAAAAACACTTTTTAATCATATTATATCCACTGATTACGATTATACCTGATAATAGGCTCCATCAAGGGGTGCTTGACCCTAAAAACTGACGAGAAAGATTGAAAACTGCTATCTAGTGAGTTTCGTTTGTACCTTAGTCAGATTCACAGCTCTACCTGTTACAAAGCTCAAGCAAGCCTTGCACATTCAAGAAGAAGATAATATAAACAAAAACTTAAGTAACTACCAACACCAGTTAAAATCTCAGCTGACCTCACCCTCAAAACCAGTATTGAACTCGAAATATAAATCAAGGCTATCCATTGCCTGGAATCCAAGAAGGAACGAGCTGCTACAGGCCACATAAATTGGAGTAGTCTACAATATTCTACGTACCACATATAGAAAAGAGAAAAAACAGAGAGATAAATAGTTTTAACTTAAAAGTCTAGAATTTCCAGCATAAGCATAAGAAGAATTTTTCTCATTTATTGGAAGAAATTTGCAATGGAAATTATTTTTATATTTTGATAGAGTGTTGAATTCTGAATCCAATGGCATGATAACTTTTAGTTATCTCTTTACTCAATGAAAGTAACAATTATCAAGTTCTGATACCTTTCTATCAGTCTTATTTTTTCTTATTACCCCACCTTGATTTTTTTAGTTTTATATCAATTCAAAACAGTCTTAAAATTGGCTATGGTTCCAGATCATAGTTATTGTGCTATTTTGGAAAGTAGAAGGGTTAGTTAGACTAAATAAAACTTTCAGGAATGATGTAAGGGAATAAAACACGCCTGTGTGAGTTTTTTCCAAGATATCATCTCTACCCGGGTCTACGCGTTTCCCCACGAAAACTTCCTTCCCGAATAGTTTCCCCCCGGAAAATCCCCCCCGAAAAATTCCCCTCGCGAAAAATCGCTCCCCCTGGATATTTCCCTCCATACTCCCTCAGGATAATTGTGGATGTTCATCAGAAGGGAAATCAAGAGTTCTACTCACCTGTTTAAGTCAGAGGCAGTGCTATAGCGTTGCCTATAGTAAACAGCAATAGGAGTGCAATGTATTATTTATTTATTTATGTAATTATTTATTTCCCAGGGGCACTTTATATGGAAGGGGTGGTCCTGTAAACTTTCAAAGAGGCTCATTCGATTGCAAATTAAAGGGTCTAGCCCCCTTTTTAAGATTCAGAAGTGATTGGAGGACAACAAGCCACTACTCATACCATTTTTTTTCCCTCAAACGCATGCAATCAAAATTTTCAGATATCTATTTTCTTCAGAATAGTCCAAAGGCCAAATAATTGTGCCACCGGGTTTGTCAACCCCACTTCCAGCCCCAAGGGCAAGGGTTGTAAGATATATGCTACTCATTGTTAAGATACTGTATAGAGTTTTTATAGAAAGGGGGGTCGTATAAACCTTGAGGGGGGCACATTCAATTGGAAATGATTGGAAATTATTGCGGTAAAAATAAAATTCAATTGATAACAGTGATGACTGCCTTTTTATTTATCTATTAATTAAAAAAACTTTTTGCACAAAATAAGTTTTTCAAAGAAAAATAAAGAACTCCATTAAACAAAAAATGAGCAAAAATAAAATCAAATAATCTACCAAGCGTGAAACTACCACAAATCAGCATCGATAAATTAATTAAACCCAAAACGAGCAGAAATTACAATAGATAACCGAGTCAAACTCAAAACGAGCAGAAATTAAACATAAGTTGGGCTCAAAACCCTTATGACTCCCCAAGACCAGAACCTAATTTGCACTTTACTGAAAAAAATATAAATCTTTTTACCTTTATAACTTTAATAAATCAAATAATATTAAGATTTTCATTACTAAATATCAGTAAATGTATATTAAACTGACAATGCACATTCATTTGCATTTTTTTCAGCAAAGTGCAAATTATGTTCAGGCCTTGGAAGGCATAGGGGTTTAGAGCCCAACTTATGTTAATGTCTGCTCGTTTTGAGTTTGACTCGGTTATTCATTGTAATTTCTGCTTGTTTTGGGTTTCATTTATTTATCGATGTTTATTTGTGGTAGTTTTCACGCTTGGTAGATTATTTGATTTTATTTTTGCTCATTTTTTGTTTAATCGAGTTCTTTACTTTTCTTTGAAAAACTTATTTTGTGGAAAAAGTTTTTTTAAGTAAAATCTGTTCGTTTTATATTGACATAGTCTTTTCAGAGAAAAAGTAAAATATTCTCTAGATCTTTTCATTTTTTTAAGAATTTATAGTTTGGCCTGCTATTTGTATGCTGGCGAAAAATTTTCAGCAATTTTTAACAACATACACCCTCTTAAAACTCTGGACACAAAAAGTAGTGTTTAATTTAGTTTCATACCTCCTCTAGTTGACTTGAAATGAAAAACTTGATACCATTCGCAAAAAAATCTGTTTACTTTCTTTGATAGCTTGGATACACTTACGCTATTTTGATTTCGTTAAATTTTAAGAGCAGAAGCAGGCCCAAAAATTTGAACATAATACTCTCAGTCGTTCTTGGGATACTGCTGAGATGCCTTATTGGCAATTAGCATTAACACAGTGCATTTTTGATTTAACCTTATGGCAACATTTAGTTTTTAAACATAAAGAGAAATGGGAGGGTGGGTGGGGGAGGGGGATTAGTTTCCCTCCAATCACTTTCGGCTATTAAAAAGGGCATCAGCTCATACGACAACTCCTTTGATTCAAAGTGCCCTGGTCTAAACAACAACAACATTAAAAAAATAATACATTATATCCACATCGATCTTTACTATAAAAATGTCAAGCCTTCCAATTACTTTCGACAATTAAAAAGGGCACTAGGCCTTTCGAATTCCATTCGAATGAACCTTTTTCGAGTTTCTATGACAACACTTCCTATAAATACTTTATATGGCCCCAGGGCACAAATTACAAACTCTTACCCTAAGGGCTGTGAGGGTGGTTGTCATCCTCTAAGACCTAATTTCCAGAACTTTCTATTACGTTGAACAAAATGGCTATCTGAAAATTTTGATTGGATGTGTTTGGGGGGATGGTGGGCGTGAGAGAGGGGTTGGTTACCGTCCAGTCACTTTCAACTATTAAAAAGGGGCACTATCCCTCTCAATTTCGAATTGAATGACCCCCTTTTGAAGTTTTTACGACAACTCTATCATTAAAAACCTTATATGCCCCCCCGGCTTAACTTGCAACCTTTGCCCTGGGGACTCTCGGGGGTTTGTCATCCTTAAATACTTTATTTCACGAACTTTCAACTATGTTGAACAAAATGGCTATCCCGTAGCTTTGATTGAATGTGTTTGGGGAAATGGAGGGCGTAAGAGGGGGGTTAATTACTCTACACTCACTTTCGACAATTAAAAAACGGCAATTTCAATTTCCAATCAAATGAGCTCCTTTTGAGATTTCTACAACAACTGTCTATATAAACCTTATATGCCCCCAGGGCACAAATTACAACCATTACACTGAAACTCTGAGGGGGTTTTTTTTATCCTAAAAGACCTAATTTCCAGAACTTTCGACTACGTTTAACAATCTGGATATCTTAAAATTTTGATTGGATGTGTTTCGGGAAAGTGTGGGCGTGAGAGGGGGGTTAGTTGCCCATTTCAATAAAAACCTTATAGGCCCCCAGGGCATAAGTTACAACCCTTGCCCTGAAGACTATGGGGAGAATGTCCTGCTCAAAGGTATAACTTCCTTAACTTTAAACTTCGTGGAACAAAATGGCTATCAAGAAATTTTGTACAGATATGTTTGGGGAAATGGTGGGCGTGGAAGGGGTGTTTGTTGCCTTCCAATCACTTTCGACTGTTAAAAAGGGCACTAGCCATTTCAAGTCGAAAGAGTCATTTTGGAAGTTTCTACGACGACGCGTACAGTAAAAGCCTTATATGCCCCAGGGCATAACTTACAACCCTTGCCCTGAAGGCTGTGGGGGAGTGTCCTCCCCAAAAAACATAGTTTCTATCTGGAAATCCAAAACACTGAATAAAATGGCTATCTAAAAATTTTGATTGGATGTGTTTGGGGAAAAGGTGGGCGAGAGGAGGGCTAGTTGCCCTCAAATCACTTTCGACTATTAAAAAAGGGCACTAGACTTTTGAATTTCCAATCAAATGAGCCCTTTTTCAAGTTTCTACGACAAAGATTTCAATAAGAACTTATATTCCCCCCAGGGCAAAACTTATAACCCTTGCTCTGAAGACTGTGGGGGCAGTGTCCTGCTCAAAGGTATAATTTCGTGAATTGTAACTGCGTGGAACAAATTGGCTATCTCAAAATTTATATTGGATATGTTTGGGGAAATGGTGGCGCGGAAGGTTGTTAGTTGCATTCCAATTACTTTCAATTATTAAAAAGGGCACAAGCCATTTCAATTTCTAATAAAATGAGCCCTTTTTGAAGTGTTTACGACCACGCGTTCTATAAAAACTTTATATACCCCCAGGGCATAACTTACAACCCTTGTCCTGAGGGCTGTGAGGAGGTTGTCATCCTGAGAGACCTAATTTCCAGAACTTAAAACTACGTTGAACAAAATGGCTATCTCAAAATTTTCATTGGACGTGTTTGGAGGAATGATGGGCGTGGGGGGGGGGACTAGTTGCGCTCCAATCACTTTTTTGACTATTAAAAAGGGTACTAGCCCTTTGAATTTCCAATCGAATGAGCCTGTTTCAAAGTTTCTACGACAACACCTTCTATAAAAACCTTATATGCCCCAGGACATACCTTAAAACCCTTGCCCTGAGGGCTCTGAGGAGTGTCCTCCTCAAAAACATATTCTCTATCAGGAAAACAACTACGCTGAACAAAATGTCTATCTGAAAAATTTTGATTGGATGTATTTGGGGTGTGATGGGCGTGAGGGGGGGCTAGTTGCCCTCCAATCACTTAAGACTGTTGAAAAGGGCACTAGCCCTTTGAATTTCCAATCGAATGAGCCTGTTTTGAAGTTCCTACGACAAACTCCTTCTATAAAGACCGTATATGCCCCCAGGGCATGACTTAAAGCCCTTGCCCTGAGGGTTTGTGGGGGAGTGTCCTCCTCAATAACATGTTTTCTATTTGGAAATCAACTATGCTGAACAAAATACCTATCTCAAAAATTTGATTGGATGTGTTTTGGGGAATGATGGGGCGTCGGGGGGGGGGGGGGGGGGGGGGGGGCTAGTTGCCCCCAAATCACTTTCGACTATTAAAAAGGGTACTAGCTCTTTGAATTTCAGATCGAATGAGCCTGTTGTGAAGTTTCTACGACAGCACCTTCTATAAAAACCTTATATTCCCCCAGGGCATAACTTAAAACCCTTGCCCTGACGGTTTTGGGGGAGTGTCCTCCTCAAAAATGTATTTTCTATTTGGAAATCAACTACGCTGAACAAAATGGCTATCTCAAAATTTTGATTGGATGTATTTGGGGGAATGATGAGCCGGGGGGGGGGGGCTGGTTGCCCTCCAATCACTTTCGACTATACAAAAGGGTACTAGCCCTTTAAATTTCCAAACGAATGAGCCTGTTTTGAAGTTTCTACGACAACGCCTTCTATAAAAACCTTATATGTCCCCAGGGCATAGCTTACAACCCTTGTCCTGAGGGCTGTGAGGAGGTTGTCATCATGAAAGACCTAATTTCCAAAACTTGAAACTACGTTGAACAAAATGGCTATCTCAAAATTTTGATTGAATGTGTTTGGAGGAATGATGGGAGTCGGAGGGGGGGGGGGGGGCTAGTTGGCCTCCAATCACTTTCGACTATTAAAAAGGGTACTAGCTCTTTGAATTTCCTATCAAATGAGCCTGTTTTGAAGTTCCTACGACAACGCCTTCTATAAAAACCTTATATGCCCCCAGAACATAACTTAAAGCCCTTGCCGGGGGAGGGGGTTAGTTGCCCTCCAATCACTTTCGACTATTAAAAATGGTACTAGCTCTTTGAATTTCCAATTGAATGAGCCTGTTTTGAAGTTTTTCTACGACAGCGCCTTCTATAAAAACCTTATATTCCCCCAGGGCATAACTTTAAACCCTTGTCCTGAGGGTTTTGAGGAGTGTCCTCCTACAAAACGTATTTTCTATTTGGAAATCAACTACGCTGAACAAAATGGCTATCTCAAAATTTTGATTGGATGTATTCGAGGGAATGATGAGCGGGGGGGGGGGGGGGGGGGCTAGTTGTCCTCCAATCACTTTCGACTATACAAAAGAGTACTAGCCCTTTAAATTTCCAATCGAATGAGCCTGTTTTTGAAGTTTCTACGACAACGCCTTCTATAAAAACCTTATATGTCCCCAGGGCATAACTTACAACCCTTGTCCTGAGGGCTAGCTGTGAGGAGGTTGTCATCCTGAAAGACCTAATTTCCAGAACTTGAAACTATGTTGGACAAAAATGGCTATCTCAAAATTTTGATTGAATGTGTTTGGGGGAATGATGGGCGTCGGAGGGGGGGGGGGGCTAGTTGGCCTCCTATCACTTTTGACTATTAAAAAGGGTGCCAGCTCTTTGAATTTCCTATCAAATGAGCCTGTTTTTGAAGTTTCTTCTACGCCAACGCCTTCTATAAAAACCTCATATGCCCCAAGGCCATAACTTAAAACCCTTGCCCTGAGGGTTGAGAGGGAGTGTCCTCCTCAAAATATATTTTTCGTATCTGGAAAACAACTAGGCTGAACAAAATGGCTATCTCAAAATAATGATTTGATGTTTTTGGGAGCATGATGGGCGTTGGGAGGGGGCTATTTACCCTCCAATCACTTTCGACTATTAAAAAGGGTACTAGCCCTTTGAATTTTTCAATCGAATGAGCCTGTTTTGAAGTTTCTACGACAACGCTTTCTATAAAAACCTTTTATACCCCCAGGGCATAACTTAAAATCCTTGCCCAGAGAGTCGTGGGGGAGTGTCCTCCTCAAAAACATATTTTTTATCTGGAAATCAAATACGCTGAACAAACTGACCATCTCAAAATTTTGATTAGATGTGTTTGGGGGAATGATGGGCTGGGGGGGGGGCAGTTGCCCTCCAATCACTTTCGACTATTAAAAAGGGCAGTAGCCCTTTGAATTTCCAATCAAATGAGCCTGTTTTAAAGTTTCTACGACAACGCCTTCTATGAAAACCTTATATGCCCCCAGGGCATAACTTAAAACCCTTGCCCTGAGGGTTATGGGAGAGTGTCCTCCTCAAAAAACATATTTTCTATCTGGAAATCAACTACTTTGAACAAAATAGCTATCTCAAAATTTTGATTTGATGTGTTTAGGGGAATGATGGGTGTGGGGGGGCTAGTTGGACTCCAATCACTTTCGACTATTAAAAAGGGTACCAGCTCTTTGAATTTCCTATCAAATGAGCCTGTTTTGAAGTTTCTACGACAACGCCTTCTATAAAAACCTCATATGCCCCAAGGCCATAACTTAAAATCCTTGCCCTGAGGGTTGTCAGGGAGTGTCCTCCTCAAAAACATGTTTGTATCTGGAAAACAACTAGGCTGAACAAAATGGCTATCTCAAAATAATGATTTGATGTTTTTGGGAGCATGATGGGCGTTGGGAGGGGGCTATTTACCCTCCAATCACTTTCGACTATTAAAAAGGGTACTAGCCCTTTGAATTTTCAATCGAATGAGCCTGTTTTGAAGTTTCTCTACGACAACGCTTTCTATAAAAACCTTTTATACCCCCAGGGCATAACTTAAAATCCTTGCCCAGAGAGTCGTGGGGGAGTGTCCTCCTCAAAAACATATTTTTTATCTGGAAATCAAATACGCTGAACAAAACTGACCATCTCAAAATTTTGATTAGATGTGTTTGGGGGAATGATGGGCCTGGGGGGGGGGGGGGGGCAGTTTGCCCTCCAATCACTTTCGACTATTAAAAAGGGCAGTAGCCCTTTGAATTTCCAATCAAATGAGCCTGTTTAAAAGTTTCTACGACAACGCCTTCTATGAAAACCTTATATGCCCCCAGGGCATAACTTAAAACCCTTGCCCTGAGGGTTATGGGAGAGTGTCCTCCTCAAAAACATATTTTCTATCTGGAAATCAACTACTTTGAACAAAATAGCTATCTCAAAATTTTGATTTGATGTGTTTAGGGGAATGATGGGTGTGGGGGGGCTAGTTGGACTCCAATCACTTTCGACTACTTAAAAAGGGTACCAGCTCTTTGAATTTCCTATCAAATGAGCCTGTTTGAAGTTTCTACGACACGCCTTCTATAAAAACCTCATATGCCCCAAGGCCATAACTTAAAATCCTTGCCCTGAGGGTTGTCAGGGAGTGTCCTCCTCAAAAACATGTTTTGTATCTGGAAAACAACTAGGCTGAACAAAATGGCTATCTCAAAATAATGATTTGATATTTTTGGGAGCATGATGGGCGTTGGGGGACGGGCTATTTGCCCTCCAATCACTTTCGACTATTAAAAAGGGTGCTAGCCCTTTGAATTTCCAATTGAATGAGCTTGTTTTGAAGTTTCTACGACAACGCTTTCTACAAAAACCTTTTATGTCCCCAGGGCATAACTTAAAACCCTTGCCCTGAGAGTTGTGGGGGAGTGTCCTCCTCAAAAAAACATATTTTCTATCTGGAAATCAAATACGCTGAACACAATGACCATCTCAAAATTTTGATTGGATGTGTTTGGGGGAATGATGGGCCTGGGGGGGGGCAGTTGCCCTCCAATCACTTTCTACTATTAAAAAGGGTACTAGCCCTTTGAATTTCCAATCAAATGAGCCTGTTTTGAAGTTTCTACGACAAGGCCTTCTATAAAAACCTTATATGCCCCCAGGGCATAACTTAAAACCCTTGCCCTGAGGGTTATGGGGGAGTGTTCTCCTCAAAAATATATTTTCTATCTGGAAATCAACTACTTTGAAACAAAATAGCTATCTCAAAATTTTGATTTGAAGTGTTTGGGGGAATGATGGGTGTGGGGGGGCTAGTTGCCCTCCAATCACTTTCGACTATTAAAAAAGGGCACTAGCCACTCCTATTTCCAATCGAATGAGCCCTCTTTGAAGTTTCCACGAAACTCCTTCGATACGAAAGTGCCCGGGTATGGAGGAAAAAAAAAACACATTGTGCCCACATCGTTCTTTACTTAGGCAGCGCTAGAGCGCTGCCTTTGATTATTATTAATTAAAAAAAAACTTTTTCCACAAAACAAGTTTTTCAAAGAAAAGTAAATAACTCTATTAAACAAAAATGAACAAAAATAAAATCAATGAAACCCAAAACGAACATAAATTAAAATAAGTAACCGAGTCAAACTCAAAACGAGCAGAAATTAACATAAGGCGGGCACAAAACCCCTATGCCATCCCAAGGCCAGAACAAAATTTGCACTTTACTGAAAAAAAATACATATGAATGTGCAATGTCAGTTTAATATACATATACTGATATTTAGTAATCAAAATGTTAAAATTATTTGGTTTATTACAGTTATAAAAGTAAAAACATAAAAAAAGCAAATTTTATTGGTTGTGTTTGGGGGAATTATGAGCGTGGGGGGGGGGGGCTAGTTGCCCTCCAAGCACTTTCGACTATTAAAAAGGGTACTAGCCCATTGAATTTCCAATCGAATGAGCTTTTTTTTGAAGTTTCTACGACAACGCCGTCTATAAAAACATTATATGCCCCCTGGGCATAACTTAAAACCCTTGCCCTGAGGGTTGTGGGGGAGTGTCCTTCTCAAAAATATATTTTCTATCTGTAAATCAACCACGCTGAACAAAATGGCTATCTCAAAATTTTGATTGGATGTGTTTGGGTGAATGACCGACGTAGGGGGAGGGGGCTAGTTGCCCTCCAATCACTTTCAACTATTAAAAAGGGCACTAGTCCTTTGAATTTCCAATCAAATGAGCCCCTTTTGAATTTTCTATGAAAACGCCCTCTTTAAAAACCTTACATACCCCAGGATATAACTTAAAACCCTTGCCCTGAGGGTTGTTTGGGGAGTCTCCTCCTCAAAAACGTATTTTCTATCTGGAAATCAACCACGCTGAACAAAATGGCTATCTCAAAATTTTAATTGAATGTGTTTGGGACAATAATGGGCGTGGGGTAGGGGCTAGTTCCCCTCCAATCACTTTTGACTATTAACAATGGGACTAGCCCTTTAAATTTCCAATCAAATGAGGCCTCTTTTGAAGTTTCTACGACAACGCCTCCTATAAAAACCTTATATGCCCCCCGGGCATAACTTAAAACCCTTGCTCTGAGGTTTGTGGGGGAGTGTTCTCCTCAAAAACACATTTTCTATCTGGAAATCAACTACGCTGAACAAAATGGCTATCTCAAAATTTTGATTGGATGTGTTTGGGGAATGATGGGCATGGGGGGGACTAGTTGCCCTCCAATCTATTTTTGACTATTAAAAAGGACACTAGCTACTAAAATTTCCAATCGAATGAGCCCTTTTCGAAGTTTCTACGGCGACTCCTTCGTTACGAAGTGCCTGTGTATGGAGAAAAAACAACCAAAAAAAAACAACACATTGTGCCTACATCGTTCTTCACTTAGGCAGCGCTAGCGTGCTGCCTATGAAAAGGTGGGCGTGAGAGGGGGGTTAGTTACCGTCCAATCACTTTCAACTGTTAAAAAGGGCACTAGCCCTTTAAATTTCCTATCAAAGGAGCCTTTTTTGAATTTTCTATGACAACGCCTTCTATAAAAACCTTAAATGCCCCCAGGGCATAACTTAAAACCCTTGCCCCGAGGGTTTGGGGGAGTGTCGTCCTCCAAAACATATTTTCTATCTGAAAAACAACCATGCTGAACAAAATGGCTATCTCAAAATTTTGATTGGATGTGTTTGGGGGAATAATGGGCGTGGGGGGGGGGGGGGGCTAGTTGCCCGCCAATCACTTTCGACTATTGTGTTTCGACTGGGTGTGTTTCGGGGAATGATGGGGCTCTGGGGACTTGTTGTCTTCCAATCACTTTCAACTATTAAAAAGGGCACTAGCTCTTTGAATTTCCAATCGAACGAGCCTTTTTTGAAGTTTCTACGACAACGCCTTCTATAAAACCTTATATGCCCCCAGGGCATACCTTAAAACCCTTGGCCCGAGGGTTGTGGGGGAGTGTCCTCCTCAAAAGATATTTTCTATCTGGAAATCAACTACGCTGAACAAAATGGCTACCTCAAAATTTTTATTGGATGTGTTTGGGGGAATGATGGGCGTGAGAGGGGGGTTAGTTGCCCTCCAATCACTTTTGACTATTAAAAAGGGCACTAGCCACTCCAATTTGCAATCGAATGAGCCCTTTTCGGACTTTCTACGGCAACTCTTTCGATACGAAGTGCCCGGGTATGGAGAAAAAAAAACAACACATTGTGCCCACGTCGTTCTTTACTTAGTTAGCGCTAGCGCGCTGCCTATGATTTTTTTTTATTCACTTTAACTTGCTTGCGTTTTTGCTCAGTCAGGGTGAGCTTTAAAAAAAGCATAATTTAATGGGCTGCAAACCAAACTCGCCATATTGCACTTTTTCATTTTTCAGGTCATTTTTAAGGGTTAAAATCCCCTTGGGGGAACCTATTCCCGGGTATAATTTTAACCAGCGGGTTCAATATGATTAGTAAGTGCTCTCATATTGGGTGAAACAGATGTTTCATCGAGATGCCACGTTTTTAGGTCCTGGTGCCTGGACTAGAGGGTACAAAATAAAATACAAATAAATTTGAGACTTTATCAGGTATTGAGGTTCAGTAATTTTTCGACCTTTAACAATTTCAATTTGTCGTTTTACGTAATGCTACACATATAAGGTTTGTGAAATAAAAGCTAGGAGTAAGCATTTTCCATTGTCGTGAACTGTAAGTCAACTTACAAAAGACTGTACCCGGGGTCTTCAGAAAAATTTGAGTATTTTCAAGAATTTATATTGTGATGGACTATTTTCAAATTAAAAAAAAAATAGTCCAACTAATACTTATATTAATAGTAAAACTAATCTTTGCCTAAATTGAAAAAAAACTGAACAATTTTTATAAATTTAAAACGTATAGCAAACTAATTTTCACGGGGGTGAAATTGAAATAACCCAACAGTTTTTATAAGTTTAGGGAATAAAAAATCTAATGTTGATTAAATGCGTTTCTTAAAACTTTGCAAATATTTTTTCAAAAATCAAGAAAACAGTTTTTTTTTAAAATTATTTCGTAAAAGTGAGAATAGAGTGAACCCATTGAACTGATTAAGTAAAATGAGAATTTGATTATAGCTTTGATTACTACAAATTAAAAAAAATAGTGCTATTTGTCAGGATGCAGTTATTATTAAAATTGTCCCTTCTTAGTCATGATGAACTTCGATGCCGCTTTACATCAAGGTTTTAAACTAAAAAAAAAAAAAAAAAAAATTTAAATTTGACAAAATAATTAACACGCAAGTGAAAATTATAAAATCAAAAACATCTTGAATAAATGTTAATAGAAGTCTGAATATTTTGGATTCACATACGGAAGCCTGTATCAACAGGAAAAAAACCTTGAAAGTAAAAACAAAGAGAAACTAGCTTAATGTATAAAAAGACGAGAAAAAAAAAAACAACAAGGGAAGACACAAACGCTATACAACAAACCAAAAGAAAAACGAAACAATACTCACATTAAACAGGGCTATTAACGTAACAATACAACAAGGTGGGATTGATTGCTATATTTTGTCAGAATTATCTCCTGATATGAGGATAATTTATATATTTTATTTTATTTTTTTTTTTTAAAAATATAACTAATTTACAAAAAAAACTATGAAGTTTCACTGTTTATCAAAATTTTAAATTTTGTTTTAATGTTTTTCATTAATTTTTAATAAAAAACAGAAGGGCACCGGGGTCTAAGGAATTGTGCAAAGTTTGAGCATTAGTATTTGTCGATAACTGTAATGACGTATGTAATCAAGTTGACCAGCAGGATAACCAAAGCAGTTTATATTATCGTAAACTGTAAGTTGTCTTTAAAAAGACTACAGCAGGGTCTTTGGGAAAATTCAAGTATTCTTAAGAATTTTATTGCTTTGAAATAATTTTCCAAACTGATGAATTATTCTAACTAATAATATAATATTAAACTAATTTTAGTTTGAAATTGAAAAGAAGCGAACAGTTTTTTTTTTTTTTTTTTTTTTGTTTTTCCTTATAAATTAAGCAAATGAAAAAAAAAATCTAAAGTTGATTGAATGTGTTTCTTACAATTTGCAAATATTTTTTTCAAATATCAAAGAAGACATTTTTCAAATTATTTTGTAGAATTTAGGATAAAGTGGACCCATTGAACTGATTTAATGTAAAATGAAAATTTCATGATAGTTTCGATTATTATACATTGCAAAAATTGTGCAATTTTTCAAGATACAGTTATTATTAAAACCCCGTTCTTTCGTGTTTGTAATGAACTTCGATACAATTCAAGGTTTTTAAATCAAAACGAACGAAAATATCCGAAAATTGATAAGCAGTTTTTACATGAGAACGAAAAATTATAAAAACCAAAACAATTTTGTATAAATAACAATATCATTGAAAAAAAATCATTAAAAGGAAAAAAGAAAAACTAGCTTAATGCACAAAAGACAAGAAAAAAAAAACATGAGAAGACACAAACACCATACAAAAAAAAAATTTAAATAAAAACGAAAGAATTCTCACATTCAAAGAAGTCTAAATACGAAATTAATGTAACAATATAACAAGTGTGGGATGGTTGCTATATTATGTCTGAATTATCTTCTGATATCGGCTAAAGATAATTTAGAAATCTTGTTTTATTTTTATTTTCAAAAATATAAAAACTTTTTGTAAAAAAATAGTTTTACAAAAATTTCAGTGTTTATTAAAATCTTAAGTTTTTTCGATGTTTTCATTAAGTTTTTTATTATAAATGGCAGGGCAGTGGGGCCTAAGAAATTACTCAAGGTTAGAGTGTTAATATATTTCGATATGAGTAAATATGTGTATAATCAATTTGACTTCTGAACATCTTTTTGCTTAAACTAGCTAGGAATTTGGCAAAAGAAAAAAAAAAAAAAAAAAAAAAAAAAAAAAAAAAAAAAAAAAAAAAAAAAAAAAAAAAAAAAAAAACAGAAAAGACTCATGTTGATGTTATGGACCCAAGTAACTTTTACCTTGAAGGTTGAAGTGATTAGGTATAAAATTTAGAATTCTGGACAAGGAAATAGAGATCCATCAATCAATGTCTACCAACTGATTTGTTTTATACAAAAGAAAGCTAGAAGGACGAGCAGCGTTAATTCAAATTAACTTAAATGTGCATAACCAATATAACATGTGAAAAACAATTGAAAGAACCTAAAGGCAGTAGGGTTTAGATAAAGTTCAACTTTTTAATACATATCACCAAATAAGCTACATCAGACGCCAGTTTGACCCGGTCTATAAAACAAACAGTAAATCATAGGCAGCGCAATAGCGCTGCTTAAGTAAAGAGCGATGTGGGCGCAATGTATTATTTTTTTCCTGATCAAGGCACTTTTTATAGAAGGAGTCGTCATAGAAATTTTGAAAGGAGCTGACTCGATTGGGAATTGAAAGTTCTAGTGCCCTTTTTAAGAGTAAAAAGTGATTTGAGGGCAACCAGCCTCCCTCCCCATACGTCCATTATTTCCCCAAACATATCGAATCAAAATGTTGAGATAGCCCTTTTCTTCAGCATGGTTGAAAGGTCCAGTAATTATATCTTTGGGGATGTCAACCCTCCCCTCCCACAGCCCTCAGGGCAAGGACCGTAAGTTAGGCAATTAGTCCATTAGTTACAAACAGGATATGCTATTCAGAAGGATGGGCATTTTTGACCTTTACTTTCCAAAAAGACGAAGGGTATTCAGGTTGGCCTTTCAGAGAATATCGAGAGGAGTGTTTCAGCTAAATCAAAATACGTAATGTGCATTCGGGTGGTCAAAAGGGCTTAACTCAGGAATGACTGTGTATATCAATTTGGAACTTTCAGGAAATAATAAGGGAGATGATAAATTTAGCAAAAAGACAATTTTAGCACGTTACTACTACCACTACTACTATTACTACTGTAACTACTACTACCACTGCTACTACTACTACTACTACTACTACTGCTACTTCTACTACTATTACTACTACAGCTACCACTACTACTACTACTACTACTACTACTACTACTACTACTACTACTACTACTACTACTACTACTACTACTACTACTACTACTACTACTACTACTACTACTACTACTACTATTATACTACTACTAATACTACTATTACGACTGCCACTGCTACTAGTGCTACCAACACTATTACTACTAGTAGCTCATTTATGCTTATTTTTTGTTTAATTAAGGTCTTTACTCTTCTGTAAAAAAACATATTTTTTTTGGAATTTTTTTTTAAATTAACCATAAGAAAGACTATAAATTCCTGGTATTACTCAAACGGACCAGAATATAGGGTTTCCAGAATATTTAGTATTTGCTTTTGGGCTGGGGTATCATTAAGGCTTTTAAGCAGATTTTAGAATGGACTCACTATCCCTCTATTACAACTATTCCTTCAATCCACTATCACGAACAATATATATATATATATATATATATAATATATATATATATATATATATATATATATATATATATATATATATATATATATAGATATATATATATATATATATATATATATATATATATATATATATATATATATATATATATATATATATAGATATATATATTATATATATATATATATATGTATATATATATATATATATATATATATATATATATATATTATATATATATATATATATATATATATATATATATATATATATATATATATATATATATATATATATATATTATATATATATATATATATATATATATATATATATATATATATATATATATATATATATATATATATATATATATATATATATATAAGCTACTCATCGAGGCTAGGGGGTGACCCCCTTCCCCGCCAGATGTTTCGTCTTGAAAGTATTATCTCAAATACAACCAAAATATAAGTATTTTGATAAATTTGAATATATACATGTTGAAAAAAATTAGTAATTTACCGTTATCAAAAGGATTATTTGTGTTGAAATAATTAATACAACTTTCCTTGTAATTTTTTGTCTTGACAGATCCGTATAAAATCCATGAGCCCCCCCCCCCCTCCCCCTCTTCCAAATATAGTAAAATTTAAAGTTTCTATTGTTTATGTATGGTGTTAACAATTTTTCGGTTCTTTCGCATTATATGGGCCTCTCTAAAGAAGTCCCACAAGAGATGCTACAATCAAACGGCAGAGGCACTTTGAAAAACTCGTTTTTACAAGATGATTCAAGCCACCGCTGAGAGAAATACTTTGTCTAGCGTGGTTTTAAGATATTTAAAGTGTTGTTTTTTTGGAGTTTAGACGGGAAAAAGGTACCTAGGTTAGGTTAGGTTACGTATTTAATATATGCAATACTTCCCCCCCCCCCACCGCCCTAATGTACAAATATATAGCCCAAATTTGTTCTAAACTATTATATAGTCATCCTGTTTTATTTTATTTCATTGGCATTAACCAAACTTGACTTTTTAGAAAGGCCCATATAATGCGATTGTACCGATTTTTCTATTAGTCTTAGGTGGAATAGCAGGGCCTGGTCTGTACTAGAATGTCCATTACCTCTTCCCCTAAAAAGTTTTCTGGATTTCCTACTCTGATACAAAAAATCTACTAACTTCTCACTTTCAAAGCCAATCGACTTCAATGCAATATTGCTTGCTTTTAAGTCAAATAAACACAACTCGTGTTTCTAATTGCGGCTGTGCTTTCAAAAGTGAAACCAAGTGTGATTGAATGAAAATTAACAAATCTGATCTGTTTAACCTTTAACATCTCGTTACTTGTAATTTCTTCGGGGACACAAACGATCTTTGCAGTAGTTCTGCTCAGTCATTCTTCCATTCAGTCGTATGCAGTATGAGGAAGAACATATTGAAGCAAGAGAGACTGACGATAAAAATCCAAAACATATTTAAGAGTATCCCTTTTCAAATGTTTCTTGATTTGGTGTTAATATTAAAAAACTAAAATTAAGGAGTAACATTCAAACGAACAGACATTATTCTGTGCAAGAGCTGGGCTGCCTTTCCTCAGCCCTTGCTCTTACGCTAAAGTTTTTTTGCTTAAAAAAAGCTGCTTATTCAAATTAAACAGTCCTGGTGTTTCATGGGTCATTTTTGAACGATTGGGCCAAGCAGCCCCTCTCTTATTGCGCGAAAGAGGATGCTATGTGAAATGAAATGAATTTTGGCGCGATCCGCGGTGATAGATTGTGAGCGTTTATGAACTGTTTTTTTTTTTGGATATAAGATCACCGAGGAGAACACCTTCCGTAAGCAGAGATTTTATCTGGTAATAGTTTTACTCAGGCGAAGGCGGGGTAGTGGTTTGGGGTAGCCCCCTTGCATTTCCTTAGCGCATAGTACCAAGTCAATATTTATATGTTATTATTATTAATTGATAAATGGCTGCCGTGACTTCTGAAAAGTTGTACAAGACAGGGTGCAAAGTTTGCAAAGAGAGCCTCAGCCTCGCAACCAGAGGAACAGTTATTTGCAACACATCTGCTGGGGGTTGTGGTCCGCCTCTGCCATAACCGCTGTGAAATTCTTCAGAGTATTGAGAAAGACAGTATTATAATATATCAGTGCTCTGACTGCTGCGAGAAATTTTCTGATAAACTGCTTCCCCGCAGATCCCGCCTCCTTCAGAGACTCTTGTTTATTCACCAGTTTTAAGTTTTTTTCCGGCACTGTATACAGTCAGGAATTTCGTCCGCCTCCTGTATATCTTCGTGTACAAACTTCTATTCTTATGATCATCTTGATCAAACTAGAAGCCTCCTAACATCTCTAGTGAACCCCACGCATAAACTCCTTGCACGTCGCGGCCCTCTGCTAAGCAAAGCCTGTCACAGGATATTTTAGACATCCTTATTTCTGAAGATGCAACCCCTCGCTTGCCAAATCTGAAATTCGTTATGACTGCAAGTGATGCGATACCTGCGATAGATACGGATCAAAACGCTCACTTTAGCCATGCCATTCAAAGCTGGGACCGGCATCTTTTTAGCATAATTGATAAACTTGATTACGTCACAAGTAAGGTAGCAGAGACTCCTGCTTTGGTGAAAGAGAGTTGTGGACGGAGTACAGAGCGAGGTTTTGAGCTGTATAAATAAAGAAAAACTCAATGATAAATCCTGGCCTCCGTTGAATAACGAGTCAGAAACAGTGGGTCTTGTAGTAGATTCACCACCACAAGATTGTGATGATCCCTTAAAGCGTGAAGCTTTTCTGAAATCGTTGGATGGAGCTGATGGTATAGTTGGGATTTCACTTTCTAAGGAATCAGGATCCCAGCAACAGAAATGGGTCATTCATACGAAAAGACAAAACGCCGAAAACTTGAAAGCCTGTTTGAATGAAAAGGTCGGTAAAACTGAGGTTCGCAAATCGAGAATTGTCGGTTTATTATCACGAGTGGACTTCCCGATCAACACAGAGAGTGTGTGTGCTTTCTAACCATGGTATCGAAGAGATACAGCGCATCGGTGTTTCGAAATCATATCGTGTATACTTCCGTTCGGTGACGGCCAAGTCTCATTATTTGCGTCATGGGATTCACATTGGCTACGAACATTTCCGGCTTACTGATTATAAGTTTTTACCGCGAATGTGCTACAAATGCGGGTCGCTAGAGCATATATCGTCAGGCTGCTCTAGCGTGGAACGTTGTCTCAAGTGCCTTGGTAGTGGACACTCTCATTCTAGGAACAACCCTTGCCAGAATGAACCTTGTTGCTTCCATTGTGGATCTCATGAGCATACTGGATTTAGCTTTCGCTGCAAACAGTTAACCGAAAAAAGTTGTAAAGAATAAAAAATGATTAGTGCAAAGACTATATCTCTGAATCTGAATGGTTTTGGTGATAAACAACATGTATTGCAGTCTATGCTGCGCGATCTGGATATTTTGTGTCTGCAAGAGCATCATCTTCTGGACCACTCTACTAGTCTTCTTTCGAGCCTGTCGCAGCAGTTTAAGTGTTTTTTATCTCCAGCTACACCTACAGGTGGACGCCCATCAGGAGGCGTTTGCATTTTTATTCGAGAGAATATTCCAGTTTCAGTGTTTGCCGTTAATCGTTATTTTGTTGCTGTTCGAATCCCAGGGATTATTGTTTTTTCGTGCTATTTACCAACAAATTATCATACTATTGATTCGGATTTTGATTTCAATTTGCATGTTTAGAATTATCGCGATGTGTGGCGAAAGTTCCATCAGATTTCCAGTGGCTTATTTGCGGGGATTTTAACTGCAACATTGCTATCTCTGATGTCCGCTCCTCCGCTCTTTTATCTTTGTGTTCGGTTTTTACTATAGTTTCAAAAGATGCGGATTTTACGTATGTCCATAATTCTGGTTCTTGCTCTAATCTAGACCATGTGCTGGTCTCAAATGCAGCGTTAATACCACAGCCTGTTCATGTTGGGTTGGATATGCCTATTAGTGACCATTTTTACCTTTCTTTTCATTTAAATATTCAAATTCCATCTTTTAAAATTATCCATCGTTCTAGTCAAATTGTAAATAAAATGATCTGGGATCGGGAAAAAATGTGCAAATATCATGAAGAATCAGATGCACTTTTAGCTAAAATAATTGTAAATTATTCTAAGGATGTGATCAAATTGATATTGATCTATTTTACTTTGAAATTGTTCATAGTTTAAAAGTCGGGGCTAATAAAGCATTTAGAACTGATTCTTTCCGTCGTGGATCTCGTGTTTTAGGTTGGAACCTTAACCCGATTTTAAAGCAAAGCCAAAAGAATGCATCTCAAGCTTGTTACCTTTGGAATTGGGCGGGAAAACCGCGATCTGGACCATTTTATGATGGTATGAAATTAACTAAACGCGTTTTTCGGGCTGAGTTGCGTTTGCATAATGAAATTATAAAAGATGAAATTGGTTCAAGGATTACTAGTGATAAGAATGAGCTTTGGAGTTTGGTTAATTCTAGACGTCGTAATAATAATTGTTCGCCAGATTCTAATAGTTCTCTGAAACTAGATGATTGGATAACTCATTATAATCAAGTTTTTTCACCCGGTGATGCGGCAGTTGAATCACGGCTTGACTCTTTATTATCGGAAGAAATTTCAAAGCCCCGCCCAAATAGTAAAATATCTGTTTCTGTTGATGATGTAACGGTAGCAATTAAAGCTCTAAAAAGTAAGCATTCTTTTGATCATGATGGTATACATTCAAACCATATAAAATGGGCATCCCCCAAAGCAATCCTTCTCCTCGCTACTCTTTTTACTACTATTCTTTCTTCTGGAGTTCTTCCAACTAGCTTTTCTCGTGCTACCACTTCACCCCTTTCAAAAAAGGAGGGAATACGAATCGATGTTCTGATTACAGGCCAATTACTGTTTCGTGCCAGATTAGCAAAGTTTTTGAGTTAGTTTTTTATTAAAGTATTTGGAGTCTTGTAACCAAGGCCTGAATCAAATTGGGTTCCGTAAGGGTCTAAGCATGGATGTTGCTCATACCCTCCTTTCAAGAATAATATCCTTTTGTAAGCAATGGGATAGAGTTTATACACTTGCGTTAGATTTTGCGGCGGCGTATGATTCAATTATCCATTCTTGGGCTATGACGGCGCTTCTGAAGAATAATGTCCCACTACCAGTAGTTTTGGTTTTAAAAAAGTGGTATGGCTCCTCTCGTATTCGTATTAAGTGGAAGAATCAGTTTAGTGATTATAATGTTAAGTTATGTAGGGGGCTGAGACAAGGAAGCATTATTTCTCGTTTGATTTTCAATATTACTGTTTCGGGGCTGTTTGATCAAATTCAGTTGACTTTTATTTATGGTAAAGGTTATGTTCTGTCGTGGATTGCTTACGCAGATGATTTACTCCTTTTGAGTCGATCGCTTCAGTCACTTCAACAAAATGTAGATTTTTTAGCAAAGGTTTTTAGTGAGCATGGGACTTCGTTTTCGCCCTGAAAAGTGTCAGTTTTTAATTCTTGGTCCTAAGGCTAATGATCTCGTTAATTCAGAAATTTCTGTCCGTATTTATGATAGTATTTTAAAACCTTTGGAATCTTTTTTATATCTTGGTGTGCCTTATGGACCAACTTTAGCTCTATGCCGTGCTTCTATTTCTAAAGCAGTTAAAAGTAGAATAGCGTCTAGTTTCGGGGCAGTAATTTGTCTTCGCGATCTTCTTTCTTGGAAATCACTGGCTCGGGTATATAATACAGTCGCTTTTGCCTCAAATTTTAGTTTTTTCATCGCTTCTCCCGTTTTTTAGAATTAGTAATATTGCACATGTAAAAAACCACATTTTTTAATTTTGCTAAGTTCCTTTGCCGCTTTTCTAAATCTGAATCAAATACTTTTTTAATGAATGCATATAAAATAAAAAACCCTGTTGATGTTTTGGAGAAAAAGCAAAAGAATTTTTTATCCAAATTAAATGTTTTTTCTCATAATTTATATAGAGCTGCGCACGAAGCTTAATTTATTTTATTTGATTTATTTTTGAATGAAGTGTTAATTTGTGAAGTGTTAATTTATTATCTATTGAATGAAGTGTTAATTTGTGTGGTAATTTTGATTGAAGGCCTTTGCGTATTTGTTGTTATATAGTTTAAGATAATTTTATGGCCTGTTGATTAGCGGTTATTATTTTTATTTATTTCTTTTTTTACTCTTCGTATTCGGAGGAAATAAAAAGTTTGAATTGAAATGAATTGAATTATACGAAATAATTTCTGTTTGTTTTAAGTTTTAGTGTTGTTCCTTACCTTCATTTAATTCTGATCAAGTTTCAAATCATGCCGGAAAATTCATCTCTCCTCTCCGTTAAAATTTACCCCAGAGAAACCTTTCTCATTTTTTTCTCGCTACAAATTCTACCCGTACAACTACCCATGGAAAAATTTCGGAATTACAAATACCATATTACCCCACAAAAGCCCTTACCCCATGTAAATTTTTCTGCTGGAAATTTTTACTGAAAAATTTCTTCCCCACAGAAAATTCTCCTCGTGGGAAATTCCCCCCCCCCCCCCCCAAAAAAAAAACAGCCCGACCTTTTAGCTATGCTGAATCAAAAAAACTGTCTCAAAATTTTTAGCAGATGTCATTGAAGAAAAAAGGGCACGGGAATGAAGCTAGTTGCCCTCAAATATTTTGGTCACTTAAAAAGTACGCTAGAATTTTTAATGTCCTTTCAAATGAGCCCTCTTCCAATCTTATAGAACCTTTGGTTCAATGCAATCAGCCCAAGAAAAAAAAAAAATAAACACGCATCCTTCATCTTTCTACGGCACAAAAAAATGCAAAATTCCACATTTTTATAGTCAGGAACTTGAAACGAATGCACTAGGGTTCTCTTATATGCTGAGTCTCGTGATGTGATATTCGTTATAATCACTTGACTTTATGGGGTGTGTGTCCCCCTTATTAAAACAAGAAAACATTTCTGAGGCTCACAGCTGTTGATGGGTAACATTAAACATAATTAGTCTTATATATTTGGAATCAACACAAAAAACCGGTTCTTCTTATGTATTAAATGCTATAAAAAACCCCCTTTTTATAGAGTTATGTTTACTATTGGTCCAAGTTGCTACTAAGTTCCAGTTTTTTTTCTTTACCATGAACTGTTTGATTGAGAGGGTGACTATTATTAAATTTTTGTTTCTACTGTCATGTATCGTATGAATACAGTAGTGCGGTTTTATGTGGTACTTTAGCCCCCACCTCCTCCAAGTAGTATTGTATGGAAGGAATTGGTCCAATATCTAAAAGATTAAATATTTATTTACTAGATTTATTTTATTATTATTATGTTTAGAATTTTTCGATATTATTATTAATTATCATATTTTAGTTTGATACTTCAAGGGGTGTGAGTGGAGGAGAAGTTGTGTTAAATTTATTGTTATTTGATGGCGGTTCGGGGTGGAAATTGGAGAGGACAGGAGGCCACGCTGTATTTAGAGTGTGCAATTATTACGGGCCCAAACGTGCATCAATGCACAAGGGAACTGAGTTAAGTGTATTTTTATATATTTTTTTTTAATTAAAACCCACATTGAACTTGAACTTGAACTTGAATAGACCCACTCTCATCAATTATCTTATAAATGAAATTATTGTTCAAAATTAAACCCTATCTTTTATTACGATTTTTGTTTCTTATCTAAAATGGTTTGTAAGTTTAGCACTCTTGAGTTTCCAAGTATGTCTATCTATATCTAATAACTGGTTTCATTCCTGTTTCTTGTTATCTTAATTATTTCTAACTTAAACATACATGCTCACATCTGGTAAAAACAAGCTAATATGATATACTTCGTCAGTTCAAACAGTTCGTGGTAACAAACTGTAAGTAAGCAGCGACACGGCTCAATAGTAACCGAAACTCTAAAATAACGGAATTTTTATACCAATAGGTATATCAAAAGAATCGCTTGAAGATTCAAAAGATCCAAAAGAATCAAAATGATCTTAATGAAAATCACACCATCAGATTCAGCGTATCAGAGAACCCTTTTGTTGGGGTTTCAAGCTTCTATCTGCAAAAATGTGGATTTTTGAAATTTTTGCCAAAAAAGAAAGATCACGGATGCGTTTTTTTTCTCCAGGGGTGATCGTATTGACCCAATGGTCCTAGAATATCAGAAGATTGCTCATTCAAATGGAAAATAAAAGTTCTAGTACCCTTTATGAAAAACCCAAAAAAATTAGAGGGCAACTAGGCCCCTCCCCTGTCCCTTTTTCCCCAAAATTGTCCAATCAAAATTTTCCCAAATTTGTCCAATCATCATAGTTGAAAGGCCCAATAACTATGCCCTCGGGTATAAAATGACCCCCACAGCCCCAGGGGAACGGTCTTTAAGTTATAAAATTGCCCATTGTTTGCGCATAGTAATTGTTATTGGGATGTATGCCTATGTTTTCGGGTGGGGGCGGGGGACACATTTCGGCTAGGAGTTTTTCCACGGGCGAATTTTCCATGGGAAGGGAAGTTTCCAGGGAGTGAAATTGTCAGGGGAAACACTGGGGAATTCGCCAGAATTCTTATACAAAACTCTTGTTGTCTTACTTTCTCTTTTCCTTCTCAATTTTACGCGCGGAGTGATTAAAAGTAATTGTTCGGTAAATTTTCACCGGGATTGAATTATCTAGAGGATATTTCCGTGGGATGGGGGTTTTTCCATGGAGGTGAGGCCAGATTTCTTGGCATTATTTAAAAAAACGATCAGAAATTAAATTTAAAAAACAAGTTTTTTCAACTGAAAGTAGGGAGCAACATTAAAACTTAAAACGAACAGAAATTATTACATATATAAAAAGGGTTGACCCTCGTCGCCCTTTACGCTATGGTTTGAATTTTGTCCCAGTTCTTTAATAATGACTCCTCAAACTCAATGGCCGTTTAGTTAGAACCATAAGACGCTTTTTTTTAAAAGTACTAAAAAACCTTATCGTAAAGAGCGAGGTGTAGACGATGAGGCAACCCCCTTTATAAGTAGATAGGCCCTTTCGACTACGATCAGTACAAAATTCGGTTATCAAAAGAATGTATCTCCTATCAGTACACCATAAATGGGCGTAGAGTCCCTAGGGAGAACACCTGTGCTGTCAGTCATTAATCAAATTGTTTCCGGGGAAGTTAATTAATGTCTGACAGATGACGTCAAGTTAATTAATGTCTTTGATGTATTTCCAAAGAGAATTGTTTCCGGGCGAATGTTTATTAATACCTGACAGATGATGTCATGATTGATTGATTTGTCAAGAAAGGGGAATTAATTTGTTGTTTCCAAAGAGAATTGTTTCCGAGCGAATGTCTATTAATGTCTTTGGAGTTCTACCAAGAGAATTGTTTCCGGGTGAATGTTTTGATCTTAGCGATGAAGTGATTAGCGCGCCAAAGGGTTTCTTAGTAATTTCAAATGTGAAAGCACAGGGATGCCAAAAAAAAAGGAACTCACTGAAATTACGTTTAGGGATTATTTGGGCGAAACCGTTTTAGACATTTTATGGAATTATTTCGGCGAAACAGTTAGAGACATTTTAAAAGATGATTTTAGAAGATGTTTTAGCAGAGGTTTTGAGTGTGGCCGTTATAATACACAAGTTCCATTTGAACAGTGTTGTGAGGTCCCATACCCCAACCCCAAAGGGCCCCGATCCCCCATACCCCAACCCAAAGGGCTCCGATCCCCCTACCCCAACCCCGAAGGAAGCCCCCGGTCCCCAAAGGGCTCCCGGGCTCCCAAAGGGCCACCCGCCCCCCCCCCCCCCCCAAACCCCCAAAGGCCCTCCTCGGGCCCCCAAAGAGTCCCCTCCATATTTTTTAATACTTTTTTAAGGCTTTATTATATCATTTCAGAAGAAGTTCCTTTCTTAATGTCCATCCTAAACCCATTTTTCAACTTGAAGTACTTATCTTTTTCACCTACAACTATACTTTACAGCTTTTTGGTTACCTCAACACCAAGAAATACTTTTCAAAGACCATTTCAGAGCAAGTTACTTTCTTAATGTCCCTCCTAAACCCATTTTCCAACTTGAAGTACTTATCTTTTTCACCTACAAACTATACTTTACAGCTTTTTGGTTACCTCAACACCAAGAAATGCTTTTCAAAGACCATTTCAGAACAAGTTCTTTTCTTAGTGACCGTCCTAAACCCATTTTCCAACTTGAAGTACTTATCTTTTTCACATACAACTATACTTTGCAGCTTTTTGGTTACCTCAACACCAAGAAATACTTTTCAAAGACCATTTCAGAGCAAGTTACTTTCTTAATGTCCCTCCTAAACCCTTTTTTCAACTTGAAGTACTTATCTCTTTTCATCCACAACTATACTTTACAGCTTTTTGGATACCTCAACACCAAGAAATACTTTTCAATGACCATTTCAGAGCAAGTTACTTTCTTAATGTCCCTCCTAAACCCATTTTCCAAGTTGAAGTACTTATCTTTTTCACCCACAACTATACTTTACAGCTTTTTGGATACCTCAACACCAAGAAATACTTTTCAAAGACCATTTCAGAGCAAGTTACTTTCTTAATGTCCCTTCTAAACCCATTTTCCAAGTTGAAGTACTTATCTTATTCACCCACAACTATACTTTACAGCTTTTTGGATACCTCAACACCAAGAAATACTTTTCAAAGACCATTTCAGAGCAAGTTACTTTCTTAATGTCCCTCCTAAAAACCCATTTTCCAACTTGAAGTACTTATTTTTTCACCCACAACTATACTTTACAGCTTTTTGGATACCTCAACACCAAGAAATACTTTTCAAAGACCATTTCAGAGCAAGTTACTTTCTTAATGACCGTCCTAAACCCATTTTCCAACTTGAAGTACTTGTCTTTTTCACCCACAACTATACTTTACAGCTTTTTGGATACCTCAACACCAAGAAATACTTTTCAAAGACCATTTCAGAGCAAGTTACTTTCTTAATGTCCCTCCTAAACCCATTTTCCAAGTTGAAGTACTTATCTTTTTCACCCACAACTATACTTCACAGCTTTTTGGATACCTCAACACCAAGAAATACTTTTCAAAGACCATTTCAGAGCAAGTTACTTTCTTAATGTCCCTTCTAAAACCCATTTTCCAAGTTGAAGTGCTTATCTTTTTCACCCACAACTATACTTTACAGCTTTTGGATACCTCAACACCAAGAAATACTTTTCAAAGACCATTTCAGAGCAAGTTACTTTCTTAATGTCCCTTCTAAACCCATTTTTCAACTTGAAGTACTTATCTTTTACACCCACAACTAAACTTTACAGCTTTTTGGATACCTCAACACCAAGAAATACTTTTTCATAGACCATTCCAGAGCAAGTTACTTTCTTAATGTCCCTCATAAAACCCATTTTCCAGCTTGAAGTACTTATCTTTTTCATCCACAACTATACTTTACAGCTTTTTGGATACCTCAACACCAAGAAATACTCTTCAAAGACCATTTCAGAGCAAGCTACTTTCTTAATGTCCCTTCTAAACCTATTTTCCAACTTGAAGTACTTATCTTTTTCACCCACAACTATACTTTACAGCTTTTGAATACCTCAACACCAAGAAATACTTTTCAAAGACCATTTCAGAGCAAGTTACTTTCTTAATGTCCCTCCTAAACCCATTTTCCAACTTGAAGTACTTATCTTTTTCACCCACAACTATACTTTACAGCGTTTTGGTTACCTCAACACCAAGAAATACTTTTTCAAAGACCATTTCAGAGCAAGTTACTATCTTAATGTCCCTCCTAAACCCATTTTTTCAACTTGAAGTACTTATCTTTTTCACCCACAACTATACTTTACAGCTTTTTTGGATACCTCAACACCAAGAAATACTTTTCAAAGACCATTTCAGAGCAAGTTACTTTCTTAATGTCCCTTCTAAACCCGTTTTCTAACTTGAAGTACTTATCTTTTTCACCCACAACTATACTTTACAGCTTTTTGGTTACCTCAACACCAAGAAATACTTTTCAAAGACCATTTCAGAGCAAGTTACTTTCTTAATGTCCCTCCTAAACCCATTTTCCAACTTGAGGTACTTATCTTTTTCACACCACAACTATACTTTACAGCTTTTTGGATACCTCAACACCAAGAAATACTCTTCAAAGACCATTTCAGAGCAAGTTGCTTTCTCTTAATGTCCCTTCTAAACCTATTTTCCAACTTGAAGTACTTATCTTTTTCACCACAACTATACTTTACAGTTTTTTGGATACCTCAACACCAAGAAATACTTTTCAAAGACAATTTCAGAGCCTGTTACTTTCTTAATGTCCCTCCTAAACCCATTTTCCAACTTGAAGTACTTTGAAAAGTACTTCAGTTTACTTTGAAAAGAAATACTTTTCAAGACCATTTCAGAGCAAGTTACTTTCTTAATGTCCCTCCTAAACCCATTTTCCAACTTGAAGTACTTATCTTTTTCACCCACAACTATACTTTACAGCTTTTTGGATACCTCAACACCAAGAAATACTCCTCAAAGACCATTTCAGAGCAAGTTGCTTTCTTAATGTCCCTTCTAAACCTATTTTGCAACTTGAAGTACTTATCTTTTTCACCACAACTATACTTTACAGTTTTTTGGATACCTCAACACCAAGAAATACTTTTCAAAAATCAAAACCATTTCAGAGCAAGTTCCTTTCTTAATGTCCATCATAAACCCATTTTCCAACTTGAAGTACTTATCTTTTTCACCCACAACTATACTTTTACAGCTTTTTGGATACCTCAACACCAAGAAATACATTTCAAAGACATTTCAGAGCAAGTTACTTTCTCAATGTCCCTCCTAAACCCATTTTCCAACTTGAAGTACTTATCTTTTTTCACCCACAACTATACTTTACAGCTTTTTGGATACCTCAACACCAAAAAATACTTTTCAA
This sequence comes from Artemia sinica, assembly GCA_027921565.1. NCBI lineage: Eukaryota > Metazoa > Arthropoda > Branchiopoda > Anostraca > Artemiidae > Artemia > Artemia sinica. Next base: position 25,926,034 of record CM051270.1, on the reverse strand, counting down.
AGACCATTTCAGAGCAAGTTACTTTCTTAATGTCCCTCCTAAACCATTTTACAACTTGAAGTACTTATCTTTTTCACCCAAAACTATACTTACAGCTTTTTTGAATACCTCAACACCAAGAAATACTTTTCAAAGACCATTTCAGAGCAAGTTACTTTCTTAATGTCCCTCCTAAACCCATTTTCCAACTTGAAGTACTTATCTTTTTCACCCCACAACTATACTTTACAGCTTTTTGGTTACCTCAACACCAAGAAATACTTTTCAAAGACCATTTCAGAGCAAGTTACTTTCTTAATGTCCCTCCTAAACCCATTTTCCAACTTGAAGTACTTATCTTTTTCACCCACAACTATACTTTACAGCTTTTTGGATACCTCAACACCAAGAAATACTTTTTTCCCGGAAGAAGAAAAGGTAACCAAAAAGCTGGTGAAGAGACGAAAGAGGTAAAGTATAGTTTTTGGGTGAAAAAGATAAGTACTTCAAGTTGGAAAATGGGTTTAGGAGGGACATTAAGAAAGTAACTTGCTCTGAAATGGTCTTTGAAAAGTATTTCTTGGTGTTGAGGTATTCAAAAGCTGTAAAATATAGTTTGTGGGTGAAAAAGATAAGTACTTCAAGTTGGAAAATAGGCTTAGGAGGGACATTAAGAAAGTAACTTGCTCTGAAATGGTCTTTGAAGAGTATTTCTTGGTGTTGAGGTATCCAAAAAGCTGTAAAGTATAGCTGTGGGTGAAAAAGATAAGTATTTCAAGTTGCAAAATGGTTTAGGAGGGACATTAAGAAAGTAACTTGCTCTGAAATGGTCTTTGAAAAGTATTTCTTGGTGTTGAGGTATCCAAAAAGCTGTAAAGTATAGTTGTGGGTGAGAAAGATAAGTACTTCAAGTTGGGAAAAAAGGGTTTAGGAGGGACATTAAGAAAGTACTTGCTCTGAAATGGTCTTTGAAAAGTATTTCTTGGTGTTGAGGTAACCAAAAAGCTGTAAAATATAGTTGTGGGTGAAGAAGATAAGTACTTCAAGTTAGAAAATGGGTTTAGAAGGGACATTAAGAAAGTAACTTGCTCTGAAATGGTCTTTGAAAAGTATTTCTTGGTGTTGAGGTATCCAAAAAGCTGTAAAGTATAAGTTGTGGGTGAAAAAGATGAGTACTTCAACTTGGAAAATGGGTTTAGGAGGGACATTAAGAAAGAAACTTGCTCTGAAATGGTCTTTGAAAAGTATTTCTTGGTGTTGATGTATCCAAAAAGCTGTAAAGTATAGTTGTGGGTGAAAAAAGATAAGTACTTCAAGTTGGAAAATGGGTTTAGGACGGTCATTAAGAAAGTAACTTGCTCTGAAATGGTCTTTGAAAAGTATTTCTTGGTGTTGAGGTATCCAAAAAGCTGTAAAGTATAGTTGTGGGTGAAAAAGATAAGTACTTCTAAACCCATTTTCCAAGTTGAAGTACTTATCTTTTTCAACCACAACTATACTTTACAGCTTTTTGGATACCTCAACACCAAGAAATACTTTTCAAAGACCATTTCAGAGCAAGTTACTTTCTTAATGTCCCTTCTAAACCCATTTTTCAACTTGAAGTACTTATCTTTTACACCCACAAATATACTTTACAGCTTTTTGGATACCTCAACACCAAGAAATACTTTTCAAAGACCATTCCAGAGCAAGTTACTTTCTTAATGTCCCTCATAAACCCATTTTCCAACTTGAAGTACTTATCTTCTTCACCCACAACTATACTTTACAGCTTTTTGGTTACCTCAACACCAAGAAATACTTTTCAAAGACCATTTCAGAGCAAGTTACTTTCTTAATGTCCCTCCTAAACCCTTTTGTCCATCTTGAAGTACTTATCTTTTTCACCCACAAACTATACTTTACAGCTTTTTGGATACCTCAACACCAAGAAATACTTTTCAAAGACTATTTCAGAGCAAGTTACTTTCTTAATGTCCCTCCTAAACCCATTTTTCAACTTGAAGTACTTATCTTTTTCACCCACAACTATACTTTTCAGCTTTTTGGATACCTCAACATCAAGAAATACTCTTCAAAGACCATTTCAGAGCAAGTTACTTTCTTAATGTCCCTCCTAAACCTATTTTCCAAATTGAAGTACTTATCTTTTTCACCCACAACTATACTTTACAGCTTTTGAATACCTCAACACCAAGAAATACTTTTCAAAGACCATTTCAGAGCAAGTTACTTTCTTAATGTCCCTTCTAAACCTATTTTCCAACTTGAAGTACTTATCTTTTTCACCACAACTATACTTTACAGCTTTTTGGATACCTCAACACCAAGAAATACTTTTCAAAGACCATTTCAGAGCAAGTGACTTTCTTAATGTCCCTCCTAAACCAATTTTTCAACTTGAAGTACTTATCTTTTTCACCCACAACTATACTTTACAGCTTTTTGGTTACCTTTTCTTCTTCCGGGAAAAGTATTTCTTGGTGTTGAGGTATCCAAAAAGCTGTAAAGTATAGTGTGGGTGAAAAAGATAAGTACTTCAAGTTGGAAAATGGTTTAGGAGGGACACTAAGAAAGTAACTTGCTCTGAAATGGTCTTTGAAAAGTATTTCTTGGTGTTGAGGTATTCAAAAGCTGTAAAGTATAGTTGTGGGTGAAAAAGATAAGTACTTCAAGTTGTAAAATGGGTTTAGGAGGGACATTAAGAAAGTAACTGGCTCTGAAATGGTCTTTGAAAAGTATTTCTTGGTGTTGAGGTAACCAAAAGCTGTAAAGTATAGTTGTGGGTGAAAAAGATAAGTACTTCAAGTTGGAAAATGGGTTTAGGAGGGACATTAAGAAAGTAACTTGCTCTGAAATGGTCTTTGAAAAGTATTTCTTGGTGTTGAGGTATTCAAAAACTGTAAAGTATAGTTGTGGGTGAAAAAGATAAGTACTTCAAGTTGTAAAATGGGTTTAGGAGGGACATTAAGAAAGTAACTGGCTCTGAAATGGTCTTTGAAAAGTATTTCTTGGTGTTGAGGTATCCAAAAAGCTGTAAAGTATAGTTGTGGGTGAAAAGATAAGTACTTCAAGTTGGAAAATGGGTTTTTAGGAGGGACATTAAGAAAGTAACTTGCTCTGAAATGTCTTTTGAAATGTATTTCTTGGTGTTGAGCTATCCAAAAAGCTGTAAAGTATAGTTGTGGGGTGAAAAAAGATAAGTACTTCAAGTTGGAAAAATGGGTTTATGAGGGACATTAAGAAAGGAACTTGCTCTGAAATGGTCTTTGAAAAGTTTTTTCTTGGTGTTGAGGTATCCAAAAAACTGTAAAGTATAGTTGTGGTGAAAAAGATAAGTACTTCAAGTTGGAAAATAGGTTTAGAAGGGACATTAAGAAAGTAACTTGCTCTGAAATGGTCTTTGAAAAGTATTTCTTGATGTTGAGGTATCCAAAAAGCTGTAAAGTATAGTTGTGGGTGAAAAAGATAAGTACTTCAAGTTGAAAAAAATGGGTTTAGGAGGGACATTAAGAAAGTAACTTGCTCTGAAATGGTCTTTGAAAAGTATTTCTTGGTGTTGAGGTAACCAAAAAGCTGTAAAGTATAGTTATGGGTGAAAAAGATAAGTACTTCAAGTTGGAAAATGGGTTTAGGAGGGACATTAAGAAAGTAACTTGCTCTGAAATGGTCTTTGAAAAGTATTTCTTGGTGCTGAGGTAACCAAAAAGCTGTAAAGTATAGTTGAGGGTGAAAAAGATAAGTACTTCAAGTTGGAAAATGGGGTTTAGGAGGGACATCAAGAAAGTAACTTGCTCTGAAAAATGGTTTTTGAAAAGTATTTCTTGGTGTTGAGGTATCCAAAAAGCTGTAAAGTATAGTTGTGGGTGAAAAAGATAAGTACTTCAAGTTGGAAAAAAGGGTTTAGGAGGGACATTAAGAAAGTAACTTGCTCTGAAATGGTCTTTGAAAAGTATTGCTTGGTGTTGAGGTAACCAAAAAGCTGTAAAGTATAGTTGTGGGTGAAGAAGATAAGTACTTCAAGTTGGAAAATGGGCTTATGAGGGACATTAAGAAAGTAACTTGCTCTGGAAAGGTCTTTGAAAAGTATTTCTTGGTGTTGAGGTATCCAAAAAGCTGTAAAGTATAGTTGTGGGTGTAAAAGATAAGTACTTCAAGTTGAAAAAAATGGGTTTAGAAGGGACATTAAGAAAGTAACTTGCTCTGAAATGGTCTTTGAAAAGTATTTCTTGGTGTTGAGGTATCCAAAAAGCTGTAAAGTATAGTTGTGGGTGAAAAAGATAAGTACTTCAAGTTGGAAAATGGGTTTAGGAAGGGACATTAAGAAAGTAACTTGCTCTGAAATGGTCTTTGAAAAGTATTTCTTGGTGTTGAGGTATCCAAAAAGCTGTAAAGTATAGTTGTGGGTGAAAAAGATAAGTACTTCAAGTTGGAAAATAGGTTTAGGAGGGACATTAAGAAAGTAACTTGCTCTGAAATGGTCTTTGAAAAGTATTTCTTGGTGTTGAGGAATCCAAAAATCTGTAAAGTATAATTGTGGGTGAAAAAGATAAGTACTTCAAGTTGGAAAATGGGTTTATGAGGGAAATTAAGAAAGGAACTTGCTCTGAAGTGGTCTTTGAAAAGTATTTCTTGGTGTTGAGGTATCCAAAAGCTGTAAAGTATAGTTGTGGGTGAAAAAGATAAGTACTTCAAGTTGGAAAAATGGGTTTAGGAGGGACATTAAGAAAGTAACTTGCTCTGAAATGGTCTTTGAAAAGTATTTCTTGGTGTTGAGGTATCCAAAAACTGTAAAGTATAGTTGTGGTGAAAAAGATAAGTACTTAAAGTATGAAAATAGGTTTAGAAGGGACATTAAGAAAGTAACTTGCTCTGAAATGGTCTTTGAAGAGTATTTCTTGGTGTTAAGGTATCCAAAAAGCTGTTAAAGTATAGTTGTGGGTGAAAAAGATAAGCACTTCAAGTTGGAAAATGGGTCTAGGAGGGACATTAAGAAAGTAACTTGCTCTGAAATGGTCTTTGAAAAGTATTTCTATGTGTTGAGGTATCCAAAAAGCTGTAAAGTATAGTTGTGGGTGAAAAAGATAAGTACTTCAACTTGTAAAATGGGTTTAGGAGGGACATTAAGAAAGTAACTTGCTCTGAAATGGTCTTTGAAAAGTATTTCTTGGTGTTGAGGTAACCAAAAAGCTGTAAAGTATAGTTGTGGGTGAAAAAGATAAGTACTTCAAGTTGGAAAATGGGTTTAGAAGGGACATTAAGAAAGTAACTTGCTTTGAAATGGTCTTTGAAAAGTATTTCTTGGTGTTGAGGTATCCAAAAAACTGTAAAGTATAGTTGTGGGTGAAAAGATAAGTACTTCAAATTGAAAAATGGGTTTAGGAGGGATATTAAGAAAGTAACGTGCTCTGAAATGGTCTTTGAAAAGTATTTCTGGTGTTGAGGTAACCAAAAAGCTGTAAAGTCTAGTTGTGGGTGAAAAAGATAAGTACTTCAAGTTGGAAAATGGGTTTAGGAGGGACATTAAGAAAGTAACTTTCTCTGAAATGGTCTTTGAAAAGTATTTCTTGGTGTTGAGGTATTCAAAAGCTGTAAAGTATAGTTGTGGGTAAAAAAGATAAGTACTTCAAGTTGGAAAATAGTTTAGGAGGGACATTAAGAAAGTAACTTGCTCTGAAATGGTCTTTGAAGAGTATTTCTTGGTGTTGAGGTATCCAAAAAGCTGTAAAGTATAGTTGTGGGTGAAAAAGATAAGTACTTCAAGTTGGAAAATGGGTTTAGGAGGGACATTAAGAAAGTAACTTGCTCTGAAATGGTCTTTGAAAAGTATTTCTTGGTGTTGAGGTATCCAAAAAGCTGTAAATTATAGTTGTGGGTGAAAAAGATAAGTACTTCAAGTTGGAAAAAAGGGTTTAGAAGGGACATTAAGAAAGTAACTTGCTCTGAAATGGTCTTTGAAAAGTATTTCTTGGTGTTGAGGTATCCAAAAAAGCTGTAAAGTATAGTTGTGGATGAAAAAGATAAGTACTTCAAGTTGAAAAAAGGGTTTAGGAGGGACATTAAGAAAGTAACTTGCTCTGAAAATGGTCTTTGAAAAGTATTTCTTGGTGTTGAGGTAACCAAAAAGCTGTAAAGTATAGTTGTAGGTGAAAAAGATAAGTACTTCAAGTTCGGTCGGTCACTAAGAAAAGAACTCGTTCTGAAATGGTCTTTGAAAAGTATTTCTTGGTGTTGAGGTAACCAAAAAGCTGTAAAGTATAGTTGTAGGTGAAAAAGATAAGTACTTCAAGTTGGAAAATGGGTTTAGGAGGGACATTAAGAAAGTAACTGTAACTTGCTCTGAAATGGTCTTTGAAAAGTATTTCTTGGTGTTGAGGTATCCAAAAAGCTGTAAAGTATAGTTGTGGGTGAAAAAGATAAGTACTTCAAGTTGAAAAATGGGTTTAGGATGGACATTTAGAAAGGAACTTGTTCTGAAATGATATAATAAAGCCTTAAAAAAGTATTAAAAAATATGGAGGGGACTCTTTGGGGGCCCTGGGAGGGCCTTTGGGGGTCTGGGGGGCGGGAGGGGGGAGGAGGGTCTGGAGGGGAGGGGGGGGGGGGCGGGTGGTCCTTTGGGAGCCCGGGGGCCCTTTGGGGACAGGGGGCTGCCTTCGGGTTTGGGGTAGGGGAATCGGAGCCCTTTGGGTCGGGGTATGGGGGATCGGGGCCCTTTGGGGTTGGGGTATGGGACCTCACAACACTGTTCAAATGGAACTTGTGTATTATAACGGCCACACTCAAAACCTCTTCTAAAACATCTTCTAAAATCATCTTTTAAAATGTCTCTAACTGTTTCGCCGAAATAATTCCATAAAATGTCTAAAACGGTTTCGCCCAAATAATCCCTAAACGTAATTTCAGCGAGTTCCTTTTGTTTTTGGCATCCCTGTGCTTTCACATTTGAAATTACTAAGAAACCCTTTCGCGCGCTAATCACTTCATCGCTAAGATCAAAACATTCACCCGGAAACAATTCTCTTGGTAGAACTCCAAAGACATTAATAGACATTCGCTCGGAAACAATTCTCTTTGGAAACAACAAATTAATTCCCCTTTCGTGACAAATCAATCAATCATGACATCATCTGTCAGGTATTAATAAACATTCGCCCGGAAACAATTCTCTTTAGAAATACATCAAAGACATTAATTAACTTGACGTCATCTGTCAGACATTAATTAACTTCCCCGGAAACAATTTGATTAATGACTGACAGCACAGGTGTTCTCCCTAGGGACTCTATGCCCATATATGGTGTACTGATAGGAGATACATTCTTTTGATAACCGAATTTTGTACTGATCGGACTCGAAAGGGCCTTTCTACTTTTTATATACGTAATAATTTCTGTTCGTGTAAAGTTACAATGTTGCTCCTTACTTTCAGTTGAAAAAGATTTGTTTTTTTATTTAATTCATCCAGAAATGGTTTAGTTTTAACTAGGCCAAACTTGAAATTTGAGTCAGGCAAAAACAGCTGAAAAGACATTGATTTCTGAATTCATTTACAAATCCATATTAAAATAAAAAGTAATTAGTGTTTTTCTTTATTTTCCAGAAAAGGAGATTTGGCTTTCTAGATGAGATTTTTACTGTTCGTTGTTTTCTTGAAAATAAGTACCAAATATGAGGTGACAAAAATGACATTTTTTTTAATGTAAGGGATAAAAAACAAAGAAGTGATGTAAAAACAAAAAAGTTCATACTGGCTAATCTGTGGACAATATCATGAGGAATAATCGGAAATGGAAACAAAAATTATTGTTAGTCTCTTCTCTCAAACTTCTCAACATTCAAACTTGGAAGCAGTTAATAAAAAAAGATGTTCCTTAGTTGTAAAGAACTAACTACTCTCTTTAGAACCCCAAGAAAAATATGGCAAGCTAAAGACTTTCTGGTCTCCTGAAGAACACTTGTAATTTTCTTTCCGAAATATTGGTAGCCAAAATAAGAAGTTTTCTTTCTTTTGGCTAGAAAATTACAACTGGACCTAATACTCTTCAATTAAAGATAGTGTTTATTGCAAAGTTTTCGTTTTTCCCCCTAACGAAGTAGGCATGATAAGTTCCCAGAATACGAACCATTTGATTAGAGGTAAATTTTCTGGATGGAAAAAAGGCAATAGAGAAATTTGAAAAACGGTCAAAACACCGTGAATCATTGAGATTCCACGTTAAGAGCAAATTATTTTATAAAGGTAATGAACTGCGAAAATGTTCAATTCATAAGGATATTGAGACATCTAGACAAATTCAAGCTATAGAAAATGGAGCGATACTTAAGATATTAATCTAAGCTGTCAGTTTTTGCGGGCTACAAAACATATCTCTTCGTTGCCAAACAGACTCAGGAAATTTTGACATAAATAGCCCTCTAGTTAAAATGAAGGGACTTTTTGTAATATACTAAGGGAAAAATTATGAAGTAGCTATGAAAACCTTTAAAAGCATTTCCAGTCTTGTGGTCAAAATGCCACCTACATAAGATCAAAAATTCGAAACGAATTAGTTGAAGCCTGCCGTAAAGCAATTTTAAGATAACTAGTCCATGATTTAGACAATGCAAAGTATTTTTTCCGATATGGCAGATGAAACTTCTGATGCTTCCAATGTAGAACAGTTCAGTCTCTACATACAATACATAAAACACCCAAGCAGAGTATGGTTACATTCTTGAAGAACTCTTCTTAAAATTCATGATTTTAGAGGAAAAAAACAGGTAAATATGTGGCCGAGACCCTAATTAATGGATTAAAGAAATTAATTGTAGATGCTAATCTCCTTATGTGTCAAGAATATGATGGTTCTGCAGCTACGAGGGGATATTATGGGGTACACAAGTGGTCATCTTAGAACAGTACCCCATGGCTCTATATGTCCACTGCTTTTCACACTGCTTGAACCTTCTTATCTCCAGCTCTACCGAGGTAAGCAGTATCAGAAACTGATGTGGTACTGAACCAAAACCTTGAGATTTTTCAACAAACCATAACACTGAACAGTTTTGCAGATGGAAATTGGCAAGATTTCGCCAGAATCTCAACAATCCAAGCTAAAGCAACCAAGTCCAATCCGATGGGTTTAGAGGTGCGAGGCCATAATGATTATGGCCCAGCAATTGCAGCAATCCGCTTTAAACAATCGAAAAATTTCACAGTGGGAAGAAAGGGATGCCTCAACTGGTTTATTTATTCTTTTTAATTCTATACAGCAGCCATAATTTGCAATGGCTTTGTTTTCCTTAGAGAAGCTTTTAAGTTTTTACTCTGCCATTGAGTAAGAAACTCCAAAAAGCGTGCTGATTTAGCTGGGGCTGTCAATAATATAGAAGATATATAGTTTATTATTATCAAGGTAAAAGACAATTTGGGAATAAAGATTAAAAAGATTCTTCATTTCTATGAATCAATGGTAGAAAACATAGACTAAAAAAATAACGCTTCCAAAGGTAATCAAAAATATACGACAATCAGAAAATGCCCATTTAAAGATAGAATGGTTGAATTGTTTGATTGTCGAAATCTTTTTCTTCCTTAGTTAGACTGCCTAGTGAACAGTCTCAAAAATAGGTTTACCAAAACATAAAGAAATTCTTAGCAGTCTTGGAAGCCTTTACCAACGTGTAAACCCCTTTCTCTAGAAGATTTAAAAGGCTTAAAAAAAACTTATTGAGTTTTAACAAACTGATTTACCTGGGATTGGGCGGGGCTGTTTGACAGCAGAATTGGAGCTTTGGCACAACAGCTTCCCAGACTGGGTTGCCATCGCCATGGATTCATCCATGTTTACGTGGATTTTTCGACCCCTGCCATAGATATCAAAATACTATGGATTGCCATGGATTTAAAGTTTTTTTAAAGAAACATGGATTTTTCGTGAAATCATGGCTCTTTCCAAAGAGGCAACAGGTTTTTTTTTTATACCGGAAAAAATTTCCGTCACTCTGAAATTTAAAAAACTGGTCTTGTGCAGGCAGAAACAGGTTCACATGGAATCATTGATGGCTAAGACAGCGCAATTAAGAAAAGCGGGGAATTTAAAACTCAAAACATTCAGTTTGGCATGTGATTTCTTTCTATGCTATGCCTAAAACGAATAAACAAAGACGAATTTGTTCCTGCTTTTGCTCCCGCTAAGGTATATTGGAAATCTTCTGTATAGGAGATCAAAGTCTTGTCTAGTATATTGAAATCATGCTATCAAATTCATCAAAAAAATCTTTCTGTGCCGAATTTTAAAGTTTTCTTTAGTCTTTTTTCAGTTTATAGACTAATCTGTACTAAACTAGCGTTTTTTATTGTTATTTGAAGCTCATAATACACGATTCTTGATGTAGCTTGGAATTTAAATAACAGCCGAATTTTTTTTGTCGTTTATATTTTTCCGCCGATTACTGTTTTTAACGACTACACAGCGTTCATTTTTCGAAGTTTAGCTCAAATCTCTAAGACAAACCAAGCGTAAAAATAGCGTATAGTGCTTCGAGGAATACCAAGCAGATTTCCTATTCCAATATAGAGAAAAAGATCTAAAGGGCAAAGGATGAAGTTAAACTGATCTCCTAAAATCGTCCCTTAGCAAAATCGGAAGATTATCAAAAAAAGAAACGAGTGGCTTATAAGGAAAAAAAATGGGAAAAACTCCTTTTAGCTCCCAAAAGTGAAAAAAAACGCCTTTGAAGTGAAAAGCGCCTTAGTCAATCAGCAGCGAGAAGGTAGAGCAGAACCATTTTAGTGGTACACTGTCTACTCTTGGTTCACATAGATGCATTGTAAAACTATAATATATCCCGAAGGGGGACAGAAACAAAATATGTAGCTGACTAATTTCTCCTGACTACGAAATAATGAATCCGTTTACGTTTTCAAAAGTCGTATTTTCTGGTCGAATCTGATTTCGCCATGACGATGACACCAGATAGGTTGAAAAGTTCCACGCACCTGGCATCTCACACGACAGAGAATCTTCACCATTTGGAAGAAAAAAATTGATTGTTTTAGTAATACGATTGTTTTTACATAATGAGGATCTGTTCGCTGAAAGGTAGCGCCGCGAGCGACACGAGGCGTCACCGGATACACATTTTGGTTCTTTTTGACCATACACTTGCCATAGACAAGCCATGGAACATTTGCTGGGCTTGCCATGGGCTTGCTCAAACTCAAGTACTTGTTCATAATTTTCTTCAATTCTAAATTGGACCATGGGGTATGAGATAGCGTAATGGGTGAATAAGGAACAGCCGGATACTACCTGAATTTTTTTCCACTTAAAAGGGGTGCTAGATAATACAATTTGCAAAGGAATGAGCCCTCGGCCAGTTTTTTTATGGTAAACTATAATATATCTCGAGGACAGAAACAAAATATGTATCTGACTAATTTCTTCTGACTTAGTCAATGCTCTTAGGCTGACTATATTCGTATGATTTCTACTGCCAAAGTAAGATTCTATATATATATATATATATATATATATATATATATATATATATATATATATATATATATATATATATATATATTATATTATATATATATATATATATATATATATATATATATATATATATATATATATATATAATATATATATATATATATATATATATATATATATATATATATATATATATATATATATATATATATATATATATATATATATATATATATGTATATATAATATATATATATATATATATATATATATATATATATATATATATATATATATATATATATATATATATATATATATATATTATATATATATATATATATATATATATATATATATATATATATATATATATTATATATATATATATATATATATATATATATATATATATATATATATATATATATATATATATATATGTATATATATATATATATATATATGTATATATATATAGGATTTTAGTGAGCATAATATTCACATCAACGTGTACATTATTAGTCTCAAGGTTTTTCTGACGTTCAATCTCTAAAAGGTAGCACAACAGAAAAAAACAACATTATAATCTATATCATAGGCAGCGCAATAGCACTGACTAAGTAAAGAGCGATATGGGTTTATGGTATTATTTATTTCTTTTTTTTTTGGTTTGTTTAGACCAAGGCACTTCGCATAGAAGCAGTTGTCGTAGAAACTTCAGAAACGGTTCATGCGATTGGAAATTGTAAGGGCTAGTGCTCTTTTTAATAATCGGAATAGAAGAGTGGCATAAGAAGAGCGGTCGTATAAACTTCAGATGGGGCTCATTGGATTAGTAATCAGAAGTTCTAGTGCCCTTTGGAAGATTGAAAGTGATCTGGGGGAAGCTACACCCCCCCCACACACACACGGCATATTTTCCCTAAATGCTTCCCATATTTCCCATATTAATCACAATTTTGGAATGTATATTTTGTTTAGCGTGTTTGAAGGGTCTGGTAATTATGTATTTGGGGATGACAACCCCCCGTGGCCCTCAGGACAAGGGCTATAAGCTATATTACTAGCCCATTGTTGACATTTAAGGTTTTTATTGAAAGATTGGTCGTATAAACTTAGGATGTAGCTCATTAAATTGGAAATCGTAAGTCCTAGTGTCTTTTTTAAGAGTCAAAAGTGATGAGCGGGCAACTAGCCCCACCCACGTCTTCTTTTTCGCAAAAGCATCCGATAGAAATTTTGAGATTGTCCTTTTGCTCAAAATAGTCTAAAGATCATATAAAAAGCCTTCGGGGTTATGAATAGCCCCCAAAACCTTTAGGCAAAGGTCTTGAGTAATGCCCCATGACATATAAGGTTTTAATGGAATGGATGGTGGCATAAACTTTCGATAGAGTTTATTTGATTGGAAATTGGAAGTTATAGTGCTTTTTTCTTAGAGTCAAATGTGAGTTGAGGGCAATCAACCCCCCCCCCCCCCGCTCCCACGACCATCATTTTCCAAAACTAACATCCAATAAAATTCTTGAGACGTCTATTTTCTTCAGCGTTATTGAAATATTCTGTACTTATGCCCTTGGGGACGTCGAACCCCTCACAGCCCCCAGAACAAGGGCTATAAGTTAGGCAATTCGTTCACTGTTTACAAACAGTATGTCCTATTGAAAAGATATGCTTTTTTCGACCTATACGTTCCGAAAAGACAAATGGCATTCAACTGAGCCTTTGAGAGAAGGTTGGAGGGACTGTTGAGCTAAACCAAAATACGTTATGTGTATACGGGCCGTCAAAAGGGCGTACCTCAAGAATGACTGAGTGTATTAATTTTAAATTTTCATTTCCTACCTTAATGGAAGCAGTGTTATTCTCGTACATAATAGTGTTGCTTCAGTAAAGATACAGGATAAGTCAAAGTATTATCATAGCATTGTGTAACATTATATTGTGACAAATTCATATTGTGACCCATGTTGATTTTTTTGTGTTAACAGTCTGTTTTTGACTAATAGGTATTTTTGTTAATAGTGTACATGACTACAAAACTAAATATCCCAATCTACACAAAAAAAAAATCTTTCAAACCAATACGTGTGGTAGGGCTGTTTGTATATAATTTATAAAATACAAAATACCACCGGCTGACCCTCAGAAAAATTGGGAAATATAATAGATTTTGTCCGACTTCTCCGAAAAGTTCAAGGATTGTAAGCAATTACCAAAGCCAATCTAATTTAACTCAGTGTTCTAAAATTTAAATAATTACTAATAATTTGAATGGAAATATAGAACTCACGAAATAACGTGGAAAATTCGTGAAATAACGAAGTAAATAATCCTAAATCAAACAAAGCTGAAAGTTATCAATATCGAATTTCCCGAAAATGTACGATATATTGTCGAAGGTTGCTAGAGTAATGCCGATTTTGCTTTTAACTGAATTTCTTTAATGACACTCAAAAGCATACATCTTGTACCACTTAATATTGTTCTGTTAATTGCTAGAGAGCTATGTATAATTTTTTTCTTTCGAATCTGTTCTAATTCTATTTACCTAAATTAAATACAATACTTAGGTTAAATGAAATAATTGGCGAAATGAAATATTGAAGGATATGAAAAAAGTTGAAATGGAGACTTCAGAGACCGAAAGAAAAATAAAGTATATAAATAACTGAAGGTAAGTAATAATTGCAATAAAATGAAATAATTAAAAGATCTAAAGCCGAACGTGCCAGCCGTGACAGAAAACACAAACAAATATAGATATAAAACGACAATCGGGTATAAATAGATATAAATATATATAAATAGATATATAATATTTCTGTATATAACTTATACAGGCCTAGTCAGTGAGTTACACATATTTATAGTAGTAGGCTAAATATGTCACTGAGTTATATATTTCGTATATAACTTATATAGGCCTAGTCAGTGAGTTACACATATTTATAACGTAGTAGGCTAAATATGTCACTGAGTTATATATTTCTGTATATAACTTATACAGGCCTAGTCAGTGAGTTACACATATTTATAAGTAGTAGGCTAAATATGTCACTGAGTTATATATTTCTGTATATAACTTATACAGGCCTAGTCAGTGAGTTACACATATTTATAAGTAGTAGGCTAAATATATCACTGAGTTATATATTTCTGTATATAACTTATACAGGCCTAGTCAGTGAGTTACACATATTTATAAGTAGTAGGCTAAATATGTCACTGAGTTATATATTTCTGCATATAACTTATATAGGCCTAGTCAGTGAGTTACACATATTATAAGTAGTAGGTTAAATATGTCACTCAGTTATATATTTCTGTATATAACTTAGATAGGCCTAGTCAGTGAGTTACACATATTTTATAAGTAGTAGGCTAAATATGTCACTGAGTTATATATTTCTGTATATAACTTATATAGGCCCTGTCAGTGAGTTATGTATATTTATAAGTAGTAGGTTAAATATGTCACTGAGTTATAAATTTCTGTATATAACTTATATGCCAAGTCAGTGAGTTACACATATTTATAAGTAGTAGGGTAAATATGTCACTCAGTTATATATTTCTGTATATGGCTTATATAGGCCTAGTCAGTGAGTTACACATATTTATAAGTAGTAGGCTAAATATGTCACTCAGTTATATATTTCTGTATATAACTTAGATAGGCCTAGTCATTGAGTTACACATATTTACAAGTAGTAGGCTAAATATGTAACTGAGTTATATATTTCTGTATATAACTTATATAGGCCTAGTCAGTGAGTTACACATATTTTAAGTAGTAGGCTAAATATGTCACTGAGTTATATATTTCTGTATATAACTTATACAGCCTAGTCAGTGAGTTACACATATTTATAAGTAGTAGGTTAAATATGTCACTCAGTTATATATTTCTGTATATAACTTAGATAGGCCTAGTCAGTGAGTTACACATATTTATAAGTAGTAGGCTAAATATGTCACTGAGTTATATATTTCTGTATATAACTTATCTAGGCCTAGTCAGTGAGTTATACATATTTTAAGTAGTAGGCTAAATATGTCACTGAGTTATATATCCACTCTGTATATAACTTATATGCTAGTCAGTGAGTTACACATATTTATAAGTGGTAGGCTAAATATGTCACTCAGTTATATATTTCTGTATATAACTTATATAGGCCTAGTCAGTGATTTATACATATTTATAAGTAGTAGGTTAAGTATGTCACTGAGTTATATATTTCTGTATATAACTTATATAGGCCTAGTCAGTGAGTTATGTATATTTATAAGTAGTAGGTTAAATATGTCACTGAGTTATGGCCTTTGCAAAACAAAAGTGATCCGTTTATCTGGCCTCCCCCAAGGCCATTCAGCGTGTCCCCAGGTGGCGATAGGGGAACGCTCTACAGATATGTAGGGTACCTCCATAGGAGGCACGGACCAAGGGGGGACCTTGTCCCTGGGGGTCCATAATAGAATCTGGGGCACCCTTGCCCGGGGTCATAAATACAGGCGGAGGAGGAAGAAGGCCCCTCAAATGTACACTCAAATGGGCCCACTGGTTTGTCCACAAGTTCCGTGAGTTGCAAACCTTCTCCCAGCAATGGGTTAAATTGCATGGTGATGCAGAACACCATCGCGGGAGGATCCTCTATAGGAGGACAACTGTTGCAGGGCGTAAGATCCAGATCTATGGACAACGGCCTCTGCAAAGGGCTGCCTCGACCTTTTCGGGGTACCTGCAAGACTGGGGACCTTGCGGTCAACTCTATTCCCACTTGAGGAGTGGCACCCCTCGAGGAAATTATAGCCTAGTAAACGACACAGCATTCGCACAGGATTCTGACTAATGGACAATTCTTCTGGGATTGGTATGTTTTGATGGGCGTCTTTGGGCTGAAAACCTCTTCCTAGCTAATTTATCTATTACGGTTTGCCTCCCCGTAGTAGCATAATATTTGTAGACATGAATATATAATGAGTCGGAGGTAATAGGCTTGAGATTGTCTGTGCAGGATTTCGACTCTTGTTGATAGAAGAGCATCGCCAAGTGCTGAAAACATGTTGTGACCAAGATGGGCCCCAGGATTGCACAAAGCCTCCATTCATGGAGGTCCCAGGGACTTCTTGCTGTCCGGTTCTAAGCCGGCTTAAGCACTTCGGTGTAGACTTGAGAAGATATGTGATCCCCGTCCTGCACTGGTATCCGGGATCATTGCTTTTCCTGAGGTGAAAAAAAATTTCAATGATTTAAAGAACATGAAAATTGAAACTTGGAATGTTACGACATTAAAAAATGACTATCGTATCGACATTTTGACTGACGAATTCAGACGATTCGAACTGGATTTATTAGGAGTTTCAGAAACTCATATCCCAGGGGTAGGAAGCATGAAATTAGGTGATATAGAATTTGTTTACTCAGGCAGGAAGGATGGGGTACATAGACAGGGAGTAGGGCTCATGATGAATAAGGAAGCTGCTAAGTCTTGTTTAGGCTGGGAAGGTATTAATAATAGAATACTAATTGCTCATTTTATGACTAGAAAGTTCAGGGTATCAGTTATAGTAGTATACGCCCCTGTAGAACCGACTGATGGAGATACTAGTGACTCAGATGAATTTTACTTACAGTTACAGGAGCAAATAGACAAGGTCCCAGGTAGAAATATGATGTTAGTACTGGGAGATTTTAACGCCCAGGTTGGTAGAAATAAGGATAGATGGTATCCCAGCTTAGGTAAATTTGGTGTAGGAAAAAAGAAAACAGTAATGGATACAGACTTTTGCAATTTTGTAGGTATAACAATCTAGTTATAACCAATACGGTGTTTGGTCATAAAATGGCTCATATGCTAACATGGTATTCACGTGATGGTAAGACAGCAAACCTTATTGATTAGGTTATAGTAAACCGAAGACTGGCAGGATCAATACAAGATACTAGGGTATATAGGAGTGCTGTTATTGATGTTAAAAGTAAAGATCACCATCTAGTAGTGTCAAGGGTTAATTTAAAGCTGAAATATCGGAAGGGTAATTACCTCCCGGGAAGTTATGATGTTAGTAGACTCCAGGATGAGAATTTGAGATAAACTTTCCAGGAACAGTTGGATACTAAACTTGAGAGTTTAAAATTTGATAATGTGGAAGATGGTTGGAATAACTTTAGAAAAATAATTTGTGAAGTTGCTAAAGGTGTATTAGGGAAGAAAGCTAGAACTGCAGCTAAGAATATTAGTGAAAAAGCTTTATGTTTAATAGAAAGGAGAAAGGACTTGTACAAGAATTATCTGAGTGATAGATCGCATGAAAACAAAAGAAATGTAAAGAAAGTGGAGAAAGCATTGAAACATGAACTAAGGAGGTGTGAAGTGGAGGCCATGGATAAAATTGCCGAGGATTTAGAAGATGCAGCTAGACGGCATAATAGTAAAATATTGTACTGGCACGTTAACAAATTGAGAGGTAGTAGTCAATCCGGACTTGTCCCAGTTAAAGATAGGAATGGGGTGGCAATTAGCGATAAGGAAAAAGCTAAAGCGAGATGGGCCGAACATTTTGAGAACTTGCTTAACCGAGATAGAGTTGCAGGAAAAAAATATAGAGGAAAATGAAAAAGTTTGTGATACCTTGGATGTGAAGGAAGATCTGTTTTGTGAGGAGGAATTAGCAACAGTACTAAAAGGATTAAAGAATAATAAGGCTCCAGGTGCTGATAGGGTAGTAAATGAGTTTCTTAAATATGGTGGCTCTGAGGTTAGAAATAAGTTACTGAAGATTATGAATATGATTTTTGAAAGAGGGGAAGTACCTAACGATTTTAGGAAAACCTTAATTAAGCCACTTTATAAAAAAGGTGATAAAAGTGAGTGTGGTAATTATCGAGGCATTAGTCTGGTCTCTGTAGGTAGCAAATTGCTTAGTAATATGATACTTTTTAGACTGAGAGATGCTGTAGACAAAGTCTTAAGAGAAGAGCAGTGCGGTTTTAGAAAAGGTAGAGGATGTGTTGACCAAATTTTCACTCTTAGGTTAATAATTGAGAAGTGCCTAAGTTTTCAAACACCTTTGGTCCTCAGTTTTATAGATTATGAGCAAGCGTTCGATTCTGTTGATAGAGGAGCTTTAATAAAGGTTTTATCCTTGTATGGTATACCAGACAAATACATTAAAGTGATTAGTGCTATGTACGAGAATAACACTGCTGCGGTTAAGGTAGGAAATGAGGTTAGCAGCTGGTTTTGTATTAAATCAGGAGTTAAGCAGGGTTGTGTTCTATCCCCCTTTGTATGGATTATTTTGATGGACTTTGTTTTAAGGAGCACAGGAAAGGCAATGGGAGACCACGGAATCAAATGGGGAGGAAAAAGTCTCCTAGACTTGGATTATGCTGATGATTTAAGCATCCTTAGATGAAAGTGTGAGCAAAATGAATGAAGTTTTAGAGGTTTGCGCGAGTTCAGGGTGCTAGTATTGGTTTGAAAATTAATGTTAGGAAGACTAAGTCACTAAGGCTAGGAATAAGTGAAGATGAAAAGGTGACGTTGGGTAATGAAAAGATTGATCAGGTGGGCAGCTTCACTTACCTTGGTAGTATTATTAGTAAAGATGGTGGGAGCAGTGAAGATGTTAAAAATAGAATAGCCAAGGCTCAGTGTGTTTTTTCACAGTTAAAAAAAGTCTGGAAGAATAGGAAGATAAGTCTGCAAACCAAGATTAGAATCTTAGAAGTTACAGTGATGACAGTGGTCAAATATGGCTCTGAAGCATGGACGCTCTGAAAAGCGGATGAAGATTTGCTAGATGTTTTCCAGAGAAATTGCTTAAGGATTGTTCTGGGTACCCGGCTGACTGACCGTATTTCAAACAATAGGCTATACGAAAAATGTGGTTCAATACCGCTTTCTAGGTCTATAATGAAAGAAAGGTTGAGGTGGTTAGGGCATGTTGTGCGGATGAAGGATGACAGATTGCCAAAGATTGTTCTTTTCGGCCAACCATCTAGGGCTAAACGGAAAGCAGGTCGTCCCCGTCTGGGGTGGGAGGACGTCATAAAGAAAGATTTAAAGAAATGGGAACTTCGTGGGCGGGGTGTAAAAAGGGAGGCTTTGAATAGATTGGGGTGGAGGAGGAGCGTGCATATCTGTGTTGGCCTCAGGCGGGCTTGGTGCTGCGATGAGTTGTTAGTAGCATTAGTAATTGCGGCAGAAACCTTAAATCAATTAAAAATTGCCAGGGATGCCAATTGGGAGGGAAATATTGACTCCTTGAGATTGAGAATTACCTTCCTCTTTGTATCTATGTTTAAAAGAACAAAATCTATAAAAATTACACAGAAGTTTTTCTTGCGTAAATCAAGCGTATGTGGGGTACACATTTCCAGAGGGAGTTACACTGAATATCGATTTAAGGTCTAAAATTCCCTTCACAAGCGAAGCTCAATCTCCTAGTGCTGCATGATATAACTGATAATAATGGAAAAGGAGAATAGGTTGTTACCAAATTTTCGAAATTATGAGAAAAACATACATATTTTTTTTGAATTCACTTTATTGTATTCTCAGCAGACATTTCGTACAGCATATTGATGCAAAAATAAATGTCCCAAAAGTAGCGCTGGCGTTGCGTGAAATGAAACTAATAACAGTAGTAATCTCCTCTGTACATCTGTGTCAGTTCTGTTTTGGAGGTGGTTAAAAGAAATATTTAGGAAAGCAAATAATAGCAAGAAGTCAACACAGTATTATATATAGGGGCAGTTCTACTTTAACGAGTTAGTATGTACATCCGAAACATAAGGATTAGGACGCTATCAGCGCTTATTAGGTGTTTCAGTTACAAATAAGAAAATTTGGAGCTATATTCGAGTTTCAATTAAATACTGGAAAAATTGGACCAACTAAATTATTCCTGGAGCGGATCCCCCTCTACCAAATTCCAAGAGCAAACTACAACCGACTTGGCATATCTTGCTATAACACGAATATTATTATAAAAAACCACTAAGTCTTATTTTCTTTTTCATTGATTTCTCTTTCAATCAAGAAATTATATTCACTGTATATCTCTATTCTTATTCTTCCATGATTAAAAGCACCTTAAATATCAGGCAAACAATTTTAACCTGTGCAAATGTGGCGAAACAGAAAACATAGGACATTTTCCAATTTATCAATTAACTAGCCTCACCTATTTATTTGATGATAATACAAAGGCAATAAATTGGGAAAAATTTTAATATGAAGCATATTATGAAGTCTAATGCACCCTTATTTTCGCGTTTTCCTTACATTAAAACGAGCATGTATTAATTAAAAAAAAAAATCTGCTCAAAGTATAAAAAAGCAAAGTTGACACTTAAAACGGGCAACAGTTTTAAAGCTACTTAATAAATTATAATTATTGGGAGTGTCAGCTGCCCCCTTGCCCCCCCCCCCCCTAAACAACGCCAGTGGTTGTCAGCCCTACCCATGTTGATTTTTGCTCGTTTTGAGTTTAACTCGGTTATTTAACATAATTTCTGTTCGTTTTTAGTTTTTATTTATTGTGATGTTTGGTGCTTTTACGCTAGGAAGGTTATTTGACTTTCTTTCTGCTCATATTTGGCTTAGCGAAGCTTTTTACTTTAGTAGAAAGGCCTTATTGACTCCCACGATTACACCACACCTTCGAATCCCGATCCGGACACTTTTTTTTAAAACTCCCACGAGTACACCAAATATGGGCATAGCCCCCCTAGGGAGAACACGTGGTTAATGGGGTCAATGACCTAAATTTCCAAGGTCGATGTTGTTGTTGTTGTAAGTGCACGCTCTCAGCAAATGTCAAGGTCGATTTATTTGTTGTTGTTGTTGTAAGTGCACGCTCTCAGCAAATGTTATGAGTTTCCAGAAATAGAAAACAGCATTTGTTGTTGTTTTGGACATTGTACATGCTCGAGGCGAATGTCATGGTGTCCATAAATAGGAAACAGTATTTGGTGTTGTTGTTGTTTTGCTCGATGCGAATGTTAAGAGTTTCCAGAAATAGGAAACAGTTAGATCACGTGTTTCCTTCTCAGCCAATCAGAGGGCTTGCTTACATAACAATTCGCCCTTGAGATTTCGTATATAACGGACATGCATTGTGATTAAATTATCAGAAACTATTGTGACACAATGGATATAACAACTGACATAATTGATGAGCTTGAAGCATTGCAACCTCAATTTACCATGTAAGTTCCGTTTTCATTTTTATTTCCAAATAAAATTATTTTCCATGGTCACCCTCCAGTATATTCAGGTAAATCCCCTCCCCCCTCCCACTCTAGTACAAACATCACTATGCAATCTTTATACTCGCTAGAAAACATAAAATATGTTCTTTTTTACCTTCAAAAACCTAAAACCCATCCCCCTTTGTTTTTTACAAACAAAATTCTCGCAAATAGAAATAATTATCTTTTCGATAATTTTGGCTTTTCTCAATTGTAATCTTTTCTCTAACTGGGACATCCGTCGCTCTGTTGTTATTAAACCGCTCTTATTTGACACAAGGCTCCAGCGCGAGGCATATAATTAGCTCTGACCCTTTTTAAAGCACTTCCTGCTCGTTAGCAGTTTAGTTTCCAAAGATTTCACAGATTCAAAAGGATGCGACTAAAAACTTGTTTTTATTTATTGGATAACTGAAAAAGAACCATAGCTTAGATCAATGCTTCGATGTTTGACTAAATATTCACATTTTCAACGTTTAGTATTAGGGGGGATTTTCTTCAAACAAACTAGGCCGACTTTTGAACGGCTCAGTGAGCCGTAATTCTCAGATTCAAAAGGATGCAATATCTTTCGGGGGGGGGAGGGGGTATTTTCCATGTCTTTTCTCAGGGATATTTTCCGTGGGGATTATTTTCCTCGGGCTGTTTTTTCTGGGGGTGGGGTAAATACCAGCTACCGAAAAAGGATAAGGAAAGATAAAAAAAACCGCTAATACTTTAAATGCATCAAACAAGGCATGCTCAATGCAGATTAAAACCAGAAAAGAACAGAAACGCCTAAAAATAAGAAATTAGGCCGACTTATATAGGCTGAATTTTGAACGGCTCAGTGAGCGGTAATTCTTCTTTATCAGATTCAAAAAAGGATGCAATTAGTATATTTCACGAAATTTTTTTTACGTTGTGCTTTCTTAGTGATAAATGGTTTTCTAGACAAATTTGATGGATGAGGGTACTAACTTTCTTTCTGTAAAAAGGGGGAAATTATTTTGATACTAACTTTTTTCTGTTCTTTTTTAAGGCCAATTATGAAGAATGTGTGCCTCCTCCATCTAAGAGAGCAAGAGAGGGTGAGGCAACCCCATCAGTGCCAGCCCCCATACAGTCTGGGCATAAACCAAAAAGAGAATGGGCCATAAGGATGGTGAGCCCTGCTGGCTCATCTATGCAAGCCCATAACATCGCTGGCCCAGCTGCAAAAGATCATGAGGTCCAACACACGTTACATGGACCATCCGGCACCCAAATGCAGCCAGGATTTGCAAATGTGAGCATTTTTTCCTCAAACTATCTTATATAAAAATATATATATATCTATTTCTTCCAATGTTTTTTAGTCTTTTCTTTTCACTATTTTTCAGCACTATGTAAAAGTGTATCTCAGCGAGATATTAAAATATTAACCCCTTGCCCCCCAACCATTGTTTTCTCTGCTCCCCCCTCCCTCGGAGATATCTAATGTAATTTTTTTTGCAAAATAACCGCTCTTTTTTTCTAATCTTTGCTATTTTCTCTGTTGCTATCGCTTCGATATCTCTTAAGCGAATATTTTTATGTAATGTCTAGTCAATTAATAATCACCGCCTTTGAAACTCAAAATGCTATTTTTTTCACAATTGAATATCACTAGTTTTAATCTTTGGCTTAAAGATCCGCACAAGCATATAAATAGATCTGTTTCACCACTTTTCCTGTCTTGTTCTTTCATTAGCGGTTAGGCCACCAAGTCTAGGATTTCAATGCTTTTACGTAATTCTGTGTTTATTTCTGAAAATAGCGGAATCGTTTGCAAAATTAACGTTAGATATTTAGGAAATTGGAATTCTATATGTAAGAGCGAAACAAGTTATATTCCCAAAAAATAATAATTGCTATTTATGACATTGCTGAAAAAGGGGGGTCTAGTTTGCCCTCGAATCTTTTTGGTCACTTAAAAAGTGCAGTCAATTACTGCTAATGCTCACCGCCTTTGAAACTCTGTGAATGCTATTCCGTTCACAATTGAATATTCCAAAGTTTTAAGAGAAGAAGAAGGAACTGAGAGAGATTATTCCCATTTATCTATCTGTCACATATTGGCGTTCTAATTTGCGCAAGGATATTTTAAAATAGCTTTCAATCTTACAAAACCCTTTGCCAAGATTCTAGCGGTGGGAAACATTCTGACAATGTCTGAGTTAACGGTTCCCGGCATTTAATTGTTGTATTTTTCCTAGCTGTTGAAGTTCAGTCTTGGAAATTGGAACACTCGCGCGACAGGTTACAATACTTAAGCTCATGAGTTCAGAGCCTGTAGGGAATTAGAGAGAAATAGCGACTTATGCATATGTATGCGAATATTTCAACTTTTGGGCAGGCATTATGTAAGGGGGCTAGGAGCCACGTGGTGGGGGCTCGGAAAACGTCGCGGGAAGCGCTGCGGGCCCGAAAAGCGCCGCGGGATGCGCTGCGGGCCCGAAAAGCGCCGCGAAAAAAAAAAAAAAAAAAAGTAGGGCTGATTTGAACACTTTGAAAATAAGCTATTTTTTTGAATAAAATCAACTTGCCGCCTTCTATGTAATGTGTTTTAGATTTTCGTTAAGTTGGATTTTCTTTCAGTTGGATTAACCAAATGCTACTATGCGCATACTACTACTACTACTAAGCGCTGACTTTAAATAATAATCCAAATTTTAAAAACAGTAGGGATGATTTGAACACTTTGAAAATAAGCTATTTTTCATTTATAGGTTGGATCATTGGTCCCATACTCATTATCACCATCGTCCTCATCAGCTGGTGAAGGAGAGGGCGCATCGGTGGACTTACATAGCAATTCACCATGGAGCGACTCTCTACTGGAAATACCGTTAAATATTGATGAGTTTATAGAAAAATTTTTAAATGTAGATTATAGCGCAGTTGGGCAGGGAGACTTGAGACCAAACACCTTACAAATCTTAGACGATTTTTACAAATGAATTAACGGGGAACCCTCCTCCTCCTCCAGCCTCCGATACCCTAACGAGTCCACTTCAAACAACTGAAGTGGAGCATACCCCAAATATTGTTGAACAACTTGGGGGAGGGGATAATATACAAGAGAGGGAGGGGGATACAACTTTTCCCGATTTTCAATTATCTAACACAATTTTAAATGCAATAGTTGTTTACACTGCGACGTTTGGGGATCCTTTTAATTCACTAATGGGGGGAAAATTTGTTTTTGATCCCGTAGAAATTGTGCATGCCTATGTAGATAAAATTCGTGCACTACTGGAGAACCAAATTCAGTTGTGGGGGGGGTAGGGATTCAATTAAGGTTTCAATTGTTTTAAAGGTATTCTATTTAAATGAGGGGAAAAGTGAAGTTTATTATCATTATGTACATTCCGAGATGCGCGTGGTTTATTCGAATTTAGAAAATTTTGAGGGTGTTTTCATGGATTGGGTAGGTCAAATTATAACGCATTTCGAGAACTTTAATGAAAACGGTAGTGGGTCTCTAGTTCTTTTTTGTTGAAAATTTAAGTGTAAATATTTGTAAATTTAAGAAAGATTTTATTTTAAGAGGGGGGCAGGTGGGGAAAGGGCAGTAGTTTTAAATTATAATCCAGATCTAGTAGGTTGTCGTGGTGTCCAGCGGATTCGTTTTGAACAGATCAAAAATGTTTCAGGTATGCTTTCCTCATATCAGCATTTCAGCCTCTAGCAGATGACGCTACCAAGACGAATTTAGACGATTGGGCTGTACATGGGAAGGAAGGGTCCGATTTTCCCACTGTAGATTTCTCGTGTTTAGAAGGAAAATACCCAGTAACGCTACGATCCATTGATATTTTTGAAAGGGCTAATGCCCATTTAAATATCGGCGTTTCTGTGGTTCAGTATGAAACTGAATTTGAAGATGGGGGTTCGTTCTAAAAAGAAGGGGGTGGTCTTCCCTGTAAGGGGCCCGTCAATTGATTTGGTCAGACACTGGGTTTGGTTGTTATACACACCCCCATCTAGTGAACCGAATGAAATTGGACATTTTAATCCGATTACAGATATCAGTAGAGTTCTGGGGGAGGGTAAGCATAGGGGTAATGTTTCTACTGTCCAACATGCCTCTCTCGATGCCGTAGTGATATAAAACTACGGGATCATATGAAGCATTGTAGCCGGCATGGCTACCAGACAGTGGAAACGGTTTCAGGGGATAGGGCCATTTTACGTTTTAAAAATTTTCAAAACACCCTCCTCCAGTGCAACAAAATATCTTTAGACTGTGAAGCTAAGCTGGTGGAGGTGAACGATCCCCAATTTCCAAACCGAGTCAAAGAACACCAGGCTATTGCAGTGTCCTATGCTCATGCGCAAAGAGACAGTTCTAACACCATGCGGTTGTTAGAAATAGTAGAAACATTGGATGAGGACGAGTGCATGGTCAAGGCATTGACTAAACTAATTGGCACGGCTAATGGTGCTATTTCTCGTTTGAGAAATACCCATTATCCAATGGTTTTGTCTGCAGAGGATCGTCTCGCGATTAAAAATCAAAAAAAAAAAAAAAATATGTTGGGTTGTAAGGGGGGAGTTTGTAGAGGTGGATAAGGGGACTAAAGGGAAAAGAGGGGGGAGGGGAAAGTCAGAGATCATAATCATTTGTGGCAGGAAATATCCTCGGGGGGGTAGTAATTTTAGAGGGGTAGCGCATCAATCGTGTAACTTAAATGTTAGCCAGCAGTTTTTTATCCCTGTTTTTATTCACAACTCTAATTATGACTTAAAATTTATTTTACCGGCACTGGCATGTATGCACAGGGAGGGAGGGGGAGTAGACAGTCCATGGGTAAACAGTTCATTTACCTATAACATTATTCCCAAATCGGCCGAGAAGTTGTTGCTTCTCGAGCTGAAATGGCAGGCAGTGGATAATGGGCATACGTGTTGGAATAAAATCAGGTTTTTAGATTCCTTTAGTTTTTTTTCCCAAGGCATTGAGTCAATTGATTCAAGTGCAGAAAAGCGACAATTTTGATAGCTTTCCCTTGCTTAAACAGCACTTTCCAGACAGTGAAATGTATGATCTGTTGACCTGCAAAGGTATATACGCATACGATTATTACTGTTCTGGCGCTCGTTTAAGTGAGGTGAAACTACCTCCAATTGAAGCTTTTTACAATTCACTGACCAAGCAGTGAATGCACAGCCGAGGAGTATGAGTTTGCCAAGAAGGTGTGGTCTAAGGGGAATTGTAAAAATGGGTGGGATTATTGTAGACTGTACTTGGCCAGTGACGTTCTAACTCTGTTGGATATAGTCTGTAAGAACACAGACCAAATCTATTCAGAGTTCGGGTTAGATATAGGCTATTATTTTTCCACACCCCATTTAGTGATGGATTTTTTTTAAAAATTAGTAGGGAGGAAATAGGCCTAATCACCGACGTAGATCAGCACCTTTTTGTAGAGCGTTCAATGAGGGGAGGGTATGTTTTTCATGGGGACCCGCGTCTTGTCAACCGATCCGAGCGGACAAAGCACCGGTGCAAAGTAAAATGCAGTGTTCTTGGACATGAACTCATTGTACCCCTCGGCAATGTCTCACTACTCTTTGCCGTGTGGGAACTATCAATGGCTTGAGAATCCTTGTGAGTTCCCCGACATTACCACTGTCGAGGACAATGGGCCACAAGGATGGTTCTTTGAAATTGACGGTCACATTCCGCTGGCGCTTCACGACTCCGTCAAAGATTTTGTTTTTCCCTGTATCAATCGACCGTGAGCAGGGACTCTCTGAGCCCCTACAATCGATCATTGGTTGAGGATATGGGGATGCACTGGACTCCCTCCAAACAGAAAACTGATTGCTGATTTGGACCCTAAGGAGAATATCGTTGTTCACCATGTGCTTTTGCACTGGATGGTGAACAATGGTTTCAAAATCACCAAAATACATAGGGTCCTGCAGTTCAATCAGCGACCATACTTGAAAAACGTTTATCGATACTTTTGTCGATAAACGCTCTAGGGCAAACTCAAAGGTGGAGAAGGAAATGTACAAACTCATCCTAAATTCAGCGTTTGGCAAAATGTGCGAAAGCGTACGTAATAGATCTCGCTGCGACGTTGTGACTGACCCTCTAGAGTGTGCACGAATTATTCCGATCCCAATTTTACATCGTTCACGAGCATAGAGATGGGCATGGTTCTTCTACACAGACGAAAGCGAAATGTGGTACTGAACAAGAATATAGCAGGCGGCAGTTCAGTGCTAGAAATTTCCAAAAAGCTCATGTTGTCGTTCTTTACAATGTGTGCAAGGTGCAATGGCCACGGGAGGGGGGAGGTTCAAGTTTACTATGGGGATACGGTTTCTCTGCTGTTAAAGGTAAATGGGACCGAAGATTTATGGGTGATTTAGAAAAGGGGGAACACATCAGCTCGCGGATGGATTTCACCAACTGGAACCCATCACTCTACCCCGAGTTGGTGAAACGTCAAGCCCCCAACCAACTATTAATGTTAAAATCAGAGACGGAGAGTGATTTGATATCCAGGGGAGATTTTCCCGGGCCCTAAAGTTTATTGCGTTAAAACTCATAGTGGGGATGAAAAGAAGGCATGTAAAGGGGTGCCTACACATTTTGTAAAGAGCAATTTCAACATGAGCGTGTACAGAGACTGTGTAGAAAGTAGCCTAGTGCCGAGAGCACAAGTGCTTGCAATTCGCTCTCTACAGTATAGAAATTATACTGTAAGAGTGGAAAAGAATGCAATGTCGTGTATATCCGACAAAGTCTATGTGCTCGAGAATGGTGTGAGTGTCCTGCCTCATGGCCACTACCGTATTTCAGACCGAGTTGAATGCATAGACTATCGCAATCAACTTGGTCTGGATAAATTAACCTAACCTGACTAACCAACTAACCACCACCACCAACCCGTTCATAAATTAACTAACCCAACCTCACCTTAACTCAACCCAATCTAAACCACCTTAACCTTTAGCAGCAGTGACGACAACTATTGTACTGTTTTTCCACCGCGGTTCCCGGGGGGTGGGGGGGTCCCGCCCGCAGCTCCCAGGAGGGGGGGGTCCCGCCCGCGGCCTTCGGCCCTGTGGCCCTGGGGGGTGGGGGGATCCCACTTTTAAATTCACTGTAATGTTCAACTGTGCTAGTTCATGTTCCAAGTGCCTTTTTCAAGCGTTGTTTTCAAGTGTTGTTTTCAAGTGCTCTTGTTGTATAGAAAAGTGTTTAAAGACAATAAGTGTTGTAGATAAAAGTGTTTTTAAGACAAAAAGTGTTTTTAAAGACAATAAGTGTTGTTCTTGTTGATGGACAAAAAGTGTTTTTAAAGACAAAAAGTGTTGCTCTTCATGGACAAAAAGTGTTTTTATTTTTGTTGTACATAAAGTGTTATTTTTATCATTGCAGTTCATATTGAACAAATATTTGTTTTCATGTTGCCGAAATAAATGCTGCCATGAAATATTGTTTGTTTTTTGTTGTTAACCAGTACTAGATAGATCTATGGGAAAATTATTACTACTACTTATTCATTGGGACACGTATGATTTACAGTTAGTTGTAGTTCGACTGTTGTCAACAGCATGTATCAATTTAAAACACCCTTCAGGTCGTTTCTGTGTGGGCCCTCAATGTCGGGGAAAACAACACTTTTAACTAAAATAATTCAAAATTGCGATAAAATGTTTTTGGAAAAGCCGAAAAAAATCTACTATTGCTAAAGTATTTGGCAAGAGTCCTATGATCAAATAAAAGCTATTGCCACAACCATACCAATACAATTCATGCGGGGACTTGATGTTTTCAATAGTATTGAATCGAACTCTTGGTTGATTATTGATGATTTGGCTGAATCCATTGAACAGTTCTCACAGGAAATGCTACAACTGTTCACCGTTCGCTCCCACCATGAACACATTTCCATAACCCTAGTTCTACACAATCTGTTTCATCAGAGCAAATGTATGCGAACCCTTGCTTTGAATTGCACCATCTATATTATCTATCGAGTTGTTCGTGATTCTAGCTCGCTCATAACTCTCAATAAACAGATATACCCCGGCGCCCCTAAATTTCTGTTGTCAGCGTACACTCAGGCGACTAGCAAGCCCTACGGTTACATTTTGCTGGATCTTAATCAGAGCACGCCGAGGATCTACGCGTAGTCACCGAAATTTTCAACAATGAAATTACAGTATATCTTCCGGTGAACAGTAGAAAAGGCTATTAGTTGCCATTATGACACTGAAGAAACTACACGAACAACGGCATTTATTTTCCGTTTTAAGCACTTCAAAACCCTTGCTTAGGAAGGCTATACTCAAACATGGTGTTGACAATGATTTCATTAATCTAATATCTGAACTTTGTTTAAATTTAAGTGAGGGCAATGTTCAACTGCCAGAAGGTGTTAGACAACAGACAAAGCAACATCGTTCCACTGTACGCGCCTTGGCTTGTAAAAACAAGGGGAAAATTTTTAAAAGAAAAACGGCTCCTTCAAGCGGGCGGTAGCTTTTTTCACACTTTTACTGCCAATAATTGCAGGACTAGTAAACAGTTTTCTCTAGAGAATGGCTAAACCCTATAAATTGACACCATTTGAACTTGTCCTCTCGCCCGTCGAACATTTTGAAGACAATCTAAATAAATTCATTAATTTTGAGAATATTGCCGATGACAAAAAACTGCTTTTTACTTCAAGATGCATTGCGACGTGTGGACAAACATAAACCTTATCGTGAGAGACCCACCGTCGCCGCCGCCACTGATCCCTCTAAACAGGAAACATCTCCTCAAGATTCAACAGCACTGCAATCAAAGGAGAAGGAATTGAATTCAATTGTATCGAAAATTGGAAACCTATTGCCACTGACCTATCGAGAACAGATTAAAAGAGTATTATCTTATCTCATGTTGGAAACTGCTGATGATCATCAAATTCAAGTCAATAGCACAGGGAAACGAATTATAATTCAGGAAAAACGTTATAATCTAGTTGATTTAATTTGTGATATGGTTACGAATCGTAAAGGACTTTTATCCTTTGACAATAATCTATACACCTTTCTAAGTGTATCAAACTTTCCCAAAAGTCTTATTGGCAATAAGCAAATTCTAAAGAAACTAAGAGAATATAGTCCTCCAACAACACCAACACCAACATTAAAAAAAGAAGAAGAATATTCAATATTTGAAAATACTATCAGTAGCAGCAGCAATGATTTTACAACACCTGTGGCTGCTAGTCAAAAGCGAAGACGAATTGATTCACCCTCCAGTGTGCAAAAGGGGAGTGGACATTACACTACGTGCTTGCGTTAAAAATGGATGAAGTTCTGAAAGGTGTCTATGAAAATATTGGTGAAGCGGGGAGTTTAAGTTCTCCCAAAACGCTTTCTAAAGCTGTCTCCGGCACCACCACATTGAAAAAAGCTAAAGAGTATCTAGAGAATGAACCGAGTTACACACTGCATCGGAATCACAGGCTTCGCAGCAAACAATATCGACAAACTAAAGCCTTTTCCCTCTGCATATAATGCAAACGGATCTTTTTAACTTTAGACGGACTTCAATGGCGTCACAATGCACCCT
Organism: Artemia sinica; assembly: GCA_027921565.1. Taxonomy (NCBI): domain Eukaryota; kingdom Metazoa; phylum Arthropoda; class Branchiopoda; order Anostraca; family Artemiidae; genus Artemia; species Artemia sinica. The sequence goes on along the minus strand of CM051270.1, from coordinate 25,894,710 downwards.
ACAAATATATTCTGGTGGCAATCAGTGCCTTTAGTCGCTATGCTTATCCCATTCCACTGCGATCAAAGAGAGGTGTTGAAGTTGCTCAGGCCATTGAAAGTATTCTTGAACAGGATTCATATAGAAAAATTCAATCGGATCGTGGCAGTGAATTTGTTAATCCCAATGTGCAAAAGGTTCTATTGAAATATAATACATCACTTTATCATAGTCACAGCCCGATAAAGGCTGCATTGGCTGAACGATTAATAAGAACGATTCGTCTATTAATTTCAAGATATTGTACCCTGAAAAAAAAAAACATCGGCTTTTATTCATGATTTAGATAAAATCATGCAGATATACAACCATCGACCTCATCGATCTCTGTCCAACTCAAGCCCTTGGGAAGTTCATTACAGTGAAAATACATTTGATGCTTTTCTAAAGCAATACTCCAATGGTGAAAAAGAAAAAAAATGTGAAGAAGAAATTCAATGTTGGTGATACTGTTCAAATTAATAGAACCACCAATATTTTTGAAAAGGGGAATTATTTATGGAGCACAGAACTTTTTAAAGTGTCCAAAATCCTGGACACCGAGTCCACGACATATCGTCTGCGAGACACCAAAGATGATGAGATTCTCGGCGGTTTTTATGAATATGAACTGCAAAAAGTTAGAAACACTAGTGAAATTTATCAAATTAAAAAGATATTAAAGAGTCGTACACGCCATGGCAAGAGACAGTTGCTTTTCGCTGGCTAGGATACAACTCAGATTTTGATTCTTGGGTCAGTGCTGAAGATATTGACAATGCCCAATGATTTCTATGTGACTTTCATGTCCAATGTTTCCGATCCTCTCTACAATGACTTGAATAGAACAAGTGATTTTTGGACGAAACTCTCCCCCACCATCAAATTCGACGACAATAGAAAGTATGAAGTGGCTCTTGTCGACTGTATCTCTCAAAATACCTACGACATCCTGAGAAAAGATCGTAAATATGATATAAAAATTAGACCCTATGATTGGCCGCCACCACCTTCAGGTGATCAAGAACAAATTCAAAAAATCAATTGGATGAATTATCCATATATTGAATTACCCTACGAGGAACTCACCTGTATGAATGATTTATGTCGTTCTATTAATAAAAGAATTTCCGCTCGTAAAAAGGGAGCTTTTCATTTCAACTATTCAAAGGAGGAGGGTAAGATCTACATTAGTTCACCTATTGCCAACGAAAAGGTTATTCTCAATGATAATCTAAAGGATGTTCTTCGCTTTAAGCTCAATATAATCAATGGTAAAAGTGCCGGAAACACTAATATCATTTTTGCTGACTACCCGCCTGCCTTCTCCACAGACACTTGTATATTTCTCTACGCTTCATTTGTGGAAACATCACGGGTTGGTAATTCAAATGTTCCCCTCCTACGAGTTCTTGAACGAAAAACCAATCAAGAACATATTCACCACTATAATATAAAGCATCTTCAGTATATTCCCGTAAACACTTCCTATTTGGAACTCTGTCAGTTAACACAAAGAACCGAATTAGGTGATCCCATAGCAATTTCAAAAGGTCTGGCTGTGATTACATGCCATTTTCGTCCCATCGTTCAACAGCAAGATGTCTAATAGAAAAGTGGTATTCACTTGTCCTGATATTGACTGCTATGTTAATACTCTTGGCCCAAGACAACAGGGCAATGGAATGGACTATTACAGAGGTCGCTCGTCAATATCTGGCTATGGTCTTGGCAGTTGGTTTGCTAAGCTGTTTCGCTCTTCACTACCACTGGCTAGAAAATATCTTGTACCGGCTGCGACATATTTTGCATCCTCTACACTATACGATTGGGGCTCTGGCAAGGATTTTAAAAAAAGTGCTACGGAAAATCTTAGGTCCAGTGCGCGAACCCTTGGCGAGAGATTAAAACAAAAGGTAAAGGCTTAAAAAGGTCGAGAAACAATGCATCACTCATCAGTCTCCACTCAGGTCGGAAACGAAAGATATCATCCCTCTTGTCAAAGAAAAGAAGGAAAAAGCCGACACGTACTGTAAACAAGAAGAAGAAGCCCCAGGAAGAAAATTGTTTGATCGAAACTAGATTTCTTCTCCTAAAATGTCCTACCTACCGCATAAGGATTCTCATCCTTCAATAACCGCCTCCTTGAATCTATTCAATGCTGAAAATGTTGATGTGAGTGTCAAGCATGGATACTATGAACAATTTTATCCACAACAACCCCTCTCCGATAATATCCACTTTCAAATTTATTCCAATGAAGACTACTTTATGGACATGTCTTCAACATTTATAGATTTGCAAATGAAAGTCCGAAAATCCGATAATACACTGCAAATTCGAGCCGATGGAATATCCTATGAAAATTGTATATTACAAAATTTATTTCGTCAAATTAGTGTCTACATCAATGGCACACTGGTGAGCACAAGCTACATTCTCTCAAATTATACAAGCTATATGCAATTCATGTTGGTGACACCCAAGTCATACAAGGAATTGAGAGGCACCTCCAATGGATATGAATATATTACTAATACTGATAGTACAGATGCACTTAAAAATGCTACAACTAGTGAATTACATCTAGTTGGAAAAATATATCATGAAATATTTAATATACCCCAATGGCTGCCGCCCAATGTTAAAGTGGATATAAAACTGACGCTTGCACCCTCCAATTTCATATTGAGAAAAGAACTTGCTGCCAATCCTGATGTAAGTCTCTCTCTCACCTCGGCAATACTACATGTGCGCAAACAACAGGTTATGAGTTCTGTTGCTTTGGCAGTGGAAAAACTGAGAGCCAATGGAAATAATATTAAACTACTTGTTCCTCATACAATCACCAATCAACGTCATATTGCCATGGGCTCACGCACCTTCACCGATTCATCCTTTATCAATGGCGAAATTCCGTCAAAACTCGCATTGGCATTTGTGAAAAGCGCCAGTGCAATAGGATCGTGGACTGAATGCCCACATAAATTCGAGATGTTTGGACTTTCATCTCTTGTGTGCAAAGTAAACGGTATCCCGCTCTCTACAATCTATCTTTTGATAAATCCTATAGAACATTGTATGAGTTGACCATGCAAACCCTAGATCATGATTCGCAACTATTTGAAAATGGTATAACTGAAGATATGTTTGCTAAAACACATGGTATCATTGTACTGGATTTGTCTGACACACAGGATATGAGTATAGTACGTACGGAGAGTTTGCGTTTAGAGTGTACATTTGCCGACCCATTGGCTGAGAGTATTGCACTAATCTCACTAAATCAATATGAAACCTATTGGGAAATCACTCCCGAAGGCAGTGTTCTACTAGACTTGACGCCATGAACACCAGTCAAATAGTCATTTATTTAACATGGACTCCTACATGTCCCAGTACAAATCCTATTGTCTACCCTCGGACTTTCTTGGAAAAATTCAAAGTGTCAACAATACCTTGATTATTGTTAATAGCAGTCCGTCGACTGTGCTGACGGGTCATTGGCTGTGCATCTTTCAAACAATGAACACGATTGAATTTTTTGATCCTCTTGGTCTAACCCTATACATTCTACACACCTCACATCAGCAACTATATTGAGAGCAGTGGGAAAACTATTATTCAAAATCGGAAGAGGGTGCAGGATCTAACGACTAAAAGCTGTGGCTTCCATGCACTACTATATTTTGTGTTCCGATGTCGCGGCTATACTTACAAGCAGTGTCTCCACATTTATGTTGACAATCACGTCTGAACGACTTTCTAGTGGAAAATATCCTCTCAGACCTATACAGTATTGATTTCAGTGCCCTAAGAGTAAAGTGCTTAAAAAATGTTTGTGAATTTGTTTATTAATAAAATGCATATATACAACAATGTCTTTAAATCTTCACTTCAGATTTCTTCTTCTTCGATGTATAGGTAACTGTCGTGAACCACTAATGCCGGTAAATCATTTGGATTCACTGTATATTGATCTTGATTGACTACAAAGTCAGGGTCACATTTTCTACAGTACAATGTAACTTCACTCTTGTCATATCTCTTTGTATAGTCAATGATGCTATTTGCATTCATATTATGAAATTCACGAGTTTCAATCTGTCTATTTGAAGCAATATCACATACAGTGTTTTAAAATGGTGAATCACATTCGGTAACTGCAAATAAAAATCACTTGGTTTATAGTCATAGTAGGCAGTGTCGTCACAACGATGACGTAGAAACCAAATTGTCTTGTTACCCCAACAGTTGAATCGTAGACCAGATTCCTCTTCCCAGAATAATTTAAATCCACGACGATACCAATCTCGTAGAAATAAACTAAAATCACGTTTAGGATTCTTTCCAATCATAGCGGGGTAAGTATTCTCCCACTGATCACATTTATCATAGTGACAATTGGAGCACAGGTGCCCTCTAGGGTGAGAGTCACACACCTCCTCAAGACATGAATTACATCCTTTAATTTGTACTGCATAGCCTCTATGTAATTTACAAGGATTACATAATTTACACTTTTCACTATAGTCATCAATAATTTTACAATTCTCACATTGAGTCCAACTGCCAAGAGTGTACATGCACAATTGACATGTTTAGAACATTTTTTTTTCGGTTTCCAATGTCACTTGACTCACTCACAGCTAAAACGAAACTGATCGTCCTCGCTCGATAAATTCAAGGTGGGAGGAATAGGGAAGAGGAGTAACTCTGTGACGTTACCTCTTTCGAATGACGGGGGAGCCATCTACATTGAATCCATTGGCAATGTTTTCAAAAGTATATCCACGATATGATTCTGCTTTGTTCCAATTAATATATCAATAAATTGACTATAAGCATTTGAATCATATTTTAAAAGTTTCATACAATAGTCCAATGGGGGAGAATCACTCCTCATTATATTTTTAAAGTGTTCCCTGACGAGAGAATATCCTGCGTTTAAGAGATAACTCGAGAAAATCATCATCCAAAATCAAATGTTTTTCCATAAACACTAGATTTGATCTAATTCTCTCTTTCTCAAATTTATTCATTTTTCAATCCTTTCACTCCGACTGCTGACTCTAGACTGACCCTGATTCGTTAGCCCTAATCAGAAAAGAAAGGGAACATTTTCGATTTCGAAAACAGTTTTATTGAATAATTACAACAACAATAATACAGAGCATGTACAATTAACGATACAGTTTATTGTCTTCGATATGTTTCACCAATGCACTTAAAGCACATTGAAGTCTATACACATGTGCTATATCAACTTTTGCAGCGAAACATAAATGATCCTCCATTTTAAATTTGCTCAAGGATATCACATATCTTGCATATACTTCATCCCATTCCAGACAAAGCCGTGATCCTCTCGTGATTTCCACCGCAATGTTTGGTGCTCTTGTATTATTACCAGCAACTCCACTATCAACTTCTAAGAGGGTAAACATTCCACTCATCATCAGCACAAATATGTATATCCAAATGAGTAAAGTCAAACTGTTCTTCTCACCCCTTTGAATTCTATTCACAGACTAATAAAAACTATAGCAAAAATCCTTTCCTCATATTCCCTCCGCCGCTAATATGTAAACCGACTCACTGATTGGCTGAGAAGGGGGGTGTAACCGACTCGCTGATTGGCTGAGAAGGAAACACGTGATCTAACTGTTTCCTATTTCTGGAAACTCTTAACATTCGCATCGAGCAAAACAACAACAACACCAAATACTGTTTCCTATTTCTGGACACCTTGACATTCGCCTCGAGCATGTACATGTCCCAAAACAACAACAAAGGCTGTTTTCTATTTCTGGAAACTCATAACATTCGCTGAGAGCGTGCACTTACAACAACAACAACAAATAAATCGACCTTGACATTCGCTGAGAGCGTGCACTTACAACAACAACAACATCGACCTTGGAAATTTAGGTCATTGACCCCATTAACCACGTGTTCTCCCTAGGGGGGCTATGCCCATATTTGGTGTACTCGTGGGAGTTTTAAAAAAAAAAGTGTCCGGATCGGGATTCGAAGGGGTGGTGTAATCGTGAGAGTCAATAAGGCCTTTCTACTTACTTTTCTTTGAAAAACTTGCTTCATGGAAGAGGTTTTTTTAAATTAATGTAGTAAGATAATTATACAATTATAGCAATAACCTACCGCCTACAAAATGTTTAGGCCCCAGCAGGGCCGTTGTGTATGGGGGGAGGGGTCTCCCCACCCCTAATTTTTATATACATTCGTAAAAAAGATAAGTCGGTAAAATCGATGTGCAAAGTGCCACGATTTTTTTTCGACGCCATCAAAATGTTTTTTTTTCCGGTTAAATAAAGTTCGCGAAAATACTGACATGTCACCTACAGAACTCTTGAACCTGATTGGTAAATACAGCAGTTTTACCGATTCCTGCCGTGATTTTACAGATGGTGCCACAATTTTCCGTTAGGTTAAATAAAGAGAATAAAAATAGTGACATGTTATATACGGAAATACCACCCTGGGTCGGTAATTGAAGTGGTTTTAGTGCAGTAATTTTACGTTTCGTATTCAAAACGGACAGTGTGCTAATTATTGATAAGAAAAAAACAGTAAGTAAAAATGACCAACCAGTTGGTAAAATCCCTTGCCCCCCCTCAAATTTTGGCTAGTGACAATCCTGGAACCCTGTGTGTTAATGGGGATGGATTTGTCTCATACACAGCATACCTTCATGGGTCTGGGCACAACATGAACTGCCAATTTTGTTACAGGTCCTTCATTTAGCTTAATAAATCGGTCATTTTCATCTGTTGAAGCTTTGGTCGCAAAAAACAAACAAATATATTTGTAGGAATATTTTCTTCATTGCGATGCTTCCAGTTCGATTATACAGCACTAAAACAACCTGTTTTTCCAAGTGCACTTTCTATGACACCCCTTCTTCTTACAATTGGAGCAAACCTTCTCCCCAAATAAGAGAGTACACAACGATAGGGCCTCGTAATAGTTATTTGATAATTTGTTTTATTTCTTTCTTGTCATTTTGAGCATTTATCCTGTTCTTTAAGATTACATCGTTATTCGTTGATGAATTCAACCACATTCATAAAATTTCTTGATTGCTTGTTTGAGGTGAACACCAATATAAACCATAGTACCATTTTAAAGTGGCACAACGATGTCAAGCTCCTGTGGCAGATAAGGGTAGATATCCCTGTAGACGGCCACTAGTGTGTATGTAGATATCAGGTACAGCTGCGCCAGCTACTGTCTGCTGCACACCATTATACAGTAAAAATTATTCATTCGATTGAAATTTTGTGTTTACAATTCACATAATACATTTTAAAATTGTACTTACGGTTAACACTGTCAGATACTGTGCTCCTTTTCCATCAAATACTAGAAGAAAAAAGAAGAAATTAAAAAAGGATATATTTTTTGGAGAAGAAAAACTTGCTGTATTTCTTTGAAATTAAACAAGGGTTTAATAAATTTTCCATGTTCGGGTTCAGTTGTGTCAGTGGCAAAGGAAAAAAAAAATGTTAGATTTTGCACATGCTTATGCTTGTATATACGCATATTACGTTTCAATTTCTTTCTCTCAGTCTAAACATAGCATCGTTAAAGTAAAGGTCAGAGTACAATTGTATAAATTTCCTTTTAATTTATGTTTCTTATTCCAATAAAATTTGGCAACTGAAAAAGATTATTTATTTAATTTTTTCCGTTTCGTCTTGAACAAGCTAGCCTCACTTCCATCTTTATTATAATTTCAATACGAAATAGAAAGCTCTTTTGTTTCATTTTTCTCTTGATTATTTATATTTTTCAGGAACTGGGTGTTTGGTGAAGCATATTGCATATTTAGCAATTATGTTGCTAGTTCAACAGTAGCTTCTGGATGTTTTACTTTAGTTGTGATATCTGTCGACAGGTGAGTCATAGTTTCTATCCGCTATACCTTAGGATAGGCCTCAGCCTTAGAACTATCAGGGGCAATGCTCTAGAATTGCCTTAGTAAAGACCCATGTGCCTCTCATTTTTTTTTTTTTTTTTTTTTTTTTTTTTTTTTTTTTTTTTTTTTTTTTTTTTTTTTTTTTTTTTTTTTTTTTTTTTTTAGCCACATTGCATGGAAGCTGTAATCGTAAAAACTTGGGAAGGGGCTAATTTGATCAGAAATTCAATGCCCAGGGGCGATCGCCACGGCCATAAATCACTTAAATCACGATCGCCACGGCCATAAATCACAAGTAGGTTTTATTAGAGAAAAACGGGCATGTTTTGTCTTGATTGTCCAATCAGCATGAAACTCTTACGAAACTCTTACGAATCCTTTGCTTGACCAAGGTTTCAAAATGTTTTCCAATGGTATACTCTCAAAAAGAAACGTGTGCTTGACTAAATCAAAAAATGGTATGCGTACCCGAATTTCCAAAAGAGAATATCTGTATTACATCGGGAACAACAGGGTTGATTTGACACTTTTAGAGAGTGGGGGGGGGGGCAGACTTGAATTTTGACTTGTTGGAGGGGTTAACACTAATTCTAAAGACATTATGTGTATCCTGGCTCTTAAAATAGTGTACTCGTACTATGTCAAGAAAGGCTTGCGGGACAGAGTTTAATCTTAGAGGTAATGCGTGAGGAAGGAAGAGGGAATGGAGACTCCAAATTTTGTGTTAGGGAGAGGGATTTTTTTTTTATCTCGGATCCATCTAAACACTTCAGACTGCAAAACCTTGGGAGACTTCTAAAGTAGATCTACGATGATTCTGTTAATGGTTAACTAGCAAAGTAAATAAAAAAAAAACACTTTATGTAGCCGTATTAAGAAAATAGAGAATCTGCAGTATCTTGGGAACAGCTTAAGGGGATCAAGTTTAAATTTTCAGAGGATATTTTTTAGAGGGGATATGAGAAAGTGGACCTTGAACTTGAATAAAAAATTGTCCTCAATACACCTAAGAGTGTTGTCACCATTAGCCCCCTTGTTGGAGTAGCAATGTAGTAGCGATGAAAGCAGCACAGAAACCAAATGACATTATGGATACCCCGGTTATTTAAAACGTATATCGACAAATCTCAGAAACGGCTCCTGGATTGAGTGTAAATATCTAGGGGCTCCTGGGGGCAAGTAGGCCTTGAGTTTGAAATTGAGGGAAGAGGCAGAGGTAAATCGAAAGACACTATATATATCCAGTTCATCAAAATAGTATATCTGCGAAATTTTGGAAACCGCTTTAGAGGATCAGGCTGATAGTATTAGTGGTGAGCAAAAAGGGCAAGGCGTCTTCAAATTTTTGTTTAGGGTTAAGGGATGAGAGGGTAAGAAATAATCCTGTGTTCAATCTACCTAAATTGTTTTACCATTAGCCTCAGTGTAACTTAAAATCAGCTCACAATGAAGAAGGGGGGTAAATCAAAAGGCGGTATTTGTGCCCCACGTTTCCAATGTCGCCTATCGGCAATATCTAGGGGACTTTCAGGGAGTATAGAAATCAAAATGATACTGTTTATATTCAGGTGATCCGAATGATATATCTACAATGTATTGGGATAACTCGGAGGAACAAGCTGAAACTTTCAGGGTGTTTGGGGGAGAAACGGTAAGGAGACTCGAAAAGGTTTTTTTTTTGCGTTCTGACTAAATTTTTTTGCATAATAAGACCATTTGGAATAATCTATTCCCGGTAAAGTAGCGAGGTAGATCAGAAGACTGTTGGACTTGAGAATGATGATATGGAGAAGCATGCACCCTCTCTCCAACCTCTGAAGAAAGTGCTCAGATCTCCTTGAAACATAGGGAAAAACACTTTAGGTTTGAGTAAAATGTATTTGGAAGCATCTTGGGGGGACAAATCTGTGTACGTGACTTTTGTGCCTCAGTTGCACTGCAAACGAAATAATCCAGATCCAAATTTTTATTAGGGACACTACAACGACTAACAAGACTTTGGGTGGGCAATTTTGAATCAAATTTGCTCTAACAGTCCATAGGCTAACTTGCTATAGTGTTTTGAAAGTTGGGGATTTTCTGAGCCATGAGATATTCAAGCGTGCTTGCGCCAGGGCATTTGGCGGTCCAAAATGTTCGCAGTAGTCTCTATCGCTATCGGTAGCTGCTTCCAGAATTTAAGTAGATTCAGGTCCTTTCATAAGGACCACGGCCAAACTGTGATGAATTCTGAATTTTGGGAAAGAGAGTTCTGACTACCGTCTAACCACATCCTGCTTTTTGTTCAACCGACTTGTGAACTAAGCTTTCGGTGTCATTTTTTATGTGGGAGCTTTTTGTGTTAACGACAGTAGTTATGGGGTTTGCAGTACTACTATCCTGTCTCTTAACTAAGCTTTTGGCAGCATTTACTAGGTATAGGCACCAGGACTGGTTTATATGGAAATTTAAATCCTTTGTTATGGGTCAATTTGTATGAGCGTCCTATCCTGCCTGAGGCATTTCTTCTGGCTCTTACTAGGCTATGGCATTAGGAACGGTTTCTATGGAAATTTAAATGCTTTGTTATGGTTCAACCTGTGCTAGCGTCGTATCCTGCTTGAGGCAATTCATGCAGCTGTTGCAAGGCATGGGCACTGGGAGCGGCTTCTATGGCAATTTTAGGGGTTATTGACTAATGTTTTTTTGTCGATTGAATACCCTTTGTCCTTGGATATTCTTTGTTAATCGAGATGAAACTTTCTGAGGTTGGTAACAAAATGATCAAAATTAAATTCTATGTTATAACGCAATTGATATGACCTTGACAAGGGCATAGTTTTTTTGCACATGAACTTTGATTGTTCGCAAATATGTCATCGATTATTTTTTTTAACATAGATAATGTAGCAAGACCAATGTTATAACTGTTTTCTATTAAGATTCTGATCCTTTGTTACTACTCGATTGATATGACATTGCATGAGTTAAGCTTTTTGCACATGTGATTTGATTCTTTGAAAATCTTTTATCGATTATTTTTTAACACATATGACCTGGCAAGACCATTTACTTTTTAAAACTAACCTTTAAAGTAAATGATGAATCATTCGAAAGATGAAGGAAAATAAGTAACCCCCAGTGGCACTTCATTTTCCGTGGCACTTCTTAGAAAATGTTACTCAGTGTCCAATGGATCCCTCTCTTACCCGTGACCCTTCATGCTCCCATGGTTGTCCATGGCCTGCAGCACTCCATGGATAGTGACACTCAGCACCCCGTGGCTTATTATAAAGTAGTATAAAGTAGTGTAATTTATTTAATTAATTCAAGTTTACGTTAATTAATCTTGCTCCTAACGTAAGTTTATCTGATCAACCTATTTTGCCCCCCCCCTTAAAATTTTTTATCGGATCAACCTATTTTGCCCCCCCCCCCCCCCCAAAAAAAAGAAAATCTTGTATCCTCCCCCGCTCACGCCCTCTCCCCCCCCCAAAAAAAAAAATGAAAAATCTTAGAAACATATTTCTGCTAGTCTTAAGTTTTATATGACTCTTTACTTTTCTTCAACAAACTTCTTTATGCAAAGTTTTTTTTACTTAACTTTTATTCGTGTTAATACCAAAACTTTAATTGGCTTATAAGATGAATATTTCGACAGTTTTTCACATCCTAGACTTGAGAATTAAATTTTATAATTATAATTCATTCGTTACCTGTTGAATTCTTAAATTGTATTATCTTAGGGGGTTAAATCTGCTAATCTTAAGCTTAATGGAGCTCTTTACTTTTCTTTGAAAAACTTATTTTTCATGGACACTTCTATAGAACTAATTTCTGCTCGTTTTTATTACCAAAATTTTTATGTTGGTTTATAAAATAAATATTTCTGAAGTTTTTTCAAGTCTTAGACTGAAGAACAAAAATATGCGATTATAATTTAATTTTTGAATTGTTGAACTGTAATACCGTTGGAACTTGTTTTCTGCTGATCTTGAGTTTAATATGGCTCTTTAATTTTCTTCGAAAAACTTCATTTTTATGCAAAGTTGTTTAGAATTAATTTTTGTTCGTTTTTTATAACCGAAGAAATTTTGTTGGTTTATAAAATTAACATTTCTACAGTTTTTCACGTCTTAGAATTAGGAATTAAAACATACGATTACAATTGATTAGTTACCTGTTGAATTGCTGAATTGTGTAACCATAGAAACTCATTTCTGCCAGTCTTAAGTTTAATAAGGCTCTTTAATTTCCTTCAAAAAACTTGTTTTCCTGCAAAGTTCAATAGATTAAATTTCTGTTCTTTTCATTACCGAAGTTTTTTATTGGTTTATAAAATGAATATGTATGCAGTTTTTTCATGTCTTAGATTTAAGAACTAAAATATGTGATTGTAATTTACCTTTTGAATCTTTGAATTGTAATAACATAGGAACTTATTTTCTGCTAATCCTAAGTTTAATATGGCTCTTTACTTTTTTTCGACAGACTTCAATTTTATACAACGTTTCTTAGAATTAATTTCTGTTGTTTTCATAACCAAGTTTTTTTTATTAGTTCATAAAATGAGCATTTCTACAGTTTTTCACGTAGTTTCTGTGCAAACTTAAAGCACACAGAAACTGCCAAGATTAAGATAAATGCCACCAGTGCGATATGAGAGGGACCAGGAGATATGAGAGGGACGAGCCCAAATCTTATTCGTGATATATTCCTTAGGGTTAAACCTAACTTTACTATGCATTTTTAATTCTGCCCTCGCTGTAAGTTTCCTTTATTTCTTCATTGAAATTTTATTTTGTTTAAATTTGATAATTTTGGCACCTTATTTCTATTCGTTTTAGGTTTTAACTTTACTTTCTACTTTTTAAGTAGATTTATTCAAAGAACCTTTTTTTTAGTTTAAAGCCATAAAAAGCTTTTTCATGTTGTCCCCTTTCTGTTGATAGGCTTAACTCGAAGATTCAATACTCGGCCAGTAAACATTTTACATTAAAAAGGGCTTACAAATTTGTCATGAGGAAACAGTTTAAAACGTAGGGAGCGATAATATTATATATTCTTTTTTCTACAAGAGGGAGAGTCTAGCTCGAAGAATTTATGTTTTTCGTAACTATGAACTAACTAGTAAATAAACAAAATGAAGCTCCAAAACTTCAAGAAATTCTTTGAGGTTTATTACATGCCAATATTATAATAAAGAGTTTAAATCATATACTCGGGAATATGTTCGGGATTAAACTCTCAGAAACCTTCAAAATGTTTCTGATTTTCCAGTCCATTTGAATGCAAGTTACACAAAAAAATTTGTCACTTAAAAAATTGTTAGAAATGAAGCAATATATTGCTATTTATTTGTATATTGGTAGAAGGTACATTTTTAATGACTCTCAAGCTACTTCTTGTGTGGGATCTATGTAAGCTTGAACATTTGGGGACAATTTGAATGATCTGAATCTGCCAAATCCATCAGAAATGCTACCTACTCCGTCCAGGACTTCATAATGTAACAAAACTTTCAAGCCATGGCCGATGAATTGATTATATGTGAATTGCCTCTTTTTCGTCAGTTTACAATAATAATAATATAATATAGGCTTTATTCATTTGAGAATTCAATGAACTGGATCAATTTAGACTTAATATTTATTCCAGATCAATCAGAGACAATCTTTCTAATTTCCATTTTTTTAAACAGTCAATATACGCAGGGTTGCCACCTCTAATGATTTATCACTATTTCTAGTGATTTTTTATGTTGCCTAGACAAAATATCCCATAACATAAATCGCTAGAGATAAATCGCTAGATTATTGAAGAAAATCACTAAATAAACCCAAAAATCAGTAAACTCTAGTGATCTTTTCTCACCGGGTGGCAACTCTGCCTATACATACAGGATGTACCTGTATATGTCAAACAATCATACTTTAGGGTATGATTGTTCGCAAAAATAATAAAAGTTTTCATTCATTTTTTTTAACATTTTAATCCACGTCTTCGTTCAATTCAGGCCTAAAACATAACTCTTTTTTGGGGGGTGGATTCATGTACTTTTGTAAACTCATCATTTCATCTTTCACGATTAAAGTCCAGCAAAATAAGTCACGAAAATACGCAATGACAGCAAATGATCCTTATGTAACATCACTTTTTGCCCCATAAAAGGAAAACTGCTGAAATTTGTTTTTTTCTTTTGATTCTATTTTGAGCGCAGAAGAGCCAATGAATTGATCTTTGGGATGTCTTACATTGCTAGGGATCAAACGTTAGCAACGACTTAAAAGTCCGGCAAATTACATAGAAAATACAGCGCATTATAAGAACATTTTAAGCTTCTGATATTTTAGACAATAGCACCTCCTCCTCCTCTTTTGAAATTTCATTTCGTTTCTCAATCCTCTCACATACAAGGCTCAGTATTGCAATGCAATATTTATAGAAATACCGTAATCTTTCCAAATTTTATCAAACGTACTATTAATTTTTGGATATGATGATTTGTTTTCTATTGTCCTCGCATTTAGCTTGTAAACAACTAAATTCATTTTTTTTTGTCCCACCCATGGTCATCTACTCTCAGTAATAGTAACTTCTTTTCTTTCCAAAACCAATAACTGTATTTACATAAAACCTAAGCTTACAAATAAACAAATCTAGCAACTTCAACATATCAAAAAAACTTTAAAATCTGTCTTTTTAGTCTGTCCAAAGTCTTGATGTTTCCTTTGTTTCTTTTGAATTCATTCAAAACTTATACAGAAAATTTGAACAAAACATTCTGCATGCTTCGAGGAACTCTTCTTCAGAATTTAAGATGACTAAGTATCAGTGATGTATGTGACAAAAAATTGGACCTTAATCTGTCCTGACATACAAAAGTAAAATCACTTTCACGCGCTTTGATCCCACCCAAAAAAGATCAACATTTCAATAACCAGTATTACCATTTCTTCTAGATATACTGCTATAGTTCGGCCTTATGTAACCGAATGTCAAAGAAAACTGCTTGTACTGTGATTGCTGCCATATGGACATCCAGTTGCCTTTTGTCAATTCCTAGCATTCTGTACTCAAGAACAGTGGATGACATGTGAGTAAAAGCTATACATAGTGTAGTGTTATCAACAGAACCAAAATAAGTCATGTAACCTGTAATAACTGAATAGGATATTTCAAACAACACATATACACTGTCCCTCAAGTCTCTCCCTTTCCTAAGTACTTTGCTAAAAACAATCAAACAAGAGGGGCCTCACTGCTTTCTCCCGGGGCCCACCTCAGATTTCTACCGGAGCCCTCTGACGTCACGGCAGCCATAGAAAAATTAACAATGGATTTCTACCGGAGCCCTCTGACGTCACGCGACACACCTGTTTCTAGGCAACATTCCGCCCTTGGCAAGAGTTCAAAGGTTAGGTCAGGTGTTTATTCTATGACACACCCTTTTGTTTTTCTATGACACACCCTCACTACTTTCTGTGACATGCCCTCCCCGGTTTCTGTGACATACCCACCCTTTTCTCATAGAATTCCTGTGACATGCCCTCTGACGTCACGCGATACAGCTTTATAATGTGGTCAACTGTTTCTAGGCTACGGCTGGCAAGATTCCCAGGATTTCAGTTTTAAATTATATGATTACTTGGAATGTGGTCTGTATAATACACAAGTTTTGATAATAAGCTCCTAACCCCTGACCCCTGTTTCTAGCACATGCCCTCCGACATCACAGCGCACACCCCCGTTTCAAGCGTACGTTACACCACGTGACACACCCTCGCCTTTAAAAGGCCAGATAAGGGGTGCTACCAGCCCCTGGCACCTGTACAGTGCCGTCACCTGTTCTATTAAAGGAAATACCCCTTTTTCATTAAGATAATTCATGGTTCTTTCATATTATCCTAACAATAACTTCCAGCTCGCACCTAGTAGCATTCATTTTCAGAGGATGCATTGATAATAGATGTAGACTTTAGGTGTTATTGCATCTTTAAAATGATAAAGAATAACCAGCCAAATCTTATGAAAGACGAAAAGAGATGACTCCAGGGGAAAGGAACCGTTTTCTCCGTCACCAGCTCAACACTATTTTATTTTTTATCGTTATGCAAAGTGCTAATTATCAGGCGTACATTTATAGTTATCCTGCCCCCCCCCCCCACTAAGGTACCAATCTGTCCCCTGGTCGCCTACAAGGAATTTTTCAGTCCCCCCCCGAACGGTTTCTTTTCACCCAGGGTATATTTTTCACTAAAATATAAAAAACACGCAAAGGAGGGGAAATTCTATTTCCAGAAATTCTTGTTACAACCCACCCCTTGCGCTGTGGTGGAGTTTGGTCTGTGTCTACTCTTTTTGGGGACGGAATCCAGCCATCCTACGCGCAGTAGGGAGTTTGGTCTATGTCTACTCATTCCTGGGACGGAGTCCAGGCTTCGGCTAGGCGATAAGAGAGGCTAAAAACGGTCTCACTTGAGATAACTTAAAGGTAGTAATAAAAGGGAAATTATCATATAATTTCTATGACAACCCTCTAAAATCAGAGCATCCCTGTTTCTAGCGCTCAGCTAGCAAGATTCGTGCCCTGGCAAAATTCCAGTCACTGATACACTGTTTTTCTGGAAGACCCCCTGGGTTTCCCGTGATTAGGTCTAATATGAATGATGCAAGTGCGTCTCACAAAAACGACTAAAATGATCCCAATGGAACTCCAGCATGCCACATACAAATGCGTATTGCGTATTAACGGTGATCTATATCTTAAGCAAAATACCTATTGAGAGAGCTTGGAAGATGATCGTGCGAGAAGGCCAGATGTCCAAACCGATAAAAATTATACTTATGGTCCAAAGTGGAATGGTGCTACGACACTGTTTTCACACTAGCATCAGCTCTCCACAAGACACGCACGCCCCCCCCCCCTTTAAAACAGGGAAGCCCCCCTTTCTGTGCTAGTGTTTGATACTCTAAGCATTTCACCTCACAATGTTAGACTATTACTGCCCCTGTGACACACCACTAGACGCAGTTATTACATCGGCACCAGCCCTCTGAATGACACCAATCCTCACCCCCTAAAACATTTTCAACCTATTTCACCTCGAAATCAGCAAACGAATTCCGTTAAACAACTGCTTTTTTTTCTTTTTTTTTTTTCACTGGAACTTCAGGGACTCAATATATCATTGCTAGAACATGTTACTCCAATGCAATTCACACCGCAGAGTATTTAAAACACTTCTTGAGCCTTCTTTGTCTTGGTAATGAATTTAAAGGCTGACCGCAATTTCACACACTTCGCCCTTGATTTCTACGATGGTCCTGCTTTCTGGGATTACCCGTGATTTATATACTTTGCTTTATTTTTTATGACCTTGTCAGGGTTTCATTGTTATGCTAATGATTGCACAGAAATCGACCATGATTTCTACCCTTTGATCGCAATTTTCTTGCTAGGGTTTTGATTTGTATTACTTCGTCCGGTGTTCTAGCTTTGTCTCAATTATCAAGATAAGTACCTTAAGATTTTTCCTGGAATTCACTG
>CM051270.1:25864724-25874724 GCA_027921565.1 Artemia sinica | reverse complement strand
GTGTGTGTGTGTGTGTGTGTGTGTGTGTGTGTGTGTGTGTGGTGTGTGTGTGTGTGTGTGTGTGTGTGTGTGTGTGTGTGTGTGTGTGTGTGTGTGTGTGTGTGTGTGTGTGTGTGTGTGTGTGTGTGTGTGTGTGTGTGTGTGTGTGTGTGTGTGTGTGTGTGTGTGTGTGTGTGTGTGTGTGTGTGTGTGTGTGTGTGTGTGTGTGTGTGTGTGTGTGTGTGTGTGTGTGTGTTGTGTGTGTGTGTGTGTGTGTGTGTGTGTCATTGTGTGTGTGTGTGTGTGTGTGTGTGTGTGTGTGTGTGTGTGTGTGTGTGTGTGTGTGTGTGTGTGTGTGTGTGTGTGTGTGTGTGTGTGTGTGTGTGTGTGTGTGTGTGTGTGTGTGTGTGTGTGTGTGTGTGTGTGTGTGTGTGTGTGTGTGTGTGTGTGGTGTGTGTGTGTGTGTGTGTGTGTGTGTGTGTGTGTGTGTGTGTGTGTGTGTGTGTGTGTGTGTGTGTGTGTGTGTGTGTGTGTGTGTGTGTGTGTGTGTGTGTGTTGTGTGTGTGTGTGTGTGTGTGTGTGTGTGTGTGTGTGTGTGTGTGTGTGTGTGTGTGTGTGTGTGTGTGTGTGTGTGTGTGTGTGTGTGTGTGTGTGTGTGTGTGTGTGTTGTGTGTGTGTGTGTGTGTGTGTGTGTGTGTGTGTGTGTGTGTGTGGGTGTGTGTGTGTGTGTGTGTGTGGTGTGTGGTGTGTGTGTGTGTGTGTGTGTGTGTGTGTGTGTGTGTGTGTGTGTGTGTGTGTGTGTGTGTGTGTGTGTGTGTGTGTGTGTGTGTGTGTGTGTGTGTGTGTGTGTGTGTGTGTGTGTGTGTGTGTGTGTGTGTGTGTGTGTGTGTGTGTGTGTGTGTGTGTGTGTGTGTGTGTGTGTGTGTGTGTGTGTGTGTGTGTGTGTGTGTGTGTGTGTGTGTGTGTGTGTGTGTGTGTGTGTGTGTGTGTGTGTGTGTGTGTGTGTGTGTTTTGAACAGAAAACAGAAAACTTGCTAGTTTGAACAGAAAACGTGTTATCACTGATAAAAATGTTGTTTCTAAGTGAAATTTGAGTGTTTTAAGTAAAATGATGTTAGTATTAAGGAAAAAAAGTTGATGCTTCCTTGAGAAAATTGGTTAGTGTTAAGTAAAAGTTTGTTAGTATTAAGGAAGAATGTTTTTACATCGATGAGACAATTTGTTAGTGTTAGGGAAAAACATGCTACTTCTGACAGAAAAGTTGTTGTCATAAACAAAAAATTGTTACTTCTAAGAAAAAACAAATTGGTATCTCATTTAGAGAACTTGCTAGGTCGGACAGAAAACGTGTTATCACTGATGAAAAATGTTGCTTCTAAGGGAAATTTGAGTGTGTTAAGTAGAAGTATGTTAGTTTAAAGGAAGAATGTTGTTACTTCGGTGAGACATTTTTTTAATATTAAGGAGAACATGCTACTTCTGACAGAAAAGTTGTTTGCCATAGCGAAAAATTGTTACTTCTAAGAAAAAAATTTGGTATCTCTGTCAGAAGACTTTGTATGTATGTTTTTTGTATGTTTCAAATGTTAAAAGACTCTTACACTGATGATGATCGGTGTCGTAGCGGTAGCAGAACGTTAATATTGCCTATTGTCGAGAAACATTAAACCCTAGAATGCTTGGTGTTCCTTGAAAAAAATCATATTCTCTAACGGCCTTAAAAGCATCAAGTGAGAAACGATTGTGTCTTATCGCTATGAAATATTAAAGCCCAGAAAGGCAGTGTATTCCAGGAAAAATCATAAGGTACTTATCTTGATAATAGATACAACGCTAGAACTCCGGACGAAGTAATACAACTCAAGACCCTAGCAAGGAAATTGTGATCAAAGGGTAGAAATCAAGATAAATTTTTATGCAATCATTAGCATAACAATGAAACCCTGACAATTTCATAAAAATATAGCGAAGTACAGAAATCACGGGTAATCCCAGAAATCAGGACCATTGTATAAATCAAGGGCAAAGTGTAGAAATTGCGGTCAACCTGTAAATTCATTACCAAGGCAAAGAAGGCTCGAGAAGTTGATTTTCCCTCCAAAATTGACCCTTCACGTTAAAAAATTATCCAATCACTAATTACCCCCTTTTTTGCAAATGTCAATCAATGAATTCCGATTGTAAAAAGCGTGTTTAATCATGTTACCTAACCCACAGTACAGCAATTTGATATGCGTAGCCTACTGCCAGGAACCAGTGGGGGGGTCCTTGCTCGTAATTGCTAATCACCTTAACCCTTTTATCCATCGTCAAGTACATGCTCCAAAAATATTTTATTCAGAGATTTCACGTTTAAAAATTATCCAATCACTAATTACCCCTTTTTTGCAAATGTCTATCAAACGCCAAGGAACGTAATCTCACCGAACACGTCAAACTGTTTCCACAGACTTCAACAATGGAACTGTGGATAACACATGGGTGATTGACAGCTTTCCCTAAAAAACCTTTCCTAATAACTAGTCTGGTAATCTGCCTTGGTAATCTGCCATGGAAAGGTGGCAAGGAACGTAAAGGCCAAGAATAACACAGGAAGGAATATAAAGGCCCAGAAATGGAACCTAGATAACTACTTGTGTATGTTTTTTTTTTACCACCAATTCGCAAAAAGGCCTACTGAGTTTCAGAAGATCCTAGCTTTTGCGTTCCTAGCTATTTGTAATGCGCGTTATGATGTTTTTTTATAACTTTTAAGTTAAAAAATACTACTTTGTAAAAGGGAATTTTTTTACTTCTCTCGATAAAATTTTTTACGACAATTTAATGAAAATGTCAACTGTAATGCAGTTAAAAACAATGATAGAAATGAAAAGGAATAAAATATTTTGTTTTCCTTTATTTCGGTTATATACCCTTACAAACAGTGTAATTTTGCTTTTGTTACATGACGCATAAATTCAAATATTTTTTTAAATCAAAAAAAATAGCTAAAGCTAGCGTGTTTGGTATCTGATTTATGATTATCACATAATCTTAATGAACATAGAACTGCAAAAAGCCTATAAATCATGTGAAAACATTACCGTTTTAATAATAACTGGCAAAGTAGCATTTGGCACTAGCCAAATTGTCTTTCTTGGGAGCCGAAATTATCCTTGTGCAACAACTGCTTTCCATTCTTTCTTAAATGTTGAATCTGACTCGAAATCAAAGTAATTTTACTCGGTAGAAGGCGGCTTAGTTTTTACACGATAATATTTTTGATTAGATTTTTCAAACCATTGTTTTGTCACCATGTCTTCACCTAAAGAATATCTAGAGTAGCGTACGCCATTATGACTTCATGAGCCCTCCATACTAGACAAGTGGGAATTATGTTGTGACCTTGGAATTTCTATGGGTCTGCCACAAAAAAAGACTCTTTGAACAACTTCCGGTTAAAGCTTGGAAAATAATCAAGAAAAATTGAGGGGGATGTTGAGCAGAATCCATATCATTAGATGAATTCAGGCTGTCAAACGTACATGCCTGCCATATTACAGGAACGGCTAAGAGTCTTAGGTTCAAACTTTCAGGGAATGTTTAAAAGAGTTCTAACCTAAATCGAAACACGCTGTGTCCATCCAAGCTGTCAAAAGGGCGTCTCTAAAATATCTCAGGTACTAAAAAATGCTAATGAAATTTAAGTAACGGCTTAAAAAAAAAGCTGAAACTTCGAGGCAATATTGGACGGGGAAATCAAGTAGATTTTAGATTTTGACTAGAAAGACCAGACCAAGGGTGGCTTATCAAGGGTAAGAAGTATATAAAAAATGTAGTTGTACTGATTCTGAAAGTAAAAATAGTCTTTTTCGTATGTTGATCTGCTTAAAATATCCGGCCATAAGAACACCTCAGTTTAAGTTTCGGGCACCCTCGACCAAGGGAGATTCAACCGGAAACAAGTATGGTTGCATTGATTGTTGACGTCCTCTTTTTATTTCAATTTCTTAAACATAAATCTGTTTTTAATTTACCAGGTCAAAATACATTTACTTTAACAAAGAAGTAGATTAAACAAAATATAACTCAATAAGATTTTTATAATGAAATGATCGCTCAGTATTCGCGTATGTGCAGGGATGTAACATGATCGGTGCGAAGATGGCTTCAGCCCTGTAGAAGGCCAAAAATTATGCATATTTTCAAACCATTTATTTAAATATTATTCCCCCTGCCCGTCCATCCAGACGTTTTGCCGCAACTATAACTAAATTATTTTCCAAAGTATAAATAGTAAACCAAATTTCTTGATTCTCAAGGAGAAAAACAAACAAAAAGCTTGACAAATCTTCCTTTTATAAACCAAAAAAAAAATATGTCAATTAGAAACGAACATAGGTGAATTTAAAATAAATTTCCAGCAAAAGAAGTTTTTAAAAGAAAAGTAAAGATCTACGCCAAACCAAAGATGAACAGAAACAAGGCAAAAAAATTGTTCAAGCGTAAAAGGAGCTAAAATCGCTATCAATAAATAAGTGAGGATCAAAACGAACAGAAATTACAATGAACAATCAAGTCAAACTTCAATCGAATATAAATAATTACCACAAACCGGAGGAGGGCTAACGTCCCCTAAGATTTCTAAACACGGAAGTGTTTTTTGTATTTTACTGAAAATAAAATATTTAATTTAAATGTTTTCTTTTTTATAATGTTAATATTTCCAAAAATCTGATACTTTCAAGAATAATATCAATATGTATATTAAACTTTCAATATACATTCATCTGCTTTTTTCGCTAATTAAGAAAAAAAGCAAGTTATTTTTTCTAACTGAAAGTAATAAACAACATTAAAATTCAAAATGAACAGAAATTATTCCGTATATGAAGGGGATGCCCCTCTCCTCAATACCTTGCTCTTAACGCTAAAGCTTTTAGCACTTTTAAAAAGCTTCATATTCTAATTAAATGGCCCTTCTGTTTCAGGAGTCGTTCTTAATAAATAAGGACACACAGTCAAACTTTAGCGTAAAGAGCAAGCTATTGACGAGGGGTTCAATCCCTTCATAGACGGAATGATTTCCTTTCGTTTTGAGTTTTAACGTTTGCTCCTTACTCGCAGTTAAAAAAAAAACATTTTTTTTTTTCTGATCCTTTTCAAATAATACCGGTAAATCTGGCTCCCCCTCCACGAAAAATCCCCCTCTCACGGTAGACACCTCCGTGAAAATTTCTCCCACGTAAAATGCACCCTCCCATAAAATTTCTTCCAGACAGTTTCATCCTCACTGAAAATCCCCCCACCCCGTAAAACTTCTTAAAAACGATTCAGCCTGAAAAATTCTCCTTAGCATAATTTCATTTGAAAAAGACTTAAGTTTCAAATCGCTGTTCTCTATCACTCCGGAAATCCTCCTTCCGTGGAAACTTTTTTACCCGAAATCCAAACACGCTGAAATAGCCCCTGGATAATTCCCTCGGAACACCTCCACAAGCTAAATTGGGTTGGCAAAGAGAAAGTAAGACAAATAAAAAGAATTCCGTATGGGAATTCTGCCAAATCTTTCCAGTGTAAAATTTCCCCTGAAAAGTTCATTCTTCGGAAACTTCCCTCTCCATGGAAAATTCTGCCTATGGAGACCCACCCCAAGCACCAACCCCCCCCCCCCCCCCCGGACAATGTTTGTATGCTTCCCATTAACAAATACTATACGCAAACAATGGGAAAATTTCGTAACATGCAGGTCTTTCCCCACGGACTGCAGGGGGTTATGTTACCCCTAAAGAAATAGTTATTGGATCTTTCAACTATGTTTAACAAAATGACAATCTCAAAATTTTGATCAGACAACTTTATGGAAAAGGGGTATTGGAGAGGGGCTAGTTGCCCTCCGACGTTTTTGATTACTTAAAAAGGGCATTAGGACTTTTAATTTCCGTTCGAATGCACCCCTCTCCTGATTTTCACAGACTATTTTTACAATACGATTGGACTATTATTTCGATACTAACTTCTACATTAGGGTTTCTCTGATACGCTAAATCTGATGATGTGATTTTCATTAAAATTCTTTAACTTTTAAGGGATGTTTACCTCCCTCCATTTTTTCAAAGATCAGGCAATCTTTCTCAGGCTCTTAACTTCTTGTGGGTAATACTGAACTTGATGAATTTTGTTTCCTCAACTCACCAAATTTTTTCTTACATTTTTGTTTGTTTTTCTTATAAATTTGTTAAATTTCTTAGCCATTTTTTCAATCTTTTCCGAATGTTCAATTACTTCTGAATCTTGTCAGTATGTGCACTTGCAACGACAGTGCAATAATAAAACGACAAAAGCCCCCCCCCCCTCGTTTTTATAATCTCTCTCCCTGTCTCTCCTTGTCAGTATGCGCACTTCCAGCGACAGTGCAATAATAAAACGACAAACCCCCCTCGTTTCTTATAATCTCTCCTTGTATAAATAAAATAGCATAAACGGGTGAATAAGTACAGCAAAATTAAAAAAAAAAAACAAAAAAAAAACTATCAAACAATAAGGAGCGACATAGCTCAATGGTGACCGAAACTCTAAAAAACAGAATTTTTATATCAATAAATATATCAAAAGAATTGGAACATTGTGATGAATCCAAATATATAGAATTCATCAAGCTTACTGTTACCCATAAAAGGCTGGAAACCTGAGAAAATTTGCCCGATTTTTGAAAAAGGGAGAAAACGCCCCCTAAGAGTGAAGGAACCTTAATGAAAAGCACATTATCAGATTCAGCATATTAGAGAACCCTACAGTAGAGATTCGAAGCTCCTATATGCAATAATATTTTGATAGATGCTTTTTTTTCAGGGGTGATCGTACCGAGCCAATGGTCCCAGAACTTTGGGAGAGGGCTCATTTGAATGGAAATGAAAAGTTCTAGCGCCCTTTTTAAGTGACCAAAAAGATTGGAGGGCCACTAGCCCCCCTCCCAAACCCTTTTTTCACCGAAATCGGCTGATCAAAATTGTGAGAAAGCCTGATTTTTAAAATTGTTGAAAAGTAAAAAAAAACGCCTTTGGAGATAACATACCCCCCCCCAGCCCCCGGTGATAGGTCTTTAAGTTACAACATTTGCCCATTGTTTGCCTGTAGTATTTGTTATTGGGCAGTATGCAGACAATTTTTGGGAGATGGGGATTTTGTGCTTGGCATGGGTTTCCAAGGGGATGATTAGAAAGAATACTAGATGCTCGATTAGCTCATTGGTTAGAAAAATATAGGATTTTGAAGGAGAAGCAGGCAGGGTTTCGAGATGGATATAATGCTATTGATAGGGTTTTAGTCCTGCAGGCGCTTGTAGAAAAATAAGCAAAAGGGAAGAATAGGTTTTACGTTGCATTTTTAGATCTAGAAAAGGCCTTCAACAGCATTGATAGGGATTCTCCTGGGCTTAGAACTGTTAAAGGTAGGCTTACCAAGACTTTTCGTTAGGATATTAGCTGATATGTATAGAAAGACATTTGGTAAAGTTAAAGTTTTAGGGAAGGGATTATCGTCGCCGTTTGAAATTAGAAAAGGAGTAAAACAGGGTAGCAGTATTTCGCCTAGGTTGTCCACCTTGTATATAAATGATATTGTTGACGATTCTAAGTAGGTATGGGCCCCTACTGTGTCACTAGGGAACCTGACGTTATCTCTGCTGCTTTTTGCTGATGATGCGGTGTTGATAGGCAAGTCACCAGAGGAGCTCCAAATCTTGTTGAGTATATTAGAAGAATATTTAGATAGAAAGAAACTAGCGTTGAATATCAAAAAGACTGAGATTGGGGTTTTTAGAGGAATTCGTGTGAATATTGATGATCAAAAAGTAGAATTTTATTATAAAGGAGAAAAAGTAAAAGAGGGCAACAATTTTAAATATTTGGGAGTAACAATTTCAGCAAAAGGAGGGTGGAAAGATCATGTAAAAGAGATGATTAAGAGAGGGAAACCAGTTTCAGCTGCCATTTTACGTAATTCAAGGCTGTCAAGTATAAAAGATCCAAAAATGCATAAATATGTTTTTAATTCTAAAGTTTTACCTACTATCCATTATGGAGCTGAACTCTGGGGGCATGACCCAGCAGCACAATTGAAATCAATTCAGCTGCAACACTTTAAAAGATTAATTGGTCTTCACGTAACGACCCACAATCAGGCAATAAAAGGTGACCTAGGAATATTTTCGCTGAGAATGAGTAGATTAGCACAGATGATCCGGTACTGGCTAAAAGTTCTATGTCTGCCAGAAGATAGGCTAGCAAAAGCAGCTTATGTGGAGATGCTACGGTCGAAACGTAAAAGATTGTGGCCGTATCAAATAAAAAATGTTTTAGATGGAGTAGGATTATCCAATATTTGGAATGAGGGGCTAGGACCCTCAGATCAGGGTGAGTCGTTTTTGGCTATGATTATAGAAAGAATAAAAGACCAGGAAGTCCAAATGTGGACCCAGGCAGTTAAAACATCTGAAACATTGAAGTTTGATTCCCAAGTAAAAGAGATATTTGGATTTGAATATTATTTTAAACTAGGATTACGGGGCAGAGATTGAGAACTTGGTTTCGGATCCGAGCGAATTGCTTGCCACTAAAAAATAGAAAAAGAGTATTTGAAAGAAAAAGGGTGGCCCCAGATGCAGATCGGATTGCTCTTGCCCCAGATGTAACTTAGGTATTGAGAATGTGGCCCGTATTCTCGCCGAGTGCCAGCAACTTTCTCTATTAAGGGAAAAGTATTTGAGGGTGGTAGGTGGTAACTTGGAATTCCCGGGGATCCTGAAAACTACTGTAAAAAGGACAATCAGGCAGTTATGTAGATATGTAAATGAAATGTTGACATCAGTGAGTGAAACTTGATATTTATGTTATTTTTCTTGTGGAGTGTATTTAAGAATACTGTGCTGTATGGCCTATTTTTTGGCTTATAATAATTATTATTATAAATTATTATTATTATTTTCCGTGTGGAGGGAAATTTCCGGGGGTCACCTTTGCAGGGGAAATTTTACACTGGGGAGATTTGACAGAATTCCTATACAATTTTTTTTTCTTACTTTGTCTTTGCCTTTTCACTTTTGCATGTAGAGATTTTCTGAGGGAATTGTCCGAGGGAAATTTTCTGCGTGTTTGGGATTTCCGGGAAATAATTTCTACGGAAGAGGGATTTCTGAAGTGATCGGAAAAACGATTAGAACTTAAAGTCCTTTTCAAATGAAAGTTTTCTAAGGTGAATTTTTCAGGCTGAATCTTCTGCAGAAAATTTTACGGAGGAGGAGAAATTTTAAGTGAGGATGGAATTGTCTGGAAGAAATCTTACACCTCCTGTAAAAAGTTTTCTTCGTAATTTGACATAACATCACTAATTTTTACAATAACTTCACAAGGAAAAATTTTGTTTTCACATAAATAATTTGAAATATTACTGTGAAAATTAGTAATTTTACCATAGAAATAAGTATTTTGTGCAAACAAATTAGTAGTTTTAGTGTGAAAAGTAGCCATTTCACAAAAAAAAATTAATTTTACTAAGAAAACTAGCAATAATACTAAAAGATAAGTAATTTAAGCAAAAAATGTATCTATGATAAACAATAGTGATTTCGCTAAATTGGTTTGAATATTGCTGAGTCAACTGCAAGTATATTCAGTAGATTTTGATAGTTTACTAAATTTGTAGTAAACACCTTTTTGGTATTCTCTTTGCAAATTTACAGATGGCTAGTGAAAGTGCCAAATCTCTAAGCTCCAATGTGAAATTAAATTTTGTAGCAAAATTACTTGGAAAATTTTACAGCGTAAAAAGAGCCATATTTCATTTAGATATGGTATAGAATTATTGACACAACTCATCTCAGTTAGAAATTACATACGAGTGTGCTAGAATCCTGGTTAAGAGAAAGCTGAGTTTATTAACATAATTTTTTATTAAAAACTGTGGTATATTGATAATTTGCAAGCAAAGAAGTACCTTTTTTCAATATTAAGGATTTTTACTAACTGTAAATTATTTTTATGCT
>CM051270.1:25687224-25859724 GCA_027921565.1 Artemia sinica | reverse complement strand
GTCCGTAATGAGGGATAGGGGGCAATATATAATATGCTTTAGCATTGGAGTATTCTAAAAAGTTGAAACTAATAGAGTCGTAGGCACCAAGATGATCTTTTGACTTGACCTGGCTTTTATTTCTTGGCTGTGTTCTGTATAATACACAAGAATCAATTGAGGAGTGTTGGCAATGTATAATATGCTTTAGCACTGGCGTATGCTAAAAAAAAAAATTTATCTAATAGAGTCGTAGGCACCAAGATGATCTTGTGACTTGACCTAGCTTTACTTCTTGGCTGTGTTCTGTATAATACACCAGTATCAATTGAGGAGCGTTTTGCAATGTATAATATTCTTTAGCATTGGAGTATGCTAAATAGTTGAAGCTAATAGAGTCGTAGGCGCCAAGATGATATTCTGACTTGACCTAGATTTACTTCTTGGTTGTGTTCTGTATAATACACAAGTATCAATTGAGGAGTGTTGGTAATATATAATATTCCTTAGCGATGGAGTATACTAAAAAGTTGAAACTAAAGAGTTGTTTGCGCCAAGAAAAGATCATGTGATTTGACCTAGTTTTCACTTCTCAGCTGTGGTTCGCTATAATACACAAGTACATAATAAGGGATGGGGGCAATCTATAATATTTTTAGCAATAGAGTATACTAAAAAGTTGAAACTAATGAAGAAAAGGCAGTTAAAAAACACGATAAAATTAAAGGCTGGAAAAAGGCATTATTCCCCTACTTTCAAATCAATGATAACTTTTAGAAATGAACGTGTCTCTTACGGCATTTTCGCCTCTGAAACAGGAGATTCAATATCTGTATTGATTTATCGTAATTATGGGACATTTAACTTTTAGTTTTTCGGCATTCCGTTTACTATAATGATACTTTTATGCCACAATTCGCATGAAAACAACTGTACTGAAGAGACACAGTCTTTTTTGGCTAAAATAAATGTCTATGTTATCAGTTTATTATATAGCATTAGCAGTACCCTTTAGGAATGAAAGTGCCTTATTTGGCACTCCCACCTCTGAAACAGTGGATTCAATATCTGAATTGATTTATCGTAATTCTAAAATATTTAACTTTTAGCTTTTCGGTATTCCATTGACTAGAAGGATACTTTATGCCACAATTTGCTTGAAAAACCCTGTACTGAAGAGACACAGTCTTATTTGGCTAAATAAATGTCTATGTTATCAGTTTAATTTCGTAGCATTAGCGGTACCTTTTAGAAACAAAAGTGCCTTATACGGCATTCCCACCTCTGAAACAGGAGATTCAATATTCCTTTAGATCTTCATGAATTCTAAAAACCGTTAACTTTTAGCTTGGACGTTCTCATAAAAATCCAAAGGGGAGGCAAGTTGCATTTATATCCACAAGTGTATCAACCCTTGTACAACATAGCCCATTTAACTTAACCCCCGATCACCTAAATCTCTGTTTTAACCCAACGCTTTCGATGTAGATGTAAATGAGGACCCTATTTTATAACTGTGCATCTGATCCCGTTTAACTGAATCCACGTTCAAAAGAATCTGCAATTTTTGCATAACCCCCCCTTTGTCTCAGCCCTCATGCAACCCGGAGATCATTTTTCAGAAAAAATATCAAAACACGCAAAGGCGGAAAATTCTATTTCGAGAAATTCTTGTTACCACCCATCCCACGCACTGCGGGGGAGATTGGTCAGTGTGTACTCATTTCGGGGGGTGGAATCCGGACATTGGCTAGGCAATAAAGGAGGTAAAAAAAATTGTCTCGCTTGAGATAACTTAAAAAGTAGTAATAATAGGAAAATTATCATAGAATTTCTAGAGCACGCCCGCCTCTGATGTCACATCATTCCAGTTTCTAGCGCTCAACTAACAAGATTCCCACCCCTGGCAGCCCACCTGAGATTCGAGGCGTTCTATTATTTCTTTTATATCGGCATGATCCCTAGCCATTTTACTAAATTTTTTTCTGGAATATCCACCGGATTTCCATGACCAGGTCTAATATGAATGACGCCAGTGTATCTCACAAGCTAGACTAAAAGGACCCCATTGGGAAATCCCCCCGAGCACGGTACACACACACACACACACACACACGTTTGAAGGATATTAACCACGCTGCATATCTTAAGCAATGACACCTAGTGGGAGAGGTTGGAAAATCATCTTGCGAGAAGAGTAGTTACCCAAACCGATAAAAGTGTACTAATAGCCCAGAGCGGAATAGGACTTCCACAGTGTCTTCGCACTGACACCAGTAATCCCCCACGTCATCCACATGACACCAGCTTTCACCCCCTAAGACATTTTCGGTCAATATAACATGGAATCTAAATTAAACAACCCTTTATTACTTTTTCTTTTACTTGACCTGTAAGGACTCAATATTTCATTGCTAGAATGTGTTACTCCAATACAATTCACGCTGCAGAGTATTTAAACACTTCTAGGGCTTTCCTTGTTTTGGTAATGATTCTACAGGTTGACCTGTGATTTCTACACTTTGCCCTTGATTTCTTCAGTGGTCTTGATTTCTAGGGTTACCCCTGGTTTCTGTAGTTTGCTCTTGTTTTTTCTTATAAAATTGACAGGGTTCCATTGTTAGCTAATGATTGCATAGAAGTTGACCATAATTTCTACACTTTGATCACAATTCGATGCTGTAGCCTTGATTTCTATGACTTGGTCCGGAGTTCTAGGGTTGACTCTGTCATGTAGATAAGTACCTTATAACTTTTCCTGGAATGGACTGCCTTTCTGGGCTTTAATATTTCATACCGATAAGACACAAACGTTTCTCACTTGATGCTTTGTATGAATGTCAGGGAATATGATTTTTTTTTTTCCTGGAACACCAAGCATTCTTGGGTTTAATTTTTCTTGACAATAAGCAATAATCACGTTATGCTACCCCTACGATACCCGTCATCATCATTGTAAGCGTCTTTTAACGTTTGAAACAAACACACACACATTCACACAAAACAAAACACACACACAACACCACGCCATTGGAATTTTTGTCTCGAAATGTAAGACTTGGATTGTTTTTGTAGCGTTTTCTCGTGGTTTACCTTGTCACTGCTATATTCTGTCGGTGTTTCAAAGTTCAATCACTTGGAATATTTTCGTAGCGTTGTATCTTGTCACCGTTACATTTTATAAATGTTTCAAAGTTCAGTTTGTAATTTTTTCGTTGAAATGTTAGACTTGGAATATTTTTGTAGTGGTTTATCGTGTCACTATTACATTCTAACGGTGTTTCAAAGTTCAAATTCAGAATTTTTTCATTGAAATGTAAGACATGGAATTTTTTTGTAATGATTTATCTTGTCATTGCTACATTCTGTCGGTGTTTCAAAGTTCGTTTCAGGATTTTTTCGTTAAAATGTAAGACTTGTTTTTTTTTTTACTGCTTTACCTTGTCAGTGTTACATTCAGCTAATGTTTCAAAGTTCACTAGGGAATTTCTGTATCGAAATGTAAGACTTGGAATATTATTGTAGTGTTATGTCATGATTTACCTTTTCACATTTACGCTCTCTTGATGTTTAAAAGCTCATTTTGCAATTTGTTTATTAAAATGTAATACTTGGACTAATTTTGTAGTGTTGTCTCGTAGTTTACCTTGTCACTGCTACATTCTTTTGGTGTTTCAAAGTTCAGTTCAGGATTTTTTTCGTTGAAATGTAACACTTGGAATATTCTCAAAACGTTGTGTCTTGTTACTGTTACATTTTGTAGATGTTTCAAAGTTCAGTTTGGAATTTTTCATTGAAATGTAATACATGAAAAATTTTGTAGTGCTTTACCTTGTCACTGCTACATTCTGTCGGTGTCTCAAAGTCATTTCAGGATTTTTTGTTGAAATGTAACACTTGCAATATTTTCGTCGTGTTTTGTCTTGTCACCGTTGCATTCTGTAGATACTTCAAAGTCCAGTTTGTAATTTTTTTTTTCATTGAAATGTGCAACTTCGAATATTTTTATACTGTTGTGACGTGGGTTACCTTGTCACTGTGTTATTTTTTCTCGATGTTTCAAAGTTCATTATGAAATTTTGGTATTGAAATGTAAGACATGAAATATTGTCTCGTGGTTCACCATGTCAGTGCTACATTCCTCTAATGTTTCAAAGCTCATTTCGGGATTTTTTTTTTTTCGTTGAAATGTAAGACTTTGAATATTTTTGTTCTGGTTTACCATGTCAGTGCTTCATTCTGCTAATGTTTCAAAGTTCGTTTTGAATTTTGTGTCTCGAAATGTAATACCTGGAACATTTTTTTCACTGTTGTCTCGTGATTCAAAGTATCACTGCTACAATATGTTGATGTTTCAAAGTTCATTTCGGGATTTTTTCATTGAAATATAAGACTTGGAAATATTTTTGTTTTGGTTTACCAAGTCAGTACTACATTCTGCTAATGTTTCAAAGTTCATTTTAGAATTTTTGTCTCGAAATGTAAGACACAATATTTTTGCATTGGTATCTCGTGGTTCATCATATCACTGATACATTCTGTTGATATTTCAATGTTCATTTCGGTTTTTTCTTATCGAAATGCAAGACTTGGAATATTTTTGTAGTGTTGTGTCGTGGTTTACCATGTCTGCTAGATCATTTTCGTGTGTTAAAGTTCAATTGAGAAGTTTTTCGTTTAAATGTAACACTTGGAATATTTTCGTAGCATCTTGTCTTGTGGTCGTTACATTTTGTAGATGTGTCAAATTTCAGTTTGGAATTTTTTCGTTGAAACGTAAGACTTGGAATATTTTTGTAGTGTTATCTCATGATTTACTTTGTCACCGTTACAGTCTGTAGACGTTTCAAAGTTCATTTTGGAATTTTTATCTCGAAATGTAAGACTTGAAATATTTTTGCAGTGTTGTCTCGTGGTTTACCATGTTACTGCTACATTCTGTTGATGTTTCAAAGTTCATTTCAAGATTTTTTTCGTTGAAATGTAAGACCAGGAACATTTTTGTAGTCAATTCATAAAATGAACTTTGAAACATCAAGAGAGTGTAACAGTGCCAAAGTAAATTATGAGATACCACTAGAAAATATTCCAAGTCTTCTATTTCAATGAAAATATACCAAACTGAACTTTGAAATCAACAAAATGTAGCAGTGACATGTTGAATCACGAGAAAACAGTGCAAAAATATTCCAAGTCTTACATTTCGAGATTTAAAATTCCAATATGAACTTTGAAACATTAGCAGAATGTAGCAATGACATGGTAAACCAGTACAAAAATATTCGAAGTCTTACATTTCAACAAAAACAAAATATCGAAATTTGCTTTGAAACATCAGAATAATGTACCACTGACATGGTGACCCACGAGATAATATTCCCTGTCTTACATTTCGATACAAAAATTCCATAATGAACATTGAAACATCGACAGAATTAACAGTGACAAGGTAACCCACGACAAAACAGCATAAAAATATACCTAGTCAAAATTTCAACGAAAAAAAAAATCCAAACTAAACTTTGAAACATTTACAGAATGTAACGGTGACAAGACACAACACTACGAAAAAGTTCCGAGTGTTACATTTCAACAAAAAATCCTGAATGAACTTTGAAACACCGACAGAATGTAGCAGTGACAAGGTAAAACACTACAAAAATATCCCATTTCTTACATTTCAATGAAAAAATTCCAAAATGAACTTTGAAACATCATGAGAGTGAAACAGTGACATGGTAAACCACTACAAAAATATTCCAAGTCTTACATTTCAATAAAAAAAATTTAAACTGAACTTTGAAATATCTAAAAATGTAACGGTGACAAGACACAACGTTACGAAATTATTCACATGTTACATTTCAACGAAAAAAATGCTGAGTTGAGCTTTGAAGCACCGACAGAATGTAGCAGTGACAAGGTAAACCACGAGACAACACTACAAAAAGATTCCAAGTCTTACATTTCAATGAAAAAATTCCAAAATGAACTTTGAAACATCAAGAGAATGTAACTGTGACAAGGTAAATCATGATATAACACTACAATAATATTCCAAGTCTTATATTTGATACGAAAGTTCCATCAGCTGAATGTAACACTGACAGGGTAAACCAGTACAAAAATTTTCAAACTCTTACATTTCAACGAAAAAATCCTGAAACGAACTTTGAACACACTGACAGAATGTTACAGTGACAATATAAAGCATTACAAACTATTTCATGTCTTAGATTTCAATGAAAGAATCCTAAATTGAGCTTTGAAACACAGACAGAATGTAATAGTGACATGGTAAACCGCTATAAAAATATTCCAAGTCTTACATTTCAACGAAAAAATTCCAAACTGAACTTTAAAACATCTACAAAATGAAACTGTGACAAGACACAACGCTACGAAAATAATCCAAGTGTTGCATTCAAACGAAACAATCCTGAATTGAACTTTGAAACACCGAGACAATATAGCAGTGACGGGTGAACCACGAGACAACACTACAAAAATAATCCAAGTCTTACATTTGGAGAAAAAACAATGCAATGGCGTTTGTGTATGTGTGTGTTTTTGTGTGTGTGTGTGTGTGTGGCTGGGTGTGTGTTTCAAACGTTAGAAGAGGCTTACAATGATGATAACGGGTGTCGTATGGGTAGCAAAACGTGATTATTGCTTATTGTCAAGAAACATTTAACCCAAGAATGCTTGGTGTTCCAGGAAAAAAAAAAAAATTATATTCCCTGACATTCTTACAAAGCATCAAGTGGGAAACGTTTGTGTCTTATCGCTATGAAACATTAACGCCCAGAAAGGCAGTGTATTTCATGAAAAATCAAAATGTACTTATCTACTTGACAGAGTCAACCCTAGAACTCCGGACCAAGTCATATAAATCAAGACCAAACTATCAAAATTGTGATCAAAGTGTAGAAATCAGGGTCAACTTCTATGCAATCATTAGCAAAATAATAAAACCGTGTCAATTCCATAAAAAAAAACAAGAGCAAACTATAGAAACTAGGGGTAACCCTAGAAATCAAGACTACTATAGAAATCAAGGGCAAAGTGTAGAAATCCCGGTCAACCTGTAAAATCATTACCAAAACAAGGAAAGCCCTAGAAGTGTTTTAAATATTCTGTGGCGTGAATTGAATTAGAGTAACACATTCTATCAATGAAATATTGAGTCCCCGCAGGTCAAGTAAAAAAAACAAAAAAACAAAGGGTTGGTTAAGTTAGATTCCAGAAGTTTATTTTCGAACGAAAAAGGTTGAAAATTTCCTAGGGGTTAGAGCTGGTGTCATGTGGATGACGGGGGTTGATGACTGGTGTCGTATGAAAACAGTGTTGCAGCCCCATTCCACTCTGGGCTATAAGTACACTTTTATCGGTTTGGGTACCTGCTCTTATCGCAAGATGATTTTCTAACCTCTCCCATTAGGTGTCATTGCTTAAGATATGCACCGCCATTATTACGCTGCGGCCGTGTGTGTGTTTTGTGTGTACCGTGCTCGGGGGGGAGGGGGGGGATTTCCCAATCGGGTCCTTTTTGTCTAGCTTGTGAGCTACAATGGCGTCATTTAAATTAGACCTGGTCACGGAAATCCGGTGGATCTTCCAGAAAAAAAATTAGTAAAATGGCTAGGAATCATGCAAATATAGAAGAAATAATAGAACGCCTCAAATCTCGGGTGGGCTGCCAGGGGTGGGAATCTTGCTACCTGAGTGCTAGAAAAGGGATGATATGACGTCAGACGCGGGCATGTTCTAGGAATTCTATGATAATTTCCCTATTATTACAACTTTTTAAGTTATCTCGAGCGAGAGTATTTTTAACCTCCTTTATTGCCTAGCTAAAGTCCGGATTCCACTGCCCGGAATGAGTAAACACTGACAAAACTCCCCCGCAATGCGTGGGATGGGTGGTAACAAGAATTTCTTAAAATAGAATTTTCCCCCCTTTTCGTGTTTTGATATTTTTGCTGAAAAATGTCCTCTGGGTTGCGTGAGGGCTCAGACAAAGGGGAGTTATACAAAAATTGGAGATTCTGTTGAACGTGGATTCAGTTAAACAGGTTCGGATGTACGGTTATAAAATCGGGTCTCATTTACACCTACATCGGAAAGGTGGGGTCAAACAGAGATTTAGTTAAACGGGGGATAAGTTAAATGGGTTATGTTTGCACTAGTTTTTTTTCACTTGTGGGTATAAATGCAACTTGCCTCAACTTTTGATTTATTGAGAGTCCAAGCTAAAAGTTAAATGTTTTTAGAATTTCTGAAAATCTAAAGGAATATTGAATGTCCTGTTAAAGAGGTGGGAATGCCGTATAAGGCACTTTCGTTTCTAAAAGGTACTGCTAATGCTATGTAATAAACTGATAACATGGATATTAATTTTTGCCAGAAAAAGACTTTGTCTCTGCATTACAGGGGCTTTCATGCGAATTGTGGTATGAAAGTATCATTCTAGTCAACGGAATGCCAAAAACTAAAAGATAAATGTTTTAGAATTACGATAAATCAACGCAGATTGTGAATCTCCTGTTTCAGAGGTGTTAATGCCGTATGAGACATGTTCGTTTCTAAAAGCTATCATTGACTTGAAACTGGGGGAATACTGCCTTTTTCCAGCCTTTATTTTATCGCGTTTTTTAACTGCCCTTTTCTTTATTAGTCTCAACTTTTTAGTATACTCCACTGCTAAAAAATATCATAGATTGCCCCCATCCCTCAAGTAGCACAAGTCAAATGATCTTTTCTTGGCGCCTACGACTCACAACTCTATTAGTTTCAACTTTTTAGTATACTCCATTGCTAAAGAATATCATACATTGCCAACGCTCCTCAGTTGATACTTGTGTATTATACAGAACACAGCCAAGAAGTAAAGTTAGGTCAAGTCAGAAGATCATCTTGGTGCCCACGAATCTATTAGTTTCAACTTTTTAGCATACTAAAATGCTAAAGCATATTATACATTACCAAAAATTCTCAATTGATACTTATGTATCATACAGAACACAGCCAAGAAGTGAAAGCTAGGTCAAGCTACAAGATCATCTTGCTGCCTACGAATCTATTACTTTCAACTTTTTAGCATACTCCAATGCTAAACCATATTATACGTTGCCCCCTCCATCCCTCTTTATGTAACTGTGTGTTATACAGAATGCAGCCAAGTAGTGAAAGCTAGGTCAAGTCATGAGAATATCATATTCTAACATTTATCTCACGTTGTGTGAGACTTACCATCACCACAGACTTACCTTAACTGATAAGCAGTTTAACCCTTTTATGCATTCATTCTAGCCAAAATTCCTATTATTCTCATCTTGGTTTCATCCCATTATTCGAATCATCAATTAAGTTCATTCATACCAGAGTTATGCAAATTAGATAGCTTTAAACTACAGGTTATTAACCTGTTTGACAACTATTGGTCTGCTACGTCAGATCGCCTGTTCGTTCACTTTAGAATCGAGTATAACCAGTTCGGTAGGTTTTGTTCCTTGACGTCAGAGGATTGCGTTTAAAATCCTGGGAGGACTGCGTTTAAAAGCTCAGAAGTACAAAGGGGTGTGTCGCGTGACAAAACATGCGCTTGAAATCCAATACTATTTTCCTTATGGCTGTCATGATATCACAGGGCTGCGCTGGAAATACAATGCTATTTTTCCTATGCTAATTTTCTTATTATCCTGACCACATTTCAAGTAATTATATTGTGTTATAGCATCCAGGAATCTTGCCAGAAAAGGGCATGTTGTGACGTCAGAGGGCATGCGTTTAAAATCCTATGCTAATTTCCCTATTATCCTGACCACACTTCAAGTAATTGAAACACCTGGGAATCTCACCAGCCGGTAACAGGTGTAAGGGGCTAGGAGCTACATATATACACCCCCTATAGGACTCACGGAAATGCCATATTAATCTCCTGTTATTACTACTTTTCTATTATAGCGACTAAATTCCAAGTAATTATATTGTGTCATAGCATCTGACGATCTTGCCAGACGAGAATTTTGCATAAATCACAGTGACGTCAGAGGACATGCCGTAGAAATCTTATAGAAAAAGGGAGGGCATGCGTTTGAAGTGCCTGTGAGGATACTACTCTCAATCCTATTCAACTCAACTCATCTAACTTAACCTCTAATGCAAATCAACCCTCGTTCAACTCAACCCCATTGCAACTCAACACTTATTCAACTCAACCCCTGTTAACTTAACCCCCCCCCCCCCACGAATCAATACCACTCAATTCAACCCCATTCGGTTGCCGGGGTTGACCACATCTAGAGGAAACATGCTAATACAATAAAAGTAATGCTATTAGATTTCTTACTTTTCATTATTTTTTTTTATGCTGGTTGTTTTCTGACAATACAGTTCCTTACCTGATGGTCTCAGATATAGGCCAAATAATAAATTCCTTCGTGGTTTGGCGTCAAGAAATTCAATACAATAGTTGGATAAAAATATCATTTAAAAGGACTAAAAAATGTGGATAACAATGGAAGGAATCATCATAATTTGGCTAATTAAAACATGCTGCAATTAGAAAATAAGAATTTCATTGTCTTAGGACTTTTATTTAGTTTTTTATATATGCTAAGGCTATATCCGGGATCACCAGGGAAGGGTGTT
This sequence comes from Artemia sinica, assembly GCA_027921565.1. NCBI lineage: Eukaryota > Metazoa > Arthropoda > Branchiopoda > Anostraca > Artemiidae > Artemia > Artemia sinica. The sequence goes on along the minus strand of CM051270.1, from coordinate 25,849,092 downwards.
TATTGTCAGAAAAGTGACCATGATATTTCAAAAATGCATAAAATAAGGAATCTAGGGGTACTACTTTTATTCTATGAACATTTTTCATTTAGATGTGGTCAACCGCAGGAAATTTACCCTGATTCAATCTTATTTAATCTAATCTAGCCTAATGTATTAGTTGATATGAGTTGGGGCTGAATAGAATGGGGGCTGAGTTGCATGGGGGTTGATTTAAATAAAGCTGAGTCAAATGGGGTAGTGTTGAATGAGGGATGAGTTGCACAGCTTTTGAGTTAAGTAAGGTGAGATAAATGGGGTTGATGAGAATGGGGGTTAAGTCAAACTTTACTTAAGTTAAACGGGGTTGAGTAAATGGGGGTTGAATTAAATGGTGATTGAGTTAAGCTGAGTTTGAGTTAAACGGGGTTGATTCAAACGAGGGTTGAGTTGAACTAGAGTTGATTTGAACGAGGGTTGTGTTAAATAGGTAGAGTTGAAAGAGTTAGAGTGGGACATGGTTGAGTTAAACGGGGGGTTTGAGTTACACCGTAACTATTTTACGGTTTGAGAACCGTAAAATAGAACGCTAAAACTTATTTTTATTTATAAAAAATGATAATTTTCCCAGCCAGCCAATCAGAAAAGGAGGCAAGTTTACCCCTTACTCTCTCTTTTGATGGCGCCCATACAAATAAAAAGTATAGAAATAGTTAAAACGAACATTAGGTCTACTACTACTACTACTACTACTACTGACAACTCGCCGCAGTACCAAGCCACCTGAGGTCAACACAGCCACGAACGCTCCTCCTCCATCCCAATCTATTCAAACCTTCCCTCTTTACACCCTCCCGGAAAGTTCCCTTTTCCCTTAAATTTTTCCTTATGACATCCTCCCACACCAACTGAGTACGACCTGCTTTCCGTTTAGCCCTAGACGGTTGGCCGAAAGAGGACAATCTTTGGCAATCTCTCATCCATAGAACGTGCCCTAGACATATCAACCTTTGTCTCATTATAGCCCTAGAAAGCGGGATTGAACCAATCTTTTCGTACAGCCTACTGTTTGAAATACGGTCAGTCAGTCTGGTACCAACACCAATACGTAGGTAATTTCTTGAATACATCTAGCAAATCTTCTTCCCCTTTTCGGAGCGCCCATGCTTCAGAACCATATATGACCACTGTCATCACTGTAGCTTCCAATATTCTAATCTTGGTTTGCAGCCTTATTTTCCTCTTTTTTTCCAAACTTTCTTCAATTTTGAAAAAAAAACGCTGGCAATGCCTTGGCTATTCTACTTTTAATATCTTTACTGCACAGCTGTCTACTTGATCGATCGCATTAGATATTAAATTTAAATTACACTGAAACATACTGAGGGATTCATCCTTATTCTTCCAAGGCTGGTTCTATGACGATGTCTATGTCACCTTAATAATTCCAACCCTAGTATTTGAAAATATTAAATGGAATACATCTGAATTGTTTTTTTGATGAAATAAAATGGAATCTCAGTACATTGAAATAAATCCAGGAAACTCGATGAAATATATATTCCCCTATTTTGAAAACAGTTCTTGATTTTGAATTGTCGCTTGCCAGTCCTTATTAAAAGAGTTGATATAGGGATGATCGAAGGTTAAAAATAAGGAGAAAAGAAAGCTATATAGTTCATTATTAATTTAAAAAAACACAGTTTTTCCGAGGGAAGTAAAGAGCAAAGTTGAAACTTAAAACGAACAAAAATTATTACTTCACAACCTATATAACACATATAAATAAAACTAGTACAAACAAACCAACTAATTATGTTTCCCTATGCTTTTAGGATTATGCTTTACTGAAAACACAAAATAATATAGGAGTTTTGGTACAGTAAAAGTAAACCAATTAAGGACGCTTTTTACAGAATACAAATATTATCAATCCATTTTAGGATCAATCCCTTTTAAGATAAAGTCACAATCCATGTTAGGATTTTGGTTTATATTTTTACGTTTAATTTGGTATTACTTCTGCACAATGGTTCATTTCAAAGACTGGCTCTTGTTTTGGTTCTTAAAAGGGCATATCATGATTAGTGGGTACACAAGTTCGAAGTAAAGTCATCTTGATAGTATTAAGACTATAGACTAGCTTTTGAATTTGTATCATATAGCTTTGAAATTCACTGTGAGAAATAATCGGATTTCCAGAGTTCATATTATGTCTTATTTGTTGTTCATTTCAAGTAAAACTAAAGAATATTTCTAACAATTTAAGATTGTATATTACCCAGTATTGGTATTACAGCTGGGAGGACCAAAATGATGCTTGATAAATCAATCCAATATTTCTGTATGCTGTTAAATTACTTAGCGGTTTTAAAAAAATATTTAGTTTTACGCTTATGTTTTTAAGATAATTTTAATTGTATACTGAAAAATACTGATGTCTTAACTGGTGTAAGACTATGAAAAGCCTTATCGATTCGCTTAGTATTGTTAGGCTACATCCTCACTTTTGACTCTTAAATCAATAATCCTGTTTTTATACTTGACTTTTGTGTTTTCAGTAAAGTGCCAGTTTTGTATAATCCTAAAAGCATAGGAAAACATAATTAGTTGGTTTATTTGTACTAGTTTTTATTGATATATGTTAGATAGGCTGTTAAGTAATGATTTTGTTCGTTTTCAATTTCAACTTCGCTCTTTACTTCCCTCGGAAAAAATTTGTTTTTTCATCTGAATGACTTATCATCTCACTTCACTTATACTAAGCCTGAATAAGGGTGCCACAGTGTGATGCCTCCCTTGTTGTTGCATGAAAACTTTTCGGACATTTATTTTAAAGTTCATGTAACTAAACTGATATGCTTCATATTTCATAAAATGATTTTCATTGAAAAACTTGAAAAACTTTGTTTTTTTTAAATTAATCTTTGTTCGTTTTTTATTAAAATTTAATGTAGTAACAACGTTGCCATGATCTTTTGTACTTATAAGGAATAATGTATGTTCGCTCTAAGTTTGAATGGCACTCCTTACTTCCAGTTGAAAACTTATTTTTAATGTAGTTTATAATTATCACCGATCGAAGGGAGATAAGACACCTATAGAAAATACTGCAAACAACCTTGACAGCTACAAAAGATTTTCAGTCTATAACATGAAGTTCATCATCCATGCTTCACAAAACAATACATGTTTTTCAGGAAGGTTTTTTTTTTCGATGAGCAAAAAGCTGATTTTACTCGGCCGACTTCCCCTGAAAAAGCCATAATAAAGACAGGGCTTTATAAATCACCTACTGACTAGCAGAAACTAGAGAGCTACTGTAACAAAAGAGAGCTGTTTAAGGGCTCATTTAAACACTTATATTTATACCTAATTGCTTTTTATATATATATGGGTTGATAGCACATTCCCATAAAGTGTAATTTCGGTTGTTTCTCCCATTTTTTTTTTTTTTTTAACGAAAAAAGTACCTTTTTCTATGAAATGACCAAAAAAGGTCTTTTTTCAAAACCTAGGAAGGAGCGAAAAACTAAGGGCACAATAACGCCCTTTCCCCTCAATTACCGCCGTTAGAACTAGCACACAAGCTTCATCGCAGAGTGAAGTTTAAAGGTTCAATTCAAAACTGTTGATCATTCAAGCTTTATTTTTAGTAGATTTTCAGTTGAAAAACTTTTAGCTTTAGTTAATTTTTTTTAACAAAAATCTTTTACTTGTGTGACGAGTGGGCGATTTATGAAACTTACTAAGAGGGTCTGGAGGGGGAATATATGTGAGGGGTATAATAAACCTCCAGTTAGGGGCTTTGGACCACAATTATTGCAATTGTACCGTTTTATGCTTCCAAACTCTTTCAATTAAGATGTGGTACCAAAGGTGCCGTTTTTAGTGCTATTTGGCACTTTTGGAGGGTAAAATTGACAAAAAGCACGTAGATATGAGTAATAAGTTTAAAATGAACCTTCCCAGGATATGAGAAATAGCTTTTGAATGAGCTCTTAAGCATCTCTCTATAATACTCTAGTAACCTGCTAAGCCTGGAATAAAGAAGAAAAAACGACCGTTTTAACATTTTTTAACTTTTAGTTTTTATACACCGCGGTTCGCTCTTTACAAAGTTGCAGCTAGTGCTTCAACCAAGACAAAGAGTTCATTGCAAATTCTCCTCAAAAACAAGTTAACGTTATAATATGTGAAATCTAATAGATGGTAGAATTTTTAAAAACCTAGTAAATATAAGCAATAGCTTATAATTGAGTAGTTAAACATCTATCCACGACGGTGTGGTAGCCTGCTAATCTTTCAGTAGCTTACTGATGAGCAGACGATTTATGAAACTTACGAAGGGGACTGGGAGGGGTGTGTATGGGAGGGGTTCTTGTGAACCTCCAGTTAAGGGTTCTGGAACATAACTATTAAAATGATACCTGTTTTGTATTTCAGAGCTTTTCCACTGAAGAAGTGGCACCATAAGTTTTAATTTCAGTGTTATATCGCACCTACGAATGTAAAGTTGAAAAAAAAACACGTACATAAGAGGAATAGCTATCAAATGAGTCATTAAATATCACTTTTATAATTTCTGCTAGCCCAATAGCCCCAGCTTTTCCACTTGAGACACGACACCAAAACTGCCGTTTTTAGTGCCATTTGGAACTTGATGATGGTAGAATTTATATTCAAGACGTAGATATGTGCAATATCTTTTATATGAGCTATAAAGATATGTCAACGATGTTCTGGTAGCCTGCTAGTGCCACCCCTTGAGAAATAGCACAAAAAGTGCCATTTTAGGGCCATATGGCACTTGCAGATGGAATAATTTATAAAAATCACGTAGATATGAGATATAGCTTTTGAATGAGCCATTAAGCATCTCTCTAAATGTTCTGGTAGCCCGCTAGGCCTGTTGAAAAAAAGAAAGAAAAATAAAACGAAAAAATGGGAGACAGATCAGTGCTACCGATGCAAAAAAAGTGATTTTTCTCGTTTTTAATGGAGGGGGACTGTAACTTCCCTGTACAAGGTTTTCAACCATGTTGATTACAATGGTACACTTTTCATTTTGATCTGACGCCATTTTCGAGAGGGGTTGAGGCTTTTTTTTTCAAATCACCATAAATTTCCTTTCGTAATGAACTTTTACTTTTAAGACGAACCAAAATAATAGTTAACGTTCCTGATTCAGTGTTAGATGGGAATTTTTTTCACTAGACAGTTTTTTCAAAGCTTGTTTTTTAAATTTTGGTTACTATGGGCTGCGGTTCGCTCTTAACTAGGTTGCAGCTACCGCTGCAACTACGATACCTTGCCGGGACATGCTTTAAAAAATGAGCCAAGAAAATGAGTGAAAAAAACAATAGCAGATATCGATACCCATATTCCCGATACGATACATGCGACAATAATACGCCCGATACCGATACACGCGATATCGATACGCCGGATACAACATAAAGCCCTTTCCCAGGGACTACGGGAGGGCCATATCATCATCAAAACCACATATATTGAACTTTTGAACTAGGTTAAGTAAAATGGCTATCTCGAAATTTTGATTTGATGACTTTGGGAGAAGGGGGCCTGTAGGGAGGGGGAGGGCTAGTTGCCCTCAAATCTTTTTGGTCACTTACAAAGGGCGCTTACAAATTTAATTTCCTTTCAAATAAGCCATTAAACATCTCTCTATGATGTTCTGGTCATTCGCTAGCCCTGGTGAAAAAAAAAAAGAAAAAAAAACATCAGTGGTACCGATGCAAAAAAGATTTTCTTTGTTGTTTAAGAAGGGGGACCATAATTTCCCTGTCGAAGGTTTTCTACCATGCTGATTCCAGTGGTGGACTTTTCATTTTGATCTGACGCCATTTTCGAGGGGTTTCAGGCTTTTATTCAAAATTACCATACATTTTGTTTTCGTAATAAACTTTTACTTTTAAGACGAAACGAAATAATAGTTTCCATTCCTGAGTCAGTGTCAGGTGACAATTTTTTTTTACTATGGAGTTTTTTCAAGATGTGATTCTTAACTTTTTGGCTACTATGGGCTGTGGTTCGCTCTTTACTAGGTTGCAGCTGCCGCTGCAACAATGATTAAGTCCCATGGCATTAAAATCGTAATTCTTTATTTCGATTGCATCTTGCATCGAATCGCATCCCTTGTTTTCATATTTTATACACAAACTGAAAATGGAAAAATATTTGAATTTACTTATTGATCATACTCAATACAGTCATGCATGGTGGCACTTTAAAAATCAAGAGGGGGAAAAGTATAAAAGCAAAGCTCATTTTTTCTTAATTAAGGAGTGTCATCAACTAGAATAGTATAAATCACAATGTTACCTGCATCGATTCAGACATTACAGAGAAAGGTTGACAAGCAAAGGGAAGGTCGGCAATGCCCTTTCAACTTGAATGCTTCGTCTATTGCAAATGGCAGCTCCCCAGAGAATTGGCTTGGAGGCTGAGGCTGCCAGGAGTTCGACTATTCCCAAAGTTCCCTGAAAGAAAATTGGTTCTCCAAAATTTTCTCAAAAGTTAATGTGTCAACGTTTTCGCGTTTCCGAACCATAATTTTTGGGGAGTTCTAGGAGACCCCTTTTTCTTTTGGGAATATTGGGGTGCCCCCGAAAATTTAAGAATGATGGAAACCCTGGATGTAAGTAGCCATATCCAACCATCTTCCCATTACCGAGTAAGCTTAAGTTGTATATCTCCAGCAGACTCTCGAGAAATTCGGCATGTAATTGAGTCACCGCGTATTAATTAAGTTTCTTACTTTTGGTTATTAGAAAAATTGGAAAGGATAGATTACCAAAAAAGAGCCGTACAGACCTTCTGGAGCGAAGTTTAAAAATTTTTTAAATACCCCATTTTTAGCTTTTTTATTGTCAGAAACTAGAGGTTATAGGATTTCCCAAATTATGCCTCTACCGTTGTATCCCTTAATTTAACCCCTTGGAATTTATTCCTATAATCCTGGCTTTGCTCACCTACACTGAGGAGCACATTTACTTAAAAAAAATTTAATACAGTATTTTGGCTACTGTATATAACTAGACGATTAAATATTTTCTTGCCAAATATTTTTTTCCATTTTTCTAGTACCATTTATATAATTGTGACGTGATTCTTTTTTATTACTTAATGGTGATGAAAAACTGGCACCAGAAAACTACAGATTTTATTTCATTGCTTAATTCTGAAAATGAGTATTCAGAGGTTTCTTTCAGATCCCTTCCCCTTTCCTGGGAGGAGAGGATCCTGTATGCACCTGCATTTTATTTACGCAGCTATACCTTCTTCCGAATTAAGAGTTATTGAAATTGTGCTACAAATAGCGACGAAGACCACACTGCCTTTCCATCATAAACAAATAAGTAGAACAACAGGGAAATTTTTATACAAGACAGTGGAACGCAACTTTAAATGAATATTTCGTATTTATAGTTTGACATGTAGTTTCTAGAAATTAGGAAAGACTTTTTTGGACTTGAAATTTCCATTTTAAACGGAGCAGAATACTCACTAATTATAACATTCCTTGAAAAAACTGGCAATTTTTCTATTGCCAACGATTTTGTTACCAATCATCCATCATCAAGCTGTCGGTTGTCCGGTGTTGTTTTGCTCTACAGCTATTTGTTGTTATCTATAACTTAATCCAGTTATCTTTGTGTGTCGTTCAGTTGTCACTTTCCTTATCAAATATGCAGTTCCCAAATTCTATTTGGAACTGGGAAGTTCATATTGTAAAACTAAGAGCAAGGTCAAAACTTAAAAGAAAATAAGAAAACTGTCAGTCAATAACGAGTAATTTGGCTATCGCTATTTTGTTAAGGACAAAAAAATGTGGGATTAATCCAGAGGCGGTTTTAGGGGGACAGAGGGGGCACCCACCTCGGGCACCGAGATTTTAGAGGCTAAAATTTCAAATAAACTATCTAACGGTTATAACTGTTTGGTAACTTCTGAAGTTTCATTTTTATTAAAATAAAGTAGATTTCGGAGCTGGCAGTAAGCATAAGTAAATTAAATCCAAAACTTTCATTTTTCCCATATCTTCATCACCATTCCTCGAGGCCATACCCAGGATTTTTTTTGGGGCGAGGGGTTTACTCAAAGGTTTTATTTTGGGAGGGGGGGGGGGGTTATACAAGACAAACAAAAAAAGCAGACAAAATTTTGTTTATATCCATTTTTATTACGTTTTTACGAGTCAAACAAACCTTTCGGAGGAGGGGGGGTCAAAACCCCTCTGGATATAGTCTTGCCATTCCTAATGAGATAATTAATACGAAACAATTAATAGCTTTTTCAGAGGCTAAACTAAGAAAATTCAGATCTAAATAATGAAAAAATTTCGTTAATAAATGATAATTTTGCTAATAAATGAAATTCTTTTTAAATTTGGCTTGAAAATTTTTGGTAGACAAGGGGGAGCACTAATCACAATTTTGCTCCGGGTGCAAAAGAGGCTAGGATCGCCACTGGATTAGTTGTTTAAGTAGGTTTTCCACTATATACTTGACCGAAGCACTGAAATCTTAATTTATTGTTGGCTACAGAAGGACCTCAGTCTTTTTAAAAATTAAATAAAAAAACATGTTTTTTTTAACTAAAAGTAAGGAGCGACATTAAAACTTAAAACGAACAGAAATTATTCCGTATATGAAAGGGGCTGTCCCCTCCTCAACGCCTCGCTCTTTACGCTAAAGTTTTTTTTTTACTGTTTTAAAAAATAAAGTTGTGAGACAGAATCAAACTTTAGCCTAAAGAGCGAGGGGTTGAGGAGAAGACAGCCCCTTTCATATACGGAATAATTTCTGTTCGTTTTCAGTTTTAATGTCGCTCCTTACTTTCAGTTAAAAAAAAAACTTGTTTTTTTTATTTAATTTCTGATCGTTTTTGAATTAATGCAGCTTTTATTGTGGCTCACCGTCATTTAACAAGTAAAACAAAATTTGCATATTAATTTTACTTTTCTTTTGCTAAATGGCTTTCTCTAGTTGTGGTTCTGGCGTAATTTACAAATTAACTTACGTAATGAACTTCTATATTCGTATATTTTTATTACGTATATTAGGGGGTTCGCCCCCTAGTCAATACCTCGCTTTAATTTCAGTTTGAATGAGCTCTCTCTTGATGTTCTAGGACCAATGGGTCGGTACGATTAACCCTGAAAAAAAAATAATAATAAACACGCATCCGTGATCTGTCTTCTGGCAAAAATTACAAGTTGCACATTTTTGCAGATATGAGCTTGAAAGCTATGTAATAGAGTTTTCTGATACGCTGAATCTGACGGTGTGATTTTCATTAAAATTCTTTCACTTTTAGGGGATGTCTCCCCCCTCTTTCAAAAATCAGGTAAACTTTCTCAGGCTCGAAGCCTTTGATTAGTAATGCTAAACTTAATAATATATTTAGAATCAGCATTATAAGTCCATTCTTTTGATACATTTATTGACATCAAAATTCCGTTTTTTAAAGTTTCGATTACTATTGAGCCGTGTCGCTTGTTCTTTTTTTTGTTTTTTATTACGTATATGTTATTACGTATATGAGGGGGCTCTCCCCTTAGTCAATACCACGCTCTTTACGCTAAAGTTCGAATTTTGTTGAAATCAACAACCCCTGAATCACAAAGGCCGTTTAATTTGAATAGATAGCTCTTTTGAAAGTACTAAATAAACTGTAGCGTAAAGAGCGACGTATTGACTTGGGGGCGAACCCCCTCATATACGTAATAATTTCTGTTCGTTTGAAGTTTTAATGTTGGTTCTTACTTTCAGTTGAAAAAACTATTTTTTTTTTTTTAATTTAATTTCTGATTTCTTTTTAAATAATGCTGGGAAATCCGGCGCCCCCTTCATAGAAATGCCCCTTACCCCAAGGAAACATCTTCAACGGAAAGATTCTCCCACGTAACCCCCTCCTCCAGCCCCCCCCCCCCCAACCAGAAAAAAGTTTTTCCTGAAAACGTCTGTATACTTTCCAATAACCAATACTATATGTAAACAATGGGCAAAGTTCTTAACTTGAAGCCCTTCATCCGCGAACTGTGGGGGATTAGGGCATCCTGAAAGACATATTTATTAGATTTTCGACTATGCTGAACAAAATGGCTATCTCAAAATTTTAAATAGGTGACTTCGGGAAAATATGAGCGTGGGAGGGGCCAAGTCGCCCTCCATTTTTTTTCGTCACTTGAAAAGGGCACTAGAAGTTTTAATTTCCCTTCAAATGAGCCTTTATACGATATTCTAGGACTACTGGATCGATACGATCACCCCTGGGAAAAAAAAAAAAACAAAAAAACAAATAAACACACATCCGTGATCTTTCTTCTGATTAAATAAAAAAAAAGTTTTTTTTAACTGAAAGTAAGGAGCGACATTAAAACTTAAAACGAATAGAAATTATTCCGTATATGAAAGGGGCTATCCCCTCCTCAACGCCTCACTCTTTACGCCAAAGTTTTTTATTGTCTTAAAATATAAAGTTGTGTGACAGAGTCAAAATTTAACGTAAAGAGCGAGGCGATGAGGAGGGGGCAGCCCCTTTCATATACGGAATAATTTCTGTTCCTTTTAAGTTTTAATATCACTCCTTACTTTCAGTTAAAAAAAACTTGTTTTTTCTTATTTAATTGCCGAGTGTTTTTGAATTAATGCAGCTTTGATTTGGGCTCACTGTACATGAATAATTAGAATGAAATTTGCATATTAATTTTACTTCTTGGCTAAATGGCTTTCTCGAAATTTTGTTGTGACGTAACTTACGGAATAACTTACGTAACGAACTTCTATATTTATATGTTTCTATTACGTATATTAGGGAGTTTACCCGTAGTCAATACCTCGCTCTCTACGCTAGAGTTCGAATTTCTTTTGAATCACAAAGGCCGGTTAATTAGAATGGATAGCTCTTTTGACAGTACTAAAAAAAACTTTAGCGTAAAGGGCGAGGTATTGACTAGGGGGCAAACCCCCTCATATATGCAATAATTTCTGTTTGTTTTAAGTTTTAAAAAAAAAAAAAAAAAAAAAAACGTTGCTCCTTAATTTAGTTGAAAAAACTTGTTTTTTTTATCTAATTCCTGATCGTGTTTTAAATAATGCTAGGAAATCCGGCACCCCGTTCATAGAAATGTCCCTTCCCCCAAGGAAACTTCCTCCATGGAAAGATCATCCTCCCCTGTAAACCCCTCCTCCGACCCTCCCCCACCACAAAAAATCCCTCCCGAAACGTCTGTATACTTCCCATTAACCAATATTATACGTAAACAATGGGCAAAGTTCATAACTTGCAGCCCTTCTCCTGGGAGCTATGGGGCATTAAGTCATTCTCAAAGGCATATTTATTAGATTTTCGACTCTGATGAACAAAATGGCAATCTCCAAATTTTGATAGGGTGACTTTGGGAAAAAATGAGCGTGGGAGGGGGCCAAATTGCCCTCCAATTTTTGGGTCACTAAAAAAGGCACTAGACTTTTAATTTCCGTTCAGATGAGCCCTCTCACGATATTATAGGACTACCGGATCGATATGATCACCCCTGGGAAAAAAGAACAAACAAATAAACATCCTTGATCTTTCTTCTGGCAAAAAATACAAAATTCCACATTTTTGCAGGTAGGAGCTTGAAACTTCTATATTAGGGTTTTCTGATACGCTGAATCTGATGGTGTGATTTTCATTAAAGTTCTATGACTTTTAGGGGTTGTTTCCCTCTTTTTTTTTTCGAAAATAAGGCAAATTTTCTCAGGCGCGTAACTTTTGATTGGTAAAACTAAACTTACTGAAACTTATATATTTAAAATCAGCATGAAAATCTGATTCTATTAATGTATATATTGGTATCGAAATTTTTGGTTTTTAAAGTTTTGGTTTCTATTGAGCCGGGTTGCTCCTTATTTACAGTTCGTTACCACGAACTGCTTGACAAAAAATACAAAATTCCACATTTTTGCAGATATTAGCTTGAAACTTCTGCAGTAGGGTCCTCTGATGCGTTGAATCTGATGGTGTGATTTTCATTAAAGTTGTATGACTTTTAGGGGGTGTTTCATCCTTTTTTCAAAAATTAGGCAAATTTACTCAGGCACTTAGCTTTTGATAGGTATAACTAAACTTGATGAAACTTATATATTTGAAATCAGCATAAAAATATGATTCTTTTGATATATCTATTGGTATCCAAATCCCGTTTTTTAGAGTTTCGGTTATTATTGAGCCGGGTCGCTCCTTACTTACAGTTCGTTACCACGAACTGTTTGAGAATTCTATGAAATCTTAATTTGCTTAAGTACATTAAAAATTTACTCAACTTTAAATGAAAGAAAAATTTGCTATAGCTAAAATTTAAGGCTCTTAATTATTCCACACGTACTTTTTTTGTGCTGGCTTCTTAATAATTCTCTGGTTCACTTGCTTTACGTTTGAAATCTATTTTTGACGTAACACCTTAAATTAGGTATCCTTTTCTCAGACCACACTGCCTTTCTATGACAAACAAATAAACGTTCAAATAGGATATCCATTTATTTAGACAATGAAAACAGGTACAAAAGTTTAGATATTTTGATCACATGTGCAGCGATCGTCATAAGCAGAAATACTAAAGTAATGAACCTGAAACTAACATATTTATGTAAAACAAAATAATTCACTTTTGGGTCATTCACAAAATAATGAACTTCTGGGTTATTCACTAGATTTTTTTTTAACTCTCTCCCCAAAAAATCTAGTGAATAGCCCGGAAGTTCATTATTTTGTGAATGACCCCAAAGTGAATTATTTTGTTTTGTATAAATATGTTAGTTTCAATTTTAATACTTTCAGTATTTCTACTGATGACGATCGCTGTATAAGCGATCGAAATATCTACACTTTTTTATTTGTTATCACCGTCTAAATATATGGATTTGTTCCAATTTGAACGTTTATTTGTTCTTTTGAAATCCAATTCTAAATTCTCACTATTTCCTTTGCTCTACTTCTGTTAACAAGAAATTAACATGTATCCTGTATGTCTTTCTTCGTGCAATTTCACTGACATTTGATTGCTGGTAACGTAAGAGCTTTGAATGTGCCTCAGTATAGGGAATTGGCAGAACAAAACTATTTATGAAATTGTTTTATGGTTTAAAAGGATTTAAACGTCTTAAAGAATAACTTCATATTAAAAAACTGAATATAGGTCGTCTAAGAACCCATCTGTATCCATATACTTCTTGGTTTTGCTTCTGTTCAAAAGCACCATCGTTCACAAATACATTTTCTCTTCTTGACCTCTTCCGAACTTTTCTTCCGAACTTTTAGAACTCTGATTGAATGCAATTCACCAAAAACAGGGACCCCTGAAACATGTTCTGATTATTAATTGTTACTCTGGAACTTGACCAGGATATGCATGGATAATATAAAGCAGATTTCGAAAGCTGAATAAAATGATAAATTTTCAAATAATGCTAGAAGTTGTTAGGACAAAAAGACATCGTTTCAATTTCTCATGGAAACTCTTTGCAGACAACAGTGTCGTTTTATATTACACTCAGGGGGATCTGAAATTGACAAAGAGATATAACTTAGAGTCTCAGTAGATACTAAATCTAAACAAATGCCAAACGATTTTGAACTAGTCAAGTGTCAGAGTTTTACTTTTTTTTTTTTTTTACTATTTTAGAATGTCATCATTAGACGGATACATGTGTTACATTATTTTGTGGTATTTTGAATTATAAATAATATAACTTTGTATTAATTATAATGTACTTATGCAAGAATGTACTTCAGTTATAATGCGCTTTTATCGACCAGAATATTCTCTTGTATGGGGCGTTACTTTACGGGTTTAAAGTTTCTGTAAAGGATATTTCTATACATGTTTTTCAAAGAAAAGTAAAGGCCATGTCAAACTTAAGATCAGTTGAAACAAATCATAGGCAGCGCAATAGCGCTTCCTTGTAAAGAAACAATGTGGGCACAATGTATTTTTATTTATTTTTTATTATTTTTTTAGACCAGGGCACTTCGTATAGAAGGAACTTCAAACTTCAAAAGGGGTTCAAAAGGGGTTTCGTAGAAACTTCAAATGGGGTTCATTCGATTATAAGTGAAAGGACTAGTCTTTTTTTAATAGTCAAAAGTAATTGGAGGGCAACCAGCGTCTCCCCATGCCCTTCGTTTCCCCAAACGCATCCAATCAAAATTTTAAGATAGCCATTTTGTTCAGCGCAGTTGAATTTTCCAGTTATTATGTATTTCAAGATAACCCTCCCCACTCCCCACAGACCTCAAGGTAAGGGCTATAAGTTATACCAGTTGTCCGTTATTAACATATTAGGTTTTTGTGGAAGGGATGGCTGTATAAGATCTGGAGAATGCTCGTTTAATTGGAAATCAAAATTTCTAGTGCCCTTTTTAAAAATCAGTTGTGATCGGAGGGTAAATACCCCCCCTTCTACCATATCCTCGTTTCCCCAAATGCAGCCAATAGATATTTTGAGATAGTCATTTTAATCAAAATAGCCCAAATATCATATAACGAGGTTTTCGGGGTTGAAACAAAAACCCAGATTCTGGGGGCAAGAGTGTTAATTACTGCCCTGGGCATATAAGATTCTTATTAAAGGTACGGTCATATAAAAATTTAGAATAGGCTTATTTGATTGGAAATTGGAAGTTTTAGTTCTCTTTTAAGAGTCAAAAGATATAGAGGGAAACTAGCCCCTTCTCCCTTATCCCAACTACTCTTCTTTTCCTCAAACGTATTAGATGGAAATTGTGAGATAGCCATTTTGATCAAAATATTTTAGAAATTTTTTTCTTCAAGTTTAAAGGACATACAACAACGCCTCCGGGGCTGACACAACCCCTTAAAAAAGTAAAAACATTTAAAATGTTTTTTTTTCAGTAAACTGTTATAATATTCTGGACTTGAAAAAGGATGGAAGCTGTGAGCCTTACTCAAGTTAATTTCTGTAAATTTTTAGTTTGACTAGGTTATTTATTGTAATCTCTGTTTGTCTTGAGTTTCATTTATTTATTGGTGCTGATTTATAATAGTTTTATGCTTGGTATACTATTTAATTTTATTTCTGCTCATTTTTGATTTAATAGAATTCTTTACTTTTCTTTGAAAGAATTATTTGATAAAAGAAGCTTTTTAAATTAATTCTAATAATAAATCAAACTCAAAACGACCAGAAATTAATATTGAAAAAATAAAGGAAACCCAAAACGAATAGAAATAGAATAAACGATAATAGCAAACAAAAATACAAAATATACTAATATAAATGGATAAATAAATCTTTAAAACAAGTGAAACTTAAATGGAATATGCAAATCAAGCTTAAAACAAACAAAAACTACTACATACAAGGTTTTTGCTATTGCCCCCTTAGTAGTATCCCCATAATCCATCTAAGTGTACTGATAGGCGCTACTCTTTTCTTCTTCACCGTTAATCACGAAGACGTTTAACGGCAGTTCCCTAAGGGCAAGACGTTGGTATTGATTTTGTACACCCGGATATTACGTAATAGTTTTTTTCGTTGGTTGTTACGTAACACGGAATGTTTTCTTCGAGATTTCTTTGGTTGTTGCATAATACTTATGGAATTCATTGAGGATGACTTAATTTCACGTGACTTGTTTTGTTAGATCTTACGGACTGCTAGTCAAGTGGGTAACTCCCGGTTGTAACTGAGGATGACGTATTGGACGTTCTTCAAGACATTTTTCAAGATGTTTCAAGACACTTCTAGACGATAATTCAGAAATTTTTCTTCAAAACGTTTTTCTTCAAAATTTCTTTAAGACATTTTTCAAGACGTTTTTTAAGACGCTTTTTAAGATATTTTTCCTCAAGATCCCTTCAAGAAGTTTTTCAAGACGTTTCAAGACATTTCAAAACATTTTAAATTTTTCTTCAAGACATTTTTCTTTAAGATTTCTTCAAGACTTGCTTCTTCAGGTCCCGGTAGTCAAGTGAAAAACCGCCAGTTGTGACTGAGGAGGACATATTGTGCAAACGTTTGTGTTACGAAATAATCTAGGAAATTTATTGTTTCTTTTTTCGAGATTTCTTTTTCTTCAAGAGGTTTTTTCTTGAAGATTTCTTTTTATTCGAGATTTTTTTTTTTCTTCGAGACTTGTTATGATAGAGTTTGTAAAAGATGTGTTTTAATTCAGGGAACCTTTATAATCCGCCATCAAAGATTTTTTGTCCGCCTCAGGAATTGAACGTAAGACCAGAGATTTCTCCAATAGAACGGTGCCTTTAACACCTGAACCAATAAATCTTACCCAATATTATGTTCTTGGAAATAGATTCTATGTGATAAGCTCTTTCCCAATGGGAGATTTCTCTAAATTTTTGCTCGGATGGATAACCTATGAATCGTGTGTTTCCTATGCACAGTCCCTAGCAACCAATTTCACCCAGCGTGCGCTAAAATCAAAAAATTCTATTGATTATTGATTAATTACGCACACCTGCTTCTTACATTGTTATTAATTTTCTGGCGCGAGCTAGACAAGGAAAAGTTAAGTTAGGTATTGAAGTCAGTGAGGTGTTGCGTAGCATCAGCTTTATATCTTTTATCGCGCAAATGATTTCCCTAGCCAGTTATCAACCCCTTATTTAAAACTGAATGATAATTATTCTCCTTATCATTTCTTTGGAAGGTATTTATAAGGGTCAACTATTATTCCCCATACTTTTCTTTAGTTTTATTGTTTTTTCCAAACTCTATTTATAGCGCGGAAAAGGTTAATTTGACTTGAAACAGCAAGTTCTACTTCTACTAGCACGTATAAGGGAATACAGAAATAAAAACAAAAAACAGAAAATGAAAAATATAGGAAATTCAGCAAAATCACAGTTTGAAACGTTGATTTGCATATTTTCTGCGATTTTCAAACATGGACACAGTTCAAGCCCCCAACTGGGAAATATTTGGCTAGCCCGTATCATCCCTGTGATACAATATTATCCTTTTTAATTTATTTTCAGATATTTTCATGATAAAAATTATGCTTTAAATCCATTGGTTTTGTGTTTTCACAAGCAAACCCTTCGTGAGGCCCCCCATGGCAGTTACCTCCCCACCATGGCATTACGTGGCTGGCCCGTTGCAACCATGTGATACATATTATCATTCCTAAAGCATTTTCAGACATTTTCTTTATTAAAATTATGTTTCAATTCCATTGATTTGTGTTTTCGCAAGCCAACCCCTCCGTGATGCCCTGATGGTAGTTCACACCCCCACCATGGCATTTTGTTCCTGTTCAGTGGTATCCTTGTGATACGTATTATCATTTCTAGAGCATTTTCAGCAATTATCTTACGAAAATAACCTTATAAACTAAAACATTTTCTTGAATGAGGCTTCTCCTCATTTTCAGGGATTTTTGTTAAAACAAATTCCCTTTATTGTTTAAAAGGGATATAGAATTTAAAAACATTTTCTTGAATAAATTTTCCCTTACTCCCTTCAACCAGGGATTTTCATATTTTCACCTGTAAAATTACAACCTTCTACAACATACAGAAATTATCTTCTAGATACGGAGCAGCCCCCTCCTTGCATTTTAGATATGGCTCTTAAATTTCAACATGGCTCCTTACTTTTAGAAAAACATTTGATCTAATTCAATACCTTTTCGTCTTTAATTTTATCTTTCCTTATTGTTAAAAAGGACACAGAATTTAAAACATTTCCTTTGAATGAGCCTTCTCCTTATTTCCAGTGATTTTGTAAAAAAAAAAAAATCCTTTTTATTGTTAAAAGGGATATAGAATTTGACACATTTTCTTGAATAAACCTTTTCCTTATTCCCTTCAACCAGTGGTTTTATATGTGTTCCCTGTAAATTAAAAACCTTCTAGAACATACAGAAATTACCTCCTAAGACAAGGTAGCCCCCTCCGTACATTTTAGATAGTGTTTCTAAGTGTTAACATTGCTCCTTTCTTTTAGCAAAACATTTGATCTAATTTAATATCTTTCGTGTTTAATTTTAAATTTTCTTATTGTTAAAAGGGTATATAATTTAAAACATTTCCTTGAATAAGGCTTCAACTTATTTCCAGTGATTTTTTTTAAATTGGCTAGACGGTGGCACCCTGTGGCACCCGTCATCATCACTTAAGCGTTTTCCCACGTTTAATATTACCCCCCCCCCCCCTTCTACGTATTTTAAGATTTCTGGTCTTTGAACTTTTAAATAGCAGATGGAGACTCTATGTCCAAACGACCACTACCCCTCGGACGTTTACACAAGTGTTTAAACATTTTATTCAGGAAAATTATATACCTTGTCCGGTAACTCTGGGAAGGGGCTTTACCCCTCAAAAATTTACAGACTAATAGTGTATTCTATTTCAGTTTATTATATTCTTTTTCAGAACAAAATCATCAGTGTTTCAATGGGGGGAAAAGGTTTTAATTATTTTTTAGATTCACTTAATGGTTACCCCTTGACTCTAAGGATGTAGACCCCTCTCGCACCCCTCAAAAATACTGCTGGGCCAGTGGTACCCTATGGTGCTTATTATCATTCCTAAAGCATTTCCAGACGGTTTCTTGATATAAACCATGCTTTAAATCCATTGCTTTGTGTTTTTACAGGCCAATCATATTATCCCCCTAGGTATTTTCAGATATTTCCTTAATAAAATGATATCCAATTCCGCTTCCCCCACCTCTGGACCCTCTTTTACGGCGATCCCAGTTCCGATTCTGCTGGCTCTGACCCGGTTCTAGTCTCAGTCCTGTTTCCATTGATTCTGGTTCCGTCAGTTCTGGTTCCACCACTTCTTTCCCCCCCCCCCCCGATTCCATGGCTCTACTTTGGTCAGATCCGCTATAAGTTCCATCGGTTCCAAGATTTCTTACACATCTGCCCTCGGTGGTACTCTATGGCTGGTCATAAACAGTCGCTAGTTTATTGTATTTAGAGGCCATTTTGACGAAGGTCATACTAGCGTTTGAGGGTTTTAAGCAATTATTGTCCATATTGTAACTTTCGTTTTATATTATTAATACTTTCTAGGGCTTGCGGAGCGAGGTTTTGACAGATTTCAGAGTTTATTTTCCACATTTTAACTGTTTTCATATTTTGCCTTATTTTTTTCTTCGGGTTCAATACATCCGACGCAAGAAAGAATTCAACCTAGAGAGCAGAGAGGCACTCCGATAGACACAGATACAGCTAAACAACAGAAATAATTCCTACAAAATACAAAAAGTTCTAACAAAGTCCAAAATATTTCTCACAAAACAAAATAATTCTTACAAAACACAAAAATATTTTATATAAAACCAAAATAACTCTAACAGAATACAATTAGTTGCTGCAAAATATAAAATATTTGTTGCAAAACACAAAATTTGTAACAATATGCAAAATACTTTTTACAGAATACAAAAAAGTTCAAATAAAATCCAAACAAAAATAATACTTACAAAATACAAAGAGTTCTAACAAAATCCCAAATAGTTCTTACAAAACAAAATTATTCTTACTAAATTAAAAAAAACTTTACACAAATCCAAAATAGTTCTAACAATATAAACAATAGTTGCTGCAAAACATAAAATGCTTGTTACAAAACACAAAAAAATAAAATAACATCCAGGACACTTCCTTTAGAACAAAAAAAAGTTCAAACAAACCCAAATAGTTCTTAGCAGACAAAAATAATTCTTACAAAATAAAAAGAGTTCGAATAAAATCCAAAATAGTTCTTAAAAAACAGAAATTATTCATGCAAAATAAAAAATATTTTGCCCAAATCCGAAATAGTTCTAACAAAATAAAAATAATTGATGCAAATATATAAAATACCTGTTACAAAATACAAACATCCTAACAGCATCCAAAATGCTTCTTATAAAATACAAAAAGTTCAAACATAATCCGAAATAATTCTTACGAAACAGAAATAATTCTTACAAAATACAAAAAGCTCTAACAAATCCAAAATAGTTCTTACGAAACAGAAATTACTCATACAAAATATGAAAAAAAATACTTTACACAAATCCAAGATACTTCTAGCAGAATAAAAAATAATTGCTGCAAGATACGAAATACTTGTTACAAAACACAAAAGTTCAAACAAAATCCAAAGTAGATCTTACAGAATACAAAAAGTTCAAAATTAATCCAAAATAACAAAATCCAAAATACTTCTTGCAAAACAGAAATTACTGCTGCATATACAAAAATACTTTACACAAATTCAAATAATTATAAGAGAATAGAAATAGTTGCTGCAAAATAAAAAATGGTTGTTACAAAGCACAAAAATTCTAACAATATTCAAATACTTCTTAATGAATACAAAAAGTTCAAACTTACTGAAAAATAGCTGTTAGAAAACAAAAAAGTTCTAACAAAATCTGAAAATAGTCCTTACAAAACAAAATTATTCTTGCTAAATACAAAAATATCTTACACAAATCCAAAATAGTTCTAACAATATAAAAAATATTTGCTGCAAAAATACAAAATACTTGTTACAAAATGCAAAAATTCTAAGAACATAGAAAATATTTCTTACGGAATTCAAAAAGTTCAAAGAAAATCCGAAATAGTTCTTACAAAACAAAAATTTGTCTTTCACAATACAAAACTTCTAATAAAATCCAAAATAGTCGCTACAAAACAAAAATTATTCTTGCAAAGTAAAAAATATATAGTAATTTTTGTTCATTTTAAGCTTGATCTATATAGTCAATTTAAGTTTATACCTTTTTAATCTTTATATATTCATTTATATTAGTTCCTGTTATGTACTTGTTTGCTAGGATTGTTGCTTTGATTTCTGTTTGTTTTGGATTTCATTTATTCTTTGATAGTTTGTAGTTCCAGGAGGTCGGGCTTTGCCTGGGCTGCAACAATCGGCCCGCGGCATACTTGTGTATGGTTGATTCTCTAATCACTTATTAGCAAAACCTAAGAAACTGTGGTGAAAATTCACTTCCTGCTTCCTGTTAATGCATCGAAGAATCATCGATTTTACAGGATTTATTTTCTTCTCGCACTCGTTGTAATTATCACTGTCGGCTCCTTTCTAACTACAGATTGCATTTATGATCCGATGTGATCATCCCTGTGATTTTCCTCATAACCGGTGATTTTGTTGTCCATTATTGTCATCTGAGATTCATAGTGATCCTTGTTATCTCATGTCTTCTAGCCGCACAGCTCGTTTACACTTCATTGTCGTGCAACATTATATATAAGACATTTTTTCATGTGATCAAACGATTTTTCAAAATCGTTTTCAAGAAAAAATTACAAATATATGCATAGCCTACATAAATAAATACACAGTTGCTCGTTTAAAGGGAGTATATATATTTGTTATTCTTTAGTTTTGATTCATGAGGGGTCAACTAAAGCAATTTCAATTGAGTTAACACAAATTCTGGCATTAATTCAATTCCTACTTCCTGTTAATGCATCAAAGAATCCATTTGACATGACTTGTTTTCTTCTGGGACTTGTTTTGATGGGACTCACTGCTGCTTCTCTTCTAGCCGCAGATTTCATTGACAATTCGACGCATTCGTTGTGATCCTTGTTGTCGCATGTCTTTTTACCACAGATCTCGTTTAATCTTCATTTTGTGCATTATTAACTCTGACTTTGGAATGCTCCAATACCTAAGCCCTCTGAAATATCTAAAATAAACATTGACATAGTCATCGTTTATTCCTTAGTTTCAAATCATAAGGTCGTAAATCAGCAGTTAAGTTGAATTGAGAAATTTTGTCGTCAGCTCTATTTCTCCTTCCTCTTTATCCTTTACGGACGCTAAAATAACACCTTCCTTATTTAATTTCCGCAATAGCTTAAATATCGTGTTACTTCTTAGTTTTAAGTCAAATTTTCGTTTGCAACTAAACACAAATTTAGTTGTTCAAAATTTTAATTTCTTCAATTGTTGCTGTTTCTTCTTCCATGCCTTTTTCCTAAGTCGTTCAAAGTCATTAATCATCTTGCGTAATTTTGCATGTGTCATAGATAATTTTGGTGATTACTCCTTCCCGTTTATCAATCACAGACTCACACACGCTAAACTAACACGTTCGTCATTCCATTATAATATTGCTTTGTCTTGTAGTGGCAAATTTCGTTTTGCAATATTTTGTTATCAATTCAATATGATTTTTACTGTTTCTTGTTCCATGCCTTTTTCTGTAGCCGTTCAGAGTAGTTTGTCATCTTGTGTAATTTTGCAATTGTTATAGATACTAAAAACAAATTAAGGAATTGGGGAAAAATTACTGATTTTCTCAATCTCATAACCTATCTAGATAGTTTTTTTCATGCCAGGAAATCACAGGGTGCTACTTAAAAAAAACGGAGCCGTTTTTAAGAAAAAGTTTATACAGAAATAAATAGACAGCTGCTCGTTTAAAGATATAGTTTGGGGAGCCCAGCAACTACGCCACCTGGCCCCAGCACAGCTACGTGGCAGGCTCGTATATATTGATTGTCATTGTCGCTTGTATTCTAACCGCAGCCTTTTCTGGATGTCATGGCGTCACCTCAGGTTCGATAAAACCACCCTAGGAAAAATAAAAATTCTTCCTTAAAGTTGTGACCTATTTAGACCGTTTTTGTGGCCAGAAATGTCAATATGTAAGTTTCAAGAAAAAAACTTCGTGGCCGATTTCCAGAACGGGCCCCGCTACTTAGTATGCGGAAGGCTTGCTTGTATTGACCAACACTCTAAGTAGCAGCATCCAAATAAATCAACTTTGCTTGCTAACTTTTCCTCGGGAAAATGGAGGCCTCCAGAGGGAATACCGTATCACTTTCATTGCTAACACATTCTGATTCTCGCTGTCACTTGTAATTCTTGCTGCCATGTATCTTCTTATCACATATTTCTTTGTTCGAGCTGCGGCGAGATATGTGGCTAGAAGACATGTGACAACTAGCATCAGAACGAATACATGGAATCGTAAATGAAATTTGCGGCTAGAAGAGAAGCAACAGTGAGAATCTAAACGAGTCCCAGAAGAAAACAAATCATATAAAATGCATGAACATTTGATGCTTTAACAGGAAGGAGGAATTGAATTAATGCCAGAATTTTGAATTAATTTGAAATTGCTTATTTGACCCCTCATAACTTAAAACTAAAGAATAACGAATATATATTTATACTCTCTTTAAATGAGCAACTGTGTATTTATTTATGTAGGCATCAAGAATTGCAAGTGACAGCAAGAATCAAAACCTGTCAAAAATGAAAGTGACAAGTCATTGAAACCCTTGAACGTTATACGTATTCCTTGTGGACCCCTCCAAGGAATTAGTTGCAAACAAAGGTGATTCAGTTTGAGGTTGCTATTTACAACGATAATCAATACATATAAGCCTGCTGCGTGCCGAGTGCCGCAGGCCCGGCTTAAAAATTGGCTATATAGTTTTTTCCTAAAAACAGGCACATTGACATTTCCGGCCACAAAAACGATGTAAGTAGGTCACAAGCTTGAGGAAGATTTTTTTTTTTCACAGGGTGGTTGTATCGTACCTATGGTGACGCAATGATATTAAGAAGAGGCTTACATTGTCTGCAGTTAGACGACAAGCGACAGTGAGAATTAATATATATACAAGCATTCTGCGTAGCCGTGCTAGTGCCCAGGCCCTGACGTCAAGAAAGGCTCACATTGTCTGTGGTTAGAAGACAAGCGACAATGAAAATCCATATACACAAGCTTCCTGCGTAATGGTGCGGGAACCGGCCGTGAAATCGGTTATATAGTTGGTTTTTTTTTTTTTTTTTTTTCTTTTTTTCTTGTACCTGTTATATTGACATTTCTGGCCGCAAAAGCGATCTAAATACGTCACAACTTTAAGGAAAAATTTGTATTTTTTCCCAGCGTGGTTGTATCGAACCTACGGTGTTGTTATGATATCAAGAAGAGGTTATGGTTAGAAGACAAGCCATAATGAGAATCATTTCATACAAGTCTGCCTATCTTAATTCTGAGTTTCTAATTTCTGATTTTAATTTATTAATATCTCTTATTTTTACATTTCTTTATATTTCCTTTTATTTTTATTTCTGATTTTTATTTGATTTAATTTGATTAATTTTAATTCCTGATTTTCTTTATGCTAATTACTGATTTTTCAATTAATACGGGGAAATCCGGCTCCCCTCCCTAGGAAATTACCCCCCTCCCCCGCGAAAAAATACTCCGTAAAGAGTTCCTCCCACGCAAAATCCTCCGGAAAATTTCCCCGAGACAATTCCGTCCTCAATAAAATCTCCCCCGGAAAATTTCTTGCTGACAATACCGCCTGAGAAATTCTCCTTAGCATGCTTTCATTTGACAAAGACATGTATTTCTGATAGTCCTTCAAATATTACCGGAAATCCCTCCTCAGTAAAAAGTTTTCTCGGAAATACCTCCCTCCTCGGCTGTGGAAACTTGCTCCCGTGGAAAATTCTACCACAGAAAATTTCTCCCGCAGAAAATTTTCCCATGGAGAATTTCCCCCGTGGAAAATCCCCCTCCCCCTTAACAAAACCTCCTGACAATTGCAAATCCCTGTGAATAATTTTATTTGGACAATCCCCCCGGAAGATCTCCACATTAAAATTAAGTCGATAGAAGGAAAAAGACAGATAAAAAGAATTTCGTATAGGAATTCTGGCAAATTTTCCCATTGTAAAATTTTTCCTGGAAAAGTTCCTTGCCCCTCACAAATTTAAACCCCCTCCCCCCCCAAAGTAGAAAATCTCCCCCTCCCTACTTCCACCAAATAGTCTGTATTTTCCCAATAAAAAATACTGTACGTAAACTATGGGCAAATTTCACAGCTTACAGTCCTGTCCCAAGTGTTTATTGGAGGTTATGTTATTTCCAAAGGCACAGCTATTGGAGTTTTCAACTATGCTGAATAAAATCGTTATCTCAAATATTGATCGGATGTCTTTTGGGGAAAAGCGAGTGAGGGAGGGAGGGGGGCTAGTTACCCTCCAATCTTCTCGGTCACTTAAAAAGGGCATTATAAATTTTTGTTTCGTTTAGAATAAGTCCTCTCCCAAATATCTTAGAAACCGTTGGATCGATGCAAGCACCCCTGGGGGAAAAAAGAAACAAATAAATAAACACGCATCCGTGACCTATATTCTGGCGAAAAAAAAGGAAATTCACCTTTTTTGTCAGATGAAAACTTGAAACCTCTACATTGAGGGTTCTGATACACTGAATCTGATGGTACGATTTTCATCAAGATTCCATTAAAATCCTTTTTTGGAAATCAGGCAAATTCCCTCAGACTCTTAGCTTTTGATGGGTTAGAGTAAACTTAATAAATTTTATTATTTGTAATCAGCAAAAACAGGCAATTCTTCATATATATCTATGGATACTACAATCACGTTTTTTGAGTTTCGGTTACTATTGAGTCGAGTCACTCCATACGAAATATTTGAAATCTTAGTTACAATTGTTTTTCATTGTGTAGACTATGAAAAAAAATTATTTCTATAGTTAAAAATTAAGTGTTTTTTGCATCATGATAGAATTGTTTGCTTAATTTTGATGGGTTTTTTTTCTTATAGGTATAACGTCGGGTTTCTTTTCATAACATATTTGATACCTGTCAGTATAATGGGATTTACGTATGCTAAAATGTGTTTAATTTTGCACAGCAACGGAAGAGGCATCGGTGAGAGTACTGGATCTCAGATTGAAAACATACAAGCTAAGAAAAAGGCAAGAATTAGTTTTCATTGAGTTATTAAAAAAAACAAATGATCAAAAAGTAGGCTACAACAATCACAATTCGAGTCCGTTGATTTTGAATAAAAGTTATCAAGTATTTTGCAGTAGGTGGCATAGGTTGCATCAAAACATGGCCAATTGTGCATGCCTGCCTAGAGGCATGCTGACCAAAAATTTAAAATTGACATAAGTCTGTTCTTAAGAGACCAAAATGGTGTAAAGATATACGGAAGTGTTTCTACAAGTATACGAAATATTTGCTAAGGCTGCCTCTCTGGACTAAGAACCGCTCCCTATCCTCACAGTATGGAGTTGCTAGTAACCGCTCCATGTACTCACGGTATGGAGTTGCGAGTCCAGTGTCCACGGAGCAGAAAAGAAATGAGAGATATCGGAGACAGATTATTGGTGAAAGCACCTCTGAAACTGTCCGTCACTAATTATGTATTTGTTCTTACATATCATTAAATAAAAAAAATAAGTTTTTTTAAAACTGAAAGTAAGGAACGACATTAAAACTTAAAACGAACAAAACTTATTCCGTATATGAAAGGGGGCTGCCCCTCCTCAGCCCCTCGCTCTTTACGCTAAACTTTGACTCTGACTTACAACTTTGTTTTTTTGAAAACAAATAAAAAAACTAGGAGGTGAACCCAGATCATATGTAGTATCGATATACGCAATCCGAGGTGGGATTGCATAAAGCGACCAAACATGCTATATTTGGAACTATAAAGTGACAAACACACTATATTTGGAACTATACTGTGACAAACAAGCAGACAGGTTGCTGAGTCAATACCTGTTTTCTTGACCAATCAGCGACAATGGATGTGGAGGGTACTCAATATACGATGACTCGATAAATAATGTTTCTACTAACGATGCTGCCAAGCCGGACATGTTTCTGAGTCAAAACTTGTCAAAGAGATTAATAAACTCTAGCTTAAAGGTATCTTGCAACTTGTCAGGTTTGGTTAGGAGTGCGTCGCGGGTAATTATAGAATGAGGAATGTAATGCAACAGTTATAATTGTTTTAACTTAAAAACTTATATCATTAACGTGAAGCTAACTCAATTTGCGAAAAGGTAAACAATTTCCATCACTCTGGTCTGAGTGATCTTAATTGGTAATTGAATAATAGGGATGAAACAGAGATCGATAATATTCTTTATTTTTAACTGGATTGTATGGAAGTGCTAAAAGGCTTAAAATGCTTACCAGTTAAGGTAAGTCTGAGCGGATGGTAACTCGTATGCAATTTAATATAAATTTGAAATAACATCATTTATATCAATCTATGGAAACGGTTAGCGATGACAAGAAGATTTTGTGACTTAGCTCGACTTTACTTCTTGGCTGTGTTCTGTATAATACACAAATACCAGTTGAGCAGTGTTGCACATATAAAAATATGCTTTAGCATTGGAGTATGCCCAAAAATTGAAACTAATAGAGTCATAGCCACCAAGATGACCTTGTGACTTGACCTAGCTTTACTTCTCGGCTGTGATCGGTATAATACACAAGTACCATTTGAGCCGTGTTGTCAATATAAAATATGCTTTAGTATTGGAATATGCTAAAAAGTTGAATATAATAGAGCTGCATGTGCCAAAACAAGATCCCGTGACTTGACTTAGCTTTACCTCTTGGCTCTGGTTGCTATAATAGACAAGTACATAATGTGGGATATGGGTGAAAAATATACTTTAGCATTGGAGTATGCTAAAAAGTTGAAGCTAATAGTTATAGATTCTAAGAAAAGAATTTAAATATAGAAATTCAGAACAATCCTTAGAAATCCTTAGAAATCAACTAGTGAGATGGTTATGGATTGGATTTGAACCATCAAGGACCGCAGCCACCAATGACCCTAACCACCAAGGATCTCCACCTCCAAGGGCCCCCCTCTTCCCAACCTCCAAGGGGCCTCTTCCCTCCAACTTTTTGGGCCCATCCCCCCATTTTTTTTACTTTTTTGAAGCTTTTTTAACTTATTTTTTTATTTTTTACTTTTTTTAACATGGTAATTTTTTCAAGCTTTTTTTACATGTCTTAGAATGACATGAAACATACTTAAAAAATAAAAAATGCACATTTAATATTTTCAAAATGAGAATGAAATAGATATGTTATTCGTGACTTAGTATTAGAAAAGTAATGTTTGTAGTAGCACTTTTTTTTACTGAATTTTTGCACGTGGAAATTATTCAACTTTTTTTTACGAATCTTAAAATTACATGAAATATGCTTGCGGCTATACCAATCGTATTCTATGCTTGCTCTTAGACACGACGCGGCTTTCCCAGTGGTACTCTATGGGTACTTATCAAGAATACCTAGTTTACTATGCGTATTAAATCAGTAATTTTCTTACATTGGAACGATAAACACTTGTATCACATTTAAAAGAAAACTCAAGATGAATTATTCGACGAAAGTGGGTGCACACGATAAACTCATCGTTGCGTTGAATGCTGACAAATATCAAAATTTGAACTATAAAACAAGCACTAGTGGTAACACTATAGGAAATGTATGCGTGCGTTGTCATGACAGTGAGAGTTTAGATTTCTCTGGAGTACCCAAGAATTTCCATTGTACCAATGCTGGATATGCGAGATTTAGATCTCCACAGAAGATAGTGCTCAAAGAGAATGCCAACATAAAAATAATAGTTGATGAAGAGGGATACCTTCTTGCTCATGGTTCTAGTAACACGTTACCTACTGATACATCCTATTGCCCTGGTACAGGTATTAGTATCCAAATGAATGCAATGGGAAAAAGAAAGGCCTACAGCTGCACTGATGTCATAAATCGTATCTTGTCTACGAAACCAGAACTGTTACCTCTGTAAAAATAATATGATAATAGACAGTGAAATCACAGGCGGAATAAAAAGGGCATTGGCAGACAATATCATCAATGAATATAAAGATGAATTGATGGAAAACCAAGCGCAAACGAACGTTATTACTACTATTGATCATATAGTCAATGAACCCAATAATACCAAAGACGAAATGCATATTGAACCATTAGGTAACACCCCAGTAAAAACTGTGTATGACTCAAAATGGAATAATGATTAGTCTACTGGTTATGAACTATGAGAAGACAATAGCTACAGTATCAAGAGAGAACATAATGAACTATTTTATGGAACAGATTCAAAATGTCCAAGGTTGTTCAATGATATTAATAATGTATTATAATGTAATTACATATTTTTTTATATTAATATTATATATCTCGTTATTTCAATAAAAATACTTTATGCATTACTTTGTTATATTTCCATTATTATTATGATACGCTAGCAAGTCAAACATTTTTAATAGAGTTGGGTTATAGTTTTCAGAAATAAGAACATCCACGTTTAAAATGCATCTGATTTTACTAATAATACTTGATTTGTTTTACTAAAGTTGGGTTTTAATTTCAGAAATAAGAACATTCATGTTTGAAATACTTCTGATATTATTAATAATATTTGATTTTTGAATAAAATTGGGTTATAGTTTTCAGAAATAAGAACATCCATGATTAAAATACATCTGATTATTAGTAAAGTTGGGTTCTAGTTTTCTGAAATAAGAACATCCACGTTTAAAATACATCTGATTTTAATAAGAATAATATATTATTTTTTAATAAAATTGGCTTATAGTTTTCAGAAATAAGAACATCCACGTTTAAAATACATTTGATTTTACTAATAATACTTGATTTTTTAATAAAACTGGGTTTTAGTTTTCGGAAATAAGAGCATCCACGTTTAAAAATACATCTGATTTTTAAATAATATTTGATTTTTTAATAAAATTGGGTTATAGTTTTCAGAAATAACTACATCCAAGTTTAAAATACATTTGATTTTATTGACAATATTTGATTTTTTTAATAAAGCTGGGTTTTAGTTTTTAGAAATAACAACATCCAAGTTTAAAAAGATCTGATTTCACTAATAATATTTGATTTCTGAATAATGTTGGGTTATAGTTTTCAGAAATAAGAACATCAACGTTTAAAATACATCTGATTTTATTAATAATATATTGATTTTTTAATACATTTGGGTTATAGTTCTCAGAAATAAGAACATCCACGTTTAAAACACATCTGAATTTTATTAAACTAAACCCAACTTTATTAAAAAAAATAAAATATTTTTAACAAAATCAGATACATTTTAAACATGGATGTTCTTATTTCTGAAAACTGTAATCCCAATTTTATTAAAAAATCGAATATAATTAATAATATCAGATGTAAATTAAGCGTGGATGTTGTTGTTTCTGAAAACTAAAACACAACTTTATTAGGAAATCAAATATTATCAATAAAATCAGATGTATTTTAAACTGGGATGTTCCTATTTTAGAAAAACTAAACTCAACTTTATTAAAAAATCAATTGTTATTATTAATATCATATGTATTTTAAACGTAAATGTTCATATTTATGAAAACTAAAACCCAACTATAAGAAAATCATATATTATAAATAAAGTCAGATATATTTTAAGCGTGGATATTAATTTTTCTGAAAACTAAAACCCAACTTTATTAGAAAATCAAATATTATTAATAAAATCATATGCCATTTTAAACGTGGATGTTCTTATTTCTGATGGGTGTTCTTATTTCTGAAAACTATACCCGAACTTTATTTTAAAAACATCAAATATTATTAATAAAATCAGATGTATTTTAAACGTAATTTTTCTTATTTCTGAAAACTATGACCAAATATTATTAAAAAATCAAATATCATTAATAAAAATCACATGTATTTATACGTGGATGTTCTTATTTCTGAAAACTAAACCCTAACTTAATTAAAAAATCAAATATTGTCAATAAAATCAAATGTATTTCAAACTTGGATGTTGTTATTTCCGGGGGGGGGGAAAACTACAACCCATTTTTATTATAAATCAAATATTATTAATAAAATCATATGTCTTTTAATTTTGGATGTTCTTATTTCTGATAACTTTAGCCCAATATTATTAAAAGATCATATATTATCAATAAAATCAAATGTATTTTAAACTTGGATGATGTTATTTGTGTAAAATAAAACCCAAATTATTAAAAAATCAAATATTATCAATGAAATCAGGTGTGTTTTAACGTGGATGTTCTTATTTCTGCAAACTATAACCAATTTTTATTAATAAATAAATATTATTAATCAAATCAGATGTATTTTCAACGTGGATGTTATTATTTCTGAAAACTATAACCCAATTTTACTAAAAAAAAAAAAAAAAAAAAAAAAAAAAAAAAAAAAAAAAAAAAAAAAAAAAAAAAAAAAAAAAAAAAAAATCAAATATTATTAATGAAATCAGATGTATTTTACACGTGGATGTTGTTTTTCTGAAAATAAAAACCCAAGTTTATTAAAAAAATCAAATATTATGAATAAAATTAAATTATTTTAAATTTGGATGTTGTTATTTCTGAAACTACAACCCAATTTTATTCAAAAATTAAATATTATTAATAAAATCAGATGTATTTTAAACCGTGGATGTTCTTATTTCTGAAAATTAAAACCCAAATTCATTTAAAAAACTAAATATTATATAATAAAATCAGATATATTTTACACTTGGATGTTGTTATTTCTGAAATCTATAACCCAATTTTATTAAGAAATCAAATATCTTCAATAAAATCAGATTTATTTTAAACGTGGATGTTCTTATTTCTGAAAAACTATAACCAAATTTGATTAAAAAATCAAATATTATCAATAAACCAATGTATTTTTAAACTTGGATGTTGTTATTTCTGTAAACTAAAACCCAACTTTATTAAGAAAATCAAATATTATTAATTAAATCACATGTATTTTAAACGTGGATGTTCTTACTTCTGAAAACTATAACCCAACCTTATCAAAAAATCAAATATTATTAATGAAATCAGATGTTTTTTAATCTTTTCATGTTGTTATTTCTGAAAACTAAAACCCAATTTTATTAAAAAATCCAATATTATTAATAAGATCAGATGTATTTTAAGCGTGGATGTTCTTATTTCTGAAATCTAAAAACCCAGCTTTATTAAAAATGAAGTATTATTAGTAATATCGGATGTATTTTAAATGAGGATGTTCTTATTTATGAAAACCATGTGCCAATTTTATTAAAAATCAAATATTATCATTATTATTAATAAAATCAAAGTATTTTAAACGTGGATGTTCTCATTTCTGAAAACTAGAATCCAACTTTATTAAAGAATAAATCAGGTGTATTTTAATCATTGATATTCTTATTTCTGAAAACTATAACCCAATTTTATTCAAAAATCAAATATTATTAATAAAATCAGATGTATTTTAAACGTAGATGTTCTTATGCCTGAAAATAAAAACCCAACTTTAGTATTACATCAAGTATTATTAGTAAAATCAGATGTATTTTAAACTTGGATGTTCTTATTTCTAAAAACTATAACCCAACTTTATTAAAAATATTTGACTTGCTAGCGCATCCTAATAATAAGGGAAATATAAAAAAGTAATGCATAAAGTATTTTTATTGAAATAACGAGAATATTAATATAAAAAAAATATGTAATTACATTATTATACATTATTAATATCATTGACAAACCTTGGACATTTTGAATCTGTTCCTTGAAATAGTTCATCATGTTCTCTCTTGATAATGTAGCTATTGTTTTTCTCTTAGTTCATAACCAGTAGAATAATCATTAGTCCGTTTTGAGTCATACATAGTTTCTACTGGAGTGTTACCTAAAGGTTCAATATGCATTTCGTCTTTGGTATTATTGGTTTAATTGACTATTTGATCAATAGTAGTAATAACATTCATTTGCCCTTGGTTTTCCATCACTTGATCTTTATATTCATTGATTACACTGTCTGCCAATGCCTTTTTTATTCTGCCTTTCTTTCCACTGTCTATTATCACATTTTTTTGACAGAGGTTAAAGTTCTGGCACGTAGACAAGATATGATTTATGACACTGGTGCATCATTAGGCCTTTCTTTTTCCCTTTGCATTCATTTGAATACTAATAGCAGAACGAGGGCAATAGGATGTATCAGTAGGTAACGTTTTACTAGAACCATAAGAAAGAAGATATCCCGATTCATAAACTATTGTTTTTATGTTGGAATTCTCTTTGAGCACTATCATCTCTGGAGATCAAACTCTCGCATATCTAGCATTTGTAAAATGGAAATTCTTGGATACTCCAGAAAAATTTAACTCTCACTATCATGACAACGCACGCATACGTTGTCATACGCACGCATTTTCTATAGTGTTACCACTGGTGCTTGTTTCATAGTTCAAATATTGATCTTTATCAGTATTCAACACAACGATAATTTTATCGTATGCACACACTTTCGTCGAATAATTCATCTTCACTTTTTTTTAAATGTGATGCAAGTGTTTATCCTTCCAATGTAAGAAAATACTGATTTAATACGCATAATAAACTAGCTAGTCTCAATAAGTGCCCATAGAGTATCACCAGGAAAGCCACATCGTGCCTAAGAGCAAGCATAGAGTACGATTGGTACATCCGCAGGCATATTTCATGTTATTTTAAAATTCGTATAAAAAAGTTGAATAATTTTCTAAGTCCAAAAATTCAGTAAAAAAAGTGTTACTACAAACATTACTCTTCTAATAGTAAAAGTCACTACTAACATATCTATACCATTCTCATTTTGAATTTGGAAAATATTATATGCAATTTTTTATTTTTTAAAAATTTTTCATGTCATTCAAAGAAGTGTAAAGAAAAGTTGAAAAAAATTACCATGTTAAAAAAAAAGTTAAAAAAACTTTAAAAATAAAGTAAAAAATGGGATGGTGGGCCCAAAAAATTGGAGGGAGGGGTTCCTAGGGGGTTGGGGACAGGGGTCCCTTGGAGGTTAAGGTCCTTGGTGGTTAGGGTCATTGGTGGTTGCGGTCCTTGATGGTTCAAATCCATAACCATCTCACTAGTCGATTTCTAAGGATTGTTCAGATTTTTCTATGTTAAAATTCTTTTCTTAGCATCTATAACAATCTTTTCTTAGCAAGCTCCAACTTTTTAGAATACTCCAACGCTAAAACATATTTTCACCCAAATCCCAATTAACGTATTTGTCTATTAGTTAAAATCAGATGTGTTTCAAACGTGGATGGCGCCTACGGCTCTATTAGTTTCAACTTTTAGCATCGTCCAATACTAAAGCATATTTTATATTGACAACACTGCTCGAATGGTACTTGTGTATTATACCGAACACAGCCGAGAAGTAAAGCAGGTCAAGTCACAAGGTCTTATTGGCGCCTATAACTCTATTAGTTTCAACTTTTTAGTATACTCCAATGGTAGCCTAAACCCTATTTTTTGGCAACACTGCTCAACTGGTATTTGTGTATTATACAGAACACAGGCAAGAAGTAAAACCAAGTTAAGTCACAAAATTTTCTTGTCATCACTAACCGTTTAAAACGATTGATACCAATGACGCTATTTCAAATTTATATTAAATTGCGTAAGAGTTACCATCCCCTCTGACTTACCTTAACTGGTAAGCACTTTAACCCTTTTAGCACTATCATACAATCCAATTAAAAATATAGAATACTATCGCGCTCTGTATCATCCCTATTATTCAATCACCAATTAAGATCATTCAGAGCAGAGTTATGCAAATGGTTTACCTTTTTGCGAATTGAATTAGCTTTACGCTAATGATATAACTTTCAAGTCAAAATAATTCTGACTGTAGCATTCCATTGCTCTGTAATTATCCGCAAAGCATTCCCAACCATACCTGACAAGATGCAAGATACCTTTAAGCTAGAGGTTATTAATCTCTTTGACAAGTTTTGACTCAGAAAAATGTCATGCTTGGCAGTATCGTTAGTAGAAACATTATTTATCGAGTCATCGTATATTGAGTACCCACGTTTAAAATACATATTATTTGATTAATAATAATATTTGATTTTTTAATAATTGGGTTTTAGTTTTCATAAATATGAACATTTACGTTTAAAATACATCTGATACTAATAATAATATTTGACTTTTTAATAAAGTTGGGTTTTAGTTTTAAGAAATATGAACATTCACCTCTAAAAATACATATGAATTTACTAATAATATTTGTTTTTTGAATAGAGTTGAATCTTAGTTTTCAGAAATAAGAACATCCACGCTTAAAATCCCTCTGATTTTATTAATAATATTTGATTTTTGAATAAAGTCGGGTTTTAGTTTTCTAAAATAGGAAAACATCCCAGTTTAAAATACATCTGATTTTATTGATAATATTGATTTTCTAATAAATTTGGGTCTTAGTTTTCAGAAATAACAAAATCCACGTTTAATATACATCTGATATTATAATAATATTCGATTTTGTAATAAAATTGGGGTTACAGTTTTCAGAAATAAGAACATCCATGTTTGAAATATATCTGATTTTGTTAATAATATTTTATTTTTTAATAAAGTTGGGTTTAGTTTAATAAAATCAGATGTGTTTTAAACTTGGATGTTCTTATTTCTGAGAACTATAACCCAACTTTACTATAAAATCAATTATTATTAATAAAATCAGATGTATTTTAAACGTGGATGTTCTTATTTCTGAAAACTATAACCCAACATTATTAAGAAATCAAATATTATTAATGAAATCAGATTTTTTTTAAACTTGGATGTTGTTATTTCTGAAAACTAAAACCCAGCTTTATTGAAAAATCAAATTTTATCAATAAAATCAAATTTATTTTAAACTTGGATGTTGTTATTTCTGAAAACTATAACCCAATTTAATTAAAAAATCAATTATTGTTAAGAAATCAGATGTATTTTAAACATGGATGCTCTTATTTCCGAAAACTTAAACCCAGTTTTATTAAAAAATCAAATGTTATCAATAAATTCAAATGTATTTAAAACTTGGATGTTGTTATTTCTGAAAACTAAATCCAGCTTTATTAAAAAATCAAGTATTATTAGTAAAATCAATTGTATTTTAAACGTGGATGTTCTTATTTCTGAAAACTATAAGCCAATTTTATTAAAAAATCAAATATAATTATTATTAATAAATTCAATTGTGTTTAAAACGTGGATGTTCTTATTTTTGAAAACTACAACCCAATTTTATTCAAAAATCAAATATCATTATTAATAGAATCAGATGTATTTTAAACGTGAATGTTCTTATTTTTGAAAACTAGAACCCAACTTAATTAAAAAATCAATCAGATGCATTTTAATCATGGATGTTCTTATTTCTGAAAACTATAACCCAATTTTATTCAAAAATCAAATATTATTAATAAAATCAGATGTATTTTAAACATGAATGTTCTTATTTTCTGAAAATTAAAACCCAAATTTAGTAAAAAACAAATCAAGTATTATAGTAAAATCAGATGCATTTTTAACGTCGATGTTCTTATTTCTGAAAACTATAACCCAGCCTTATTAAAAATGTTTAACTTGCTAGCGTATCCTAATAATAATGGAAATATAACAAAGTAATGCATAAAGTATTTTTATTGAAATAATGAGATATAGAATATTAATAAAAAAAAAATATGTAATTACATTATTATACATTATAATATCATTGAACAACCTTCGACATTTTGAATCTGTTCCATAAAATGGTTCATCATGTTCTCTCTTGATACTGTAGCTATTGTCTTCTCATAGTTCATAGCCAGTAGAATAATCATTATTCCATTTTGAGTCATACACAGTTTTTACTGGGGTGTCACCTAAAGGTTAAATATGCATTTCGTCTTCGGTATTATTGGGTTCATTGACTATATGATCAATAGTAGTAATAAAGTTCATTTGAGCTTGGTTTTCCATCATTCATCTTTATATGCATTGATGATATTGTCTGCCAATGCTCCATTTTATTCTGCCTGTAATTTCACTGTCTATTATCACATTATTTTTACAGAGGTAACAGTTCTGGCACGTAGACCAGATACGATTTATGACATCAGTGCATCATTAGGCCTTTCTTTTTCCCATTGCATTCATTTGAATACTAATACCAGAATCAGGGCAATAGGATGTGTTAGTAGGTAACGTGTTACTAGAACCATGAGCAAGAAAGTATCCCTCTTCATCAACTATTAATTTTTATATTGGCATTCTCTTTGAGCACTATCTTCTCTGGAGATCTAAATCTCGCATATCCAGCATTTGTACAATGGAAATTCTTGGGTACTCCAAATAAATCTAAACTCTCACTGTCATGACAACACATGCATATGTTTCCTATAGTGTTACCACTAGTGCTTGTTTTATAGTTCAGATTTTGATCTTTGTCAGCATTCAACGCAACGATGATTTTATCGTGTGCACCCACTTCCGTCGAATAATTCATCTTGAGTTTTTTTTAATGTTATGCAAGTGTTTATCGTTCCAATGTAAGAAATTTACTGATTTAATACGTGTAGTAAACTAGGTATTCTCGATAAGTACCCATAGAGTACCACTGGGAAAGCTACGTCGTGTCTAAGAACAAGCATAGAATACGATTGGTACAGCCGCAAGCATATTTAATGTCATTTTAAGATTCGTTAAAAAAAGTTGAAAAATTTTTCAAGTCCAAAAATTCAGTAAAAAAAAGTGCTACTACAAACATTATTTTTCTAATATAAAAGTTACGAATAACATATCTATATCATTCTAATTTTGAAAAATATTAAATATGAATTTTATATTTTTGAATTATGTTTCATGTCATTCTAAGACATGTAGAAAAAAACTTGAAAAAAAAAATTACCATGTTAAAAATGTAAAAAAAAAAGTTAAAAAAACCTTCAAAAAAGTAAAAAAATGGGAAGATGGGCCCAAAATATTGGAGGGAGGAGGCCCCTTGGAGTCGGAGATCCTTGGTGGTTATGGTCATTGGTGGTTGCGGTCCTTGATGGTTCAAATCCAATCCATAACCATCTCACTAGTTGATTTCTAAGGATTTCTAAGGATTGTTCTGAATTTCTATATTAAAATTCTTTTTTTAGAATCTATTACTATTAGGTCAACTTTTTAGCATACTCCAATGCTAAAGTATATTTTCAGCCACATCCCACATTATGTACTTGTCTATTATAGCAACCAGAGCCAAGAGGTAAAGCTAAGTCAAGTCACGGGATCTTGTCTTAGCACATACGGCAATATTAGATTCAACTTTTTAGCCTATTCCAATGCTAAAGCATATTTTATATCTACAACACTGCTCAAAGGGCACTTTTGTATTATACCGATCACAGCCAAGAAGTAAAGCTAGGTCAAGTCACAAGGTCTTCTTGTCGCCTATAACTCTATTAGTTTCAACTTTTTAGTATACTCCAATGCCAAACCATATTTTTTTTTGGCAACACTGCTCAACTGGTATTGTGTGTATTATACAGAACACAGCCAAGAAGTAAAGTCAAGCTAAGGCACAAAATCTTCTTGTCATCGCTAACCGTTTCCATAGATTGATATAAATGATGTTATTTCAAATTTATATTAAATTGCGTAAGAGTTACCATCCGTTCGGACTTACCTTACTGGTAAGCATTTAACCCTTTTAGCTCTTTCATACAATCCAGTTAAAAATAAAGAATATTATCGAGCTCTGTTTCATCTCATATTATTCAATTACCAATTAAGTAATTGGTAATTACTATCCTATCCAAAATACCATCCTATCCAAACCTGACAAGTTGCAAGATACCTTTAAGCTAGAGGTTATTAATCTCTTTGACAAGTTTTGACTCAGAAAACATGTCCTGCTTGGTAGTATCGTTAGTAGAAACATTATTTATCAAGTCATCGTATATGAGTACCCTCCACATCCATTGTCACTGATTGGTCAAGAAAAGGGTATTGACTCAGCAACGTGTCTACTTGTTTGGTTGCAGTATAGTTCCAAATATAGTATGTTTGTCACTTTATAGTTCCATAATATAGTGTGTTTGGTCGCTTAATGCAATCCCACCGTCGGATTGCGTATATCGATACTACTATCATATACATAATAATTTCTGTTCGTTTTAAGTTTTGATGTCGCTCCTTACTTTCAGTTAAAAAAACTTGTTTTTTATATTTAATTTCTGGTCTTTTTTTAATAATGGTAGGAAATCTGGCACCCCCTTCATAGCAACGTCCCTTTCCCCACGAAACCTTCCTCCAGGGAAAGATTCTCCCTCAAAACCCCCAGCCTACCCACCCCCACTACCAGAAAAAAATCTTTCCTGTAAACCTCTGTATCCTTCGAAATAACCAATATTATATGTAAACATTGGGTAAAAGTTCATAACTTTCAGCCCTTCCCCGGCGTTTTTGGAGGATTAAGTCATCCTAAAACACATTTTATTATATTTTAGACCGTGATGAACGAAATGGCTATCTTAAAAATTTTGATTGGATGACTTTGGAAAAAAAATGAGCATGGGAAGGGGCCTAGTTGCCCTTCATTTTTTGTCACTTAAAAAGGGCACTAGAACTTTTAGTTTTCGTTCGAATGAGTCCTCCGCGATATTCTAAGACCACTGGGTCGATACCATCACCCCTGGGAAAAAAAGCAAACAAACAAACACGTATCCGTGGTCTTTCTTCTGGCAAAAAATACAAAGTTCCAAATTTTTACAGATAGGAGCTTGAAACCTCTGAAGTAGGGTTCTCTGATCCGCTG
Organism: Artemia sinica; assembly: GCA_027921565.1. Taxonomy (NCBI): domain Eukaryota; kingdom Metazoa; phylum Arthropoda; class Branchiopoda; order Anostraca; family Artemiidae; genus Artemia; species Artemia sinica. The sequence goes on along the minus strand of CM051270.1, from coordinate 25,809,609 downwards.
AATCTGATGGTGTGATTTTCATTAGAGTTCTATATCCTTAAGGGTGTTCTTCCCTTTTTCGAAAATCCGGCAAATTTTCTCAGCTCCGTAACGTTTGATGCGTAGGACTAAACTTGATGAAACTTATATGGTTCAAATCAGCATAAAAATTTGATTCTTTTGATGTATCTATTGGTCTCCATCTTCCGTCTTTTAGAGTTTCGGTTTCTATTGAGCCGGATCACTCCTTGCTTACAGTTTTTTACCACGAACTGTTTGATTGCATTTATTTGTATTTTTTCTTTTTCTTGTCAATTCTTCTTGTTTTGGTTTTGTTTGTATTTGTCAGAATTTATTTGTTTCTTTCCATTTTCTTTCTTATACTCCATCAGTGTTGTATTTACATTTATGAGGGCTATAAAACTTATACAGAAATACATACATATTTTTGTATATATACATACATATGGAGTATATATATATATATATATATATATATATATATATATATATATATATATATATATATATATATTATATATATATAGATATATATATATATATATATATATATATATATATATCTATATATATATATATATATATATATATATATATATATATTATATATATATATATATATATATATATATAATATATATATATATATATATATATATATATATGTATTATATATATATATATATATATATATATATATATATATATATATATATATATATATATATAATATATATATATATATATAATATATATATATCGATGTTTAAAAAGGGCTAGGGAAGAGGGAGGAGGCTAGGACCGCCATACTCTGCTTTGGGCTCTCCCATTGTACCGACCAAATAATGTTCGGGCTATGTTATCCACTACACACAATGCTAAGAACATTGGATGCCGTTTATGAATCAGCTGAGTGAGAAGATTATTACTTGTTTTTAGTTTTCTCTATATTTGCTCAACTTAAATAAAAATCAAATTTTAAAAAATTTAACAAAACCGCGCTTTAGCATATGTTTTTTAAGATTTTAGACTACCCATGCAAGCGTTTTGGTTTCCATGGAACTTGGTATCTAATTGCATTTTTATTACAAGGGGGATACTAAAACTGCAGAAATGGATACCTTTAAACAAAACTGAGTATGTAGCCTACACATCTAGTAAATGGCTTCAAATTTCTTCAGCAATCAAGTAGTTCATGGTAACAAATTGCAAGTAAAGACCTCTTGCTTTTAGTAACTCTTGATTAAGATATATTCTTCACGAGAAAACGCTTTAAATATGTTTTGTAACTTTTAAATTATGAAATAACCTTTAGAAGAGGGCTGGAGACAAAAAAATGAGTTTTGGGCGTTTCGACAATTGTTGATAAGCGTTTCTTCTTGTGCCAAAAAATGTTCCTGAGTACAAATAACATACGGACAAATGAGTTAAGCCAGTCAATAGAACTTTTAAGTTGAAGAACGTAGGCTATAAATTTCATTTATATGACCGAGCCAATTCGAACAGTTAAAAAAAGATACTCCTACCACTGTCATCCAGAGATATTTCTACCACTGTCATACAAAGATACTTCTACCACAAGCCATACAGAATTAATTATACCACTTCTATATACCTTTTCACAGAGAGTGAAGGTCATTCCCCTGTCAGAATTGGTGAAATGTATCAAGGCCCGGCACTCCTGAATGTCACCAAACGCCGCTGCTATACACCGTTTCAAAGAGAGTGGAGGTCATTCTTTTTTAGAATCGGTAAACTGTATAAAGGCCAGGCGCTCTTGAATGTGGCCTTGACCTGAGAATGTGATCGATTGGGTGCCATCTTTTGAAGTAAAGAATTGATTTTACTGGCCGTTTGCCATTGATAGTAATATGAATCAATTTTATATTTTGGTCTGATATTTACACAAAAGTTCGATGAAAGGAAATCCAGTTGTGATGGTGTTATGGATTTGACGATTGCCCATAGTGAGTACACTATTGAAGCTACTACAAACAGTCATATATATTTTAGGCAATAATACGACAGCCCTTAGCCATCAATGACCCGTCTTTCAAAGGACCCCAATGCTCCTCATCCCCCAAAATGTTTGCCCCCCCATTTTTATACTTTTTTTAAGTTACATTTTTTTTGATTTTTTTTTAACTTTTATTTTTAAATTTAATATTTTTCAACATAGAATTTTTTTTATTTTTTTACATGTCTTAAAATGACATGAAATATACTTAAAAACACATTTAATATTTTCGAAATAGAAAATGAGAATTATATGATATGTTAGTCGTGATTCTACTTTTAGAAAATAATATTGTAGTAAACACTTTTCTTTTTTTTGAACTGAATTGTTTTTTGCAATTGGGTATTATTCAAATTTATTTTTTTTATTTTTTCACTTATGTGGCTCTACCAATGGTACTCTATGGCTGGCCATCGTAGGCACAAAGAATAGAATTTTAATGTAATATTGAAATAAAAAATAAAAAAAACAAAGTTTAAAAATGAAAAAAATAAATAAAAAATATCATTACAAATATGATTTTATAGAAAGAAAAATTACGAGTAACGTATGTTTACCGTTTTTATTTTGTATTTTAGAAATATAACAAGTAAGTTCTTTGGTACTTAGAAGTTTGTACTGGTGAACATTGTTTTTTGGGTATTTTTTATGTGGCTGACCGGTGGTACTCTATGCCTGGTCATTGACATACCTAGCTTATTCTATTTATTCAATCAGTATGTTTGGTACATTGAAATGATGAAACACTTGCATCATATTAAAAAAAGTGAAGATGAAATATACGAAGAAATTTTTGCACATGATAAACTTGTCGTTGCGTTGAATGCTGACAAAGACAAATATTTGAACTATGAAACAAGTACAAGTGGCAACACTATTGTAAATGTATGCATTAGTTGTCATGACAGTAAGAGATTAGATTTTTTCAACCACCGAAACAATTCAACATTGCTGATATTGGATATTCAAGAGTGAGATATCCAGAGATTATAGTGCTCAAAGAGAATGCAAACATAAAACTAATAGTTGACAATGAGGGTTAACTTCTTGCTCATGGTTCTGCAAACGTGTTACCTATGAAAGATCGTGTTGCCGTCGTTCTGGTGTTAGTGTTCAAATGAAAGCAAAGGGAAAATGAAAGGCTTGCTCTTACGCTTCTGTCATAAATCACATCTTGTCTACGTGTCAGAACTGTTTACCTGTATAAAAATAATGTGGTAATAGATAGTGAAATCGAAAGCACAATAAAAAGGGCATTGTTATACTGTATAACAACGGGGGATAAAGATCAATTGATTGAGAACAAAGCGCATATGAACAATATTACTACATTGATCGTGTACCAACAAGTATAGTGATGAACCCAATAATACCAATGATGAAACGCATATTGAACCTGTAGCTGACACTACAGTAGAAATTGTGAATGACTCAAAATGAATTAATGATTATTCTACTGGTTACGAGCTAAGAGAAGAGAATTTCTACACTATCAAGAGAGAACAGGATGAACTATTTTATGTAACAGATACAAAATGTTCAAAGTTGTTCAATGATATTAATAATGCATTATAATGTATGTGGTATATTTTTATGTTAAGATTCTACATGTTGTTATTTCAATAAAAATATGCATTACTTTGTTGGTTGTTGGAAAAATATTGGTGAGGGTGTTAGTAGAGTTGGTTTCAAGAAAGATGATTTGCATAGACTATTCAGTGACCTATTACGTATCCTAAACAATCACAAAACTGTTCTTACAAAATACAAAATACTTCTTACAAAACAAACAAAACAATTCTTACAAGACAAATATACATCCTAAGAAATCAGATGTTTTTCTTACAAAATACAAAATACTTTCCACAAAAAAGTACTTCTTACAAAGCAAAAAATATTCATTTAAAACATAAATACATCCTCGACGATCACAAATTCTTCTTACAAAATGCAAAATACTTATTAAAAACAAAAAAAAAAATAATTCTTACAAAACAAAAAATACGTCCTAAAAAATCAGAGATTGTTCTTAAAAAGTACAAAATACTTCTTACAAAAAGTGAAAGTAATTATTAAAAAACAAAAATTCATCTCAAGAAATTATAAATTCTTATTATAAAATACAAATTACTTCTTACGAAACAAAACTAATTCTTACAAAACTAAAATAAATCCTAAGAAACTACAAAAGGTTTCTACAAAATACAAAATACTTGTCACAAAACAAAAAATACTTTTTAAAAAACAAAATAAAATAATTCTTAAAAAACATAAATGCATCCTAAGATATCAAAAATTCTTCTTAAAAAAATTCAGAATACTTCTTAAAAAAACAAAAAATATTCTTACCAAACAAAAATACATCCTAAGCAATCACAAACTGTTCTTAAAAAATACAAAATACTTTGTTACAAAACAAAAAAATACTTCTTGCAAAACATGAAATATTCTTACAAAATACAAAGTACCTCGCTAAAAAACAAAAAATAATTCTTACAAAAACAAAACTACATCGTTAAAAAATCAGCGATTGTTTTTACAAAATACAAAAAATACTTCTTACAAAACAAAAAAAATACTACTTTCAAAATAACATTTCTTACAAAACAAAAATATATCCTGATAAATCACAAATTCTTAGTGCAAAATACAAAATATCTATTGAGAAACAAAACATAATTCTTACAAAACGAAAATACATCCTAAAACAATCACAAAACTATTTTTACAAAATTCGAAATACATGTTACAGATCAAAAAAAAAAAAGAAAAAAAAGATTCTTACAAAACAAAAAATATCCTAAAACATCCAAAATTGTTCTTACAAAATAGAAAATACTTCTTGCAAAGCAAAAAAATACTTCTTACAAAGCAAAAAAAAAATAATTCTTACAAAACAAAAATAACATCCTAAGAAATCACAAATTCTTCTTACAAAATACAAAATTCTTTTTACAAAACAAAAAATAATCCTTAAAAAACAAAAATACATCATAAAAAAGGATTATTCTTACAAAGTACGAAATACTTCTCATCAAAGAAAATACTTCTTACAAAGCAAAAATAATTCTTACAAAACAAAAACCCATCTTAAGAAATCACAAATTCGTATTACAAACTACAAAATACTTTTTATAAAATAAAAATAATTCTTACAAAACGAAAATGCATCCTAAACAATTACAAAACTGTTCTTTAGAAAATACAAAATTCTTGATACAAACCAAAAAAATACTTCTTACAAAAACAAAACAAAAAAATTCTTACAAAAAAAAAAATGTATCCTAAGAGATCACAAATTCTTCTCACAAAACAAGCAAACTTCTTACTTGAAAAAAAAATATTCTTACAAAACGAAAATACATTCTAAGCAATCACAAACTGTTCTTAAAAAATACAAATAATTGTTACAAAACGAAAAATCATTTTTACAAATCATAAAATAATTTTTTACAAAATCACAAAAAACTTCCTACAAAATAAAAAAAAAAGATAATTCTTATAAAACACAAAATTAATCCTAAAAAATGAGAGATTGATTTTGCAAAATAAAAAACTATTCTTACAAAACAAAAAATACTTCGTACAAAACAAAAAACTATTCTTACAAAACACAAAAATACATCCTAATAAATCGCAAATCTTATGGTACAAAACATAAAATACTTATTAAGAAATAAAAAAAAATCTTACAAACGAAAATACATCCTAAACAATCATAAACTATTCTTAAAATGCAAAATACCTGTTACAAAACGAAAAATAGTTCTTACAAAACAAAAGATTGTTCTTACAAAATACTTGTTACAAAGCAAATAATACTTATTACAAAGCACAAAAATAATTATCACAAACATAAGAAATGCAAAATACTTTTTACGAAACAAAAAGTAATTTTTAAATAACATAAATGCATCCTAAAAAATCTGCGTTTATGTCGTCTCTGTGTGTGTCGTCTCTATGTGTTTGTCGTCTCTGTGTGTTTGTCGTCTCTGTGTTTCTGTCTTCTCTGTGCGTGTGTGTCGGTCTCTGTGTGTGTGTCGTCCCTATGTGTGTGTCGTCTCTGTGTTTGTCGTCTCCGTGTGTTGTCGTCTCTGTGCGTGTGTCGTATCTATGTGTGTGTCTTCTCTGTCTAAAAAAAATTGGATTTGTTTTTACAAAGTACAAAATACTCCTTACAAATAAAATACTTCTTACAAAGCAAAAAACAATTCTATCCAAACAAAAGTACATATCCAGAAATTACAAATTCTGATTAAAAAATACAAATACTTCTTACAAAACAAAAATAATTCTTAAAAAATGAAAATACGTCCTAAAAAATTATGAACTGTTCTTTCAAAATAAAAAATACTTGAAAACAAAAATACTTCTTACAAAACAAAATAATTTTACAAAACTAAAATACATCCTAAGAAATCACAAATTCTTCTTACAAAATGCAAAAATACTATTACGAAACAAAAATAATTCTTACAAAACAGAAACACATCCTAAGAAATCAAATTCTTTTTACAAAGTACAAAATACTCCTTAAAAATAAACTACTTCTTGCAAAGCAAAAAACTAAGAATACTTCTTCAAAAGAAAATACTTCTCGCAAAGCAATACATACAAAGAAATCACAAATTCTTATCAAAAAATACAAAATACTTCTTACAAAAAAAAAATAATCCTTTCAAAACAAAAATATATTTTAATCAATTATTATATGTTCTACCAAATACTTCTTACAAAACAAAAAACACTTCTTACAAAACAAAAAAATACAAAAAAATATATCCTTTGAAATCACAAATTTTATTACAAAATAATTATTAACAAACATAAATAATTCTTACAGAAAATAAATCCTAAACAATCACAAACTATTCTTACAAAATACAAAAGACGTGCTACTAAACGATAAATAATTCTAACAAAGCAAAAACCCTCCTTAAAAAATATGAGATTGTTAATAAAAAACAAAATGCTTTTTGCGAAAAACAAAAAATACTTCTTACAACACAAAAAATAATTCTTACAAAGTAAAAAATACATCCTAAGACATCACAAATTGATTACAAAACACAAATTTTTAGAGAACAAAAACAATAACACACTACATATATCCTAAGAAATCAGAGATTGTTCTTCAAAATACAAAATATTTCTTACAAAAAAAAAACTTCTTACAGAGCAAACACTAATTCTTACAAAATAAAAATACATCCTAAACAATCAAAAAATTATTTTTACAAAGTACAATATACATATTACGAAACGAAAAATATTTCTTACAAAACACAAAACATCCTTAAAAAATCGGAGATTTTTCTTACAAAGTAAAAAATACTTCTTACAAAAAAAAACTTCTTACGAAGCAAAAAATGATTATTACAAAACAAAATACATCCTTATAAATTATAAATTCTAATTACAAAATACAAAATGCTTATTACGAAACAAAAAAATTAGTCTTACAAAACGTAAATACATCCTAATCACTCACTAATATTCTTACAAATTACGAAAAAATATGGGTTACAAAACCAAAATATATCCTAAAAATCAATGATCGTTCTAATAAAATAAAAAATACTTCTTACAAAAAACAATATTCTTACAAAACAAAAAAATTATTTTTACAAAACAAAAATACATACTAAGAAATCAAAAATTCTTATTTCCAAACAAAAAAATAACAACAATACATCCTAAGAAATCAGAAATTGCTCTTACAAAATACAAAACACTTCTCACAAACCAAAAATACTACTTACAGAGCAAAAAAAGGTTCTTTCAAAATAAAAATACATCCTAGACAATCACAAATTCTTATTACAGAACCAAATAAAATACCAAAAATAAATCCAAAGAAATCAGAGATTGTTCTTATAAAAATACAAAATACTTTTTACAAAATAAAAACAAACTTCTTACAGAACAAAAATAAATCTTACAAAACAAAAAATAAATCCCAAACAATCAATGGTTTTCTTACGAAGTACAATATACATATTACGAAACAAAAAATATTTCTTGTAAAACAAAAAATACATCCTATAAAATCAGAGATTGTTCTTACAAACTAAAAAATGCTTCTTACAAAAAAACTTCTTACAAAGCAAAAATAATTCTTACAAAATGAAAATACATCATAAACACTCAAGAACTATTCTTACAAAATACGAAATACGTGTTACAAAACAAAATATATCCTAAGACTCAGAAATTGTTCTTACAAAATACAAACTACCGTTTACAAGAAACACTTACAAAACAGAAACTTATTCTTACAAAACAAATATACATCTTAAGAAATCACAAGTTCTTATTACCAAACAAAAAATATAACAAAAATACATCCTAAGAAATCAGAAATTGTTTTTACAAAATATAAAATACTCCTTACAAAACAAAAATATTTCCTATAAAGCAAAAAAACAAAAATACATCCTAGACAATCACAAATTCTTCTTAAAAAATACAAAATACTTATTACGAAACAAAAAAAATTCTTAGAAAACAAAAAACACATCCAAAAATCAGAGATTGTTCTTACAAAGTACAAAATGATTCTTACAAAAAAAGAATACTTCTAACAAAGCAAAAAATAATTCTTATAAAACAAAAATACATCCTAAGAAATCACAAATTCTTATTACAAAATACAAAATATAGTTACTACAAAACAAATAATAATTATTACAATACGAAAATACATCCTAAACACTCACAAACTATTTAAAAAAAAAAATACAAAATACGTGATACAAAACAAAAATAATTCTTACAAAACATAAATATATCCTAAAAATCAGAGATTGTTCTTGCAAAATACAAAATACTTTTCACAAAAACAAAATAAATACTTCTTACAAAGCAAAAAATAATTCTTACAAAACAAAATGCATCCTAAGAAATCATGTATTCTTATTACAAAAAAAATAACAAAAAATACATCCTAAAAAACCAGAGGCTGTTCTTACAAAATACAAAATACTTCTTACAAAACACAAGAATACTTCTTACAAAGCAAAAAATAATTCTTACAAAACAAAACTACATCCTAGATAATCACAAATTCTTCTTAGAAAAAATACAAAATACTTATTACGAAACAAAAAATAATTCTTAGAAAACAAAAATACATCCAAAAATTAGAGATTGTTCTTACAAAGTACAAAATGATTCTTACAAAAAAAAGAATACTTTTCACAAAGCAAAAATAATTCTTCTAAACAAAAATACATTCTAAGAAATCCCAAATTCTTATTACAAAATACAAAATACTTACTACAAAACAAATAATAATTATTACAATACGAAAATACATACTAAACACTCACAAACTATTTTAAAAAAATACAAAATACGTGATACAAAACAAAAAAAAATTCTTACAAAACAAAAATATATCCTAAAAAAATCAGAGACTGTTCTTGCAAAATACAAAATAATTTTCACAAAACAAAATAAATACTTCTTACAAAGCAAAAAATAATTCTTACAAAACAAAATGCATCCTAAGAAATCATATATTCTTATTAGAAAAAAAAAACAAAAATACATCCTCCTAAAAAACCAGAGGCTGTTCTTACAAAATACAAAATACTTCTTACAAAACACAAGAATACTTCTTACAAAGCAAAAAATTATTCTTACAAAAACAAAACTATATCCTAGACAATCACAAATTTTTCTTAGAAAATACAAAATATTTATTACGAAACAAAAAAAAGTCTTACAAAACAAAAATTCATGCTAAACAAGCACAAACTGTTCTTACAAAAATAAAAAATACTTATTTCAGTACTGCTTGAAAGAAGATAAAGAGAAATACGACACTCTCGATAAAAATGTATTATTTATTGAAATAAGATGGAAATGAGCTGTTACTTCACTTATAATCCGTAGTGTGAGAGTCAATTTAAAATGAATAAGGCGAAAAAATATAAAAATTTCTGTTGAACTCTTAATGCTTTAGATTCTCTCGGTTAGCTTAAGTACAATAAGTTAAATGCTTGTAAAATATGTTCGTTTAGGTCAGGTTAGCGTGGCCAGCCAGGCTAAACCTAACCTAAACGAATCTAACTTAAAAGCAGTTACTTTAGTAACTATATTCATTATTTCGTATTTTTGTATTTTGCAAGAACAATCTCTGATTTTTTGGGATATATTTTTGTTTTATAAGAATTATTTTTGTTTTGTGACACGTATTTTACATTTTATAAGAATAGTTTTCGAGTGTTTAGGATGTATTTTCGTTTTGTAAGAATTATTTTTTCTTTCGTAATAAGTATTGTGTATGTTTAATTAGAATTTGTAATTTCTTAGCATGTATTTTTGTTTTGTAAAAAATATATTTTGCTTTGTAAGAAGTTTTTTTTATAAGAAGTATTTTTTATCTTGTGAAAACAATCTCTGATTTTTTAGGATGTATTTTTTTAAGAAATATTGTTTTGAATTCGTAATATGTATATTTTACTTTGTAAAACGAATTTTTGATCGTCTAGGATGTATTTATGTTTCGTAAGAATTAGTTTTTGCTTTGTAAGAAGTATTTTTTTTAAGAAATATTTTGTATTTTGTAAGAACAACCTCTTATTTCTTAGGATGTATTTTTGTAATTTTTTCTTTAATAATAATTTGTGATTTCTTAATGTATTTTTTTTTTACAAGAATTATTTTTTGCTTTGTAAGAAGGACTTTCTGCTTTGTAAGAAGTATTTTTTATTTTGTAAGAACAATTTCGGATATGTAGGATATTTTTGGTTTTCTGAGAATTATTTTTGTTTTGTATCACGTATTTTGTATTTTGTAAGAATTGTTTGTGATTGTTAGGATGCATTTTTGTTTTGTAAGAATTTTTTGTTTCTTAATAAGTATTGTGTATTTTGTAATAAGAATTTTGTGATTTCTTAAGTATTTTTTGTTTTGTAAGAAATATTTTTGTATTTTTTTTAAAACAATATCTGATTTCTTAGGCTGTAATTTTTGTTTTGTAAGAATTACTTTTTTGTTTTGTAGGAAGTATTTTGTATTTTGTAAGAATTATTTAATGTTTTGTAGGAAGTGTTTTTTTTGTAACAAGTATTTTATATTTTGTAATAACAGCTTGTGATTGCTTAGGAAGTAATTTCGTTTTTTAAAAATTAATTTGTTTGTAAGACGTATTTTGTATTTTGTAAGAAGAATTTGTGATCTCTTAGGAGGCATTTTTATTTTGTAAGAATTATTTTGTTTTCTAACAAGTATTTGGTATTTTGTAAGAACAGTTATGATTGTATATGATGTATTTTAGTTTTGTAAGAATTATTTTTGTTTTGTAAGAAGTATTTTATAGTTTATAATCAGAATTTTTTATTTCTTAGTATGTGTTTTTGTTTTGTAAGAGCTATTTTTGCTTTGTAAGAAGTCTTTTTTTGTAATAAGTATTTTGTGCTTTGTAAGAACAATCTCATGTTTTTAGGATTTATTTTTGTTTTGTAACAATTATTTATTGTTTCGTAATAAGTATTTTGCATTTTGTAAGACGAATTTTTGATTTCTTAGAATGTATTTGGTTTTGTAAGAATTATTTTTTTTTTTGCTTTGTAAGAAGTATTTTAGCTTTGTAAGAAGCATTTTGTATTTTGTAAGAACAATCTTTTGTTTTGTTAAAATTATGTTTTGTTTTGTTGCACCCATTTTGTATTTTGTAAGAATAATTTGCGATTGTTTTAGGATGTATTTTGGTTTTGTAAGAATTTTTTTTGTTTCTTAATAAGTATTTTGTATTTTATAATCAGAATTTCTGATTTCTTAGGATGTATTTTTGTTTGGTAAAAAGTTTTTTTTTGTTTTGTAAGAATAATTTTTTTATTTTGTAAGAACATTCTCTGATATTTAGGATCTATTTTGTTTTGTAAGAATTATTTTTTTTGTTTTGTAGGAAGTATTTTGTATTTTGTAAGAATTATTTTTGTTTCGTAATAAGTATTTTGTATTTTGTAAAAACTGATTTTGACTGCTTAGGATGTATTTTCATTTAGTAAGAATTATTTTTTGTTTTGTATTCTATGTTATTTTATAAAAATGTTATTTTGTTATGTATTCCCTTTACTCTATGCAAGAAAAATTTGTGACTTCTTAGGATACATTTTTGTTTTGTAAGAAGCATATTTTTTTGTTACAAGTATTTTGTATTTTGTAAGAGCAGTTTGTAATTGTTTAGGATGAATTTTCGTTTTGTAAGAATTATTTTTATTTCGTAGGAACTATATTTTGTTTTTTGAATTAAAAATTTGTAATTATTTAGGATGTATTTTTGTTTTGTAAGAGTTTTATGCTTTGTTAGAGGTTTTTTTGTAAGAAATATTTAGTACTTCTTAAGAACAATCTTTTCTTTGTGAGAATTATTTTTTATTTTGTAATAAGTATTCGGCGATTTTTTAAGAAGAATTTTTGATTTCTTATGATGTATATTTGTTTTGCAAGAACTACTTTTTTGCTTTGTAAGAAGTATTTTGTATTTAGTAAATCTTGGATTTTTGGGATGTCTTGTTTGTAAGAATTTTTTGTGTTTTAACATGTTTTTTTTTCTTTGTAAAAATAGTTTTATGATTGTTTAGGATGTATTTTCGTTCTGAAAGAATTATTGTTTGTTTCTTATGATGTAATTTTGTTCTGTAAGAATAATTTTTTTGAAGTCGTATTTCTAGTTTTGTAAAAAGTATTTTTGTATTTTGTAAAAACAATAGATGATTTTTTAGGATGTATTTTTGTGTTTTTTAAATTTTTTTTTGGTTTTAGGAAGTATTTTGTATTTTGTAAGAAATATTTTATGTTTTGTAAGAAGTATTACTCGTTTTGCAACAAGTATTTTGTATTTTGTAAGAACAGTTTGTGATTGTTTAGGATGTATTGATGTTTTTTTTAAATATGTTTTCTTTTGTAAGAAGTATTTTGTATTTTGTAAGCAGAATTTGTCATCTCTTAGGATGCATTTTTATTTTTTAGGAATTATTTTGTTTTGTTTTCGAAGAAGTATATTTTGTTTTGTAACAAGTGTTTTGTATTTTGTAAAAATAGATAGTAATTGCTTAGGAGGTGTTTTAGTTTTGTAAGAATTATTTTATGATTCGTAAGACGGATTTTTGTTTTGTAACAAGTATATTGTGTTTTGTAAGAACAGTTTGTGATTGTTTATAATATATTTTCGTTTTGTAAGAATTATTTTTCGTTTTGTAAGAAGTATTTTTTATTTTGTAATAAGAATTTGTGATTTCTTATGATGTATTTTTGTCTTGTAAGAATTATTTTTGCGCTGTAAGAAGTGTTTTTTTTTTTAGAAAGAAGTATTTTGTACTTTGTAAGAGCAATCTCTGATTTTTTTAGGACGTATTTTTATTTTGTAAGAATCATTTTTTTGTTTCGTAATAAGTATTTTTCATTTCACAAGAAAATTTTGTGATTGTCTAGGATGTATTTATGTTTTGAACGAATTATTTTTAGCTTTCTAAGAAGTAATTTTAATTGTAGTTTTTTTTTTTTCTTTCTTCTTTTTTTTTTTTTTTCTTTTTTCTTTTTTTTTTTTTAAAGTATTTTGTATCTTTTAAGAACAATATCTGATTTCTTAGGATGTAATTTTGTTTTGTAAGAATTGTTTTTTTTTTGTTTTGCAAGAGGTACTTTGTATTTTTTAAGAGCAGTTTGATTATTTATGATGCAAAATAGGTCTTTGAATAGTCTGCAAAATCAAATTTATTAAAACCAACTTTACTAAGACCTTACCGATATTTTCCAAAAACCAACAAAGTTATGCATAAAATATTTTTTATTGAAATAACAACATGTAGAATCTTAACATAAAAAATATGGTATATATAAATATATATATTATTATACATTATTAATATCATTGAACAACTTTTGACCTTTTGAATCTGTTCCATAAAATAATTCATCCTGTTCTCTCTTGATAGTATAGGTATTCTCTTCTCGTTGTTCGTAACCAGAAGAATAATCATTAATCCATTTTTGGTCATTCACAATTTTTATCTTGGTGTCAGCTACAGGTTTAATATCTGTTTCATCATTGGTATTATTGGGTTCATTAACTACATTTGCTGGTAGACGATCAATGGTAGTAATAATGTTCACATGGGCTTTGTTCTCCATCAATTCATCTTTATACCCCGTTGTTATATTGTATACCAATTCCCTTTTTGTTTTGCTTTCGATTTCATTGTTTATTGTCACACTATTTTTATACAGGTAACGGTTCTTGCACGTAGACAACATGTGGTTTATGACATAAGTATAGCAGTAGGCCTTTCCTCTTCCCTTTTCTCTCATACGAATACTAATACCGGAACGACGGCAAAACGATCTATCAGTAAGCAACATGTTGCCAGAACCATGAGCTAGAAGTTGACCATCATCCTCAACAACCAGTTTTATGTTTGCATTCTCTTTGAGCCCTATCATCTCTGGATATCTCATTCTTGAATATCCACCATCAGCAATGTTGAATTGTTCTGATAGTCCAAAGAAATCAAATCTCTTGCTGTCATGACAACGCAAGAATACTTTTCCAATAGTGCCACCACTAGTGCTTGTTTCATAGTTCAAATATTTGTCTTTGTCAGCATTCAATTCAACGATAAGCTTATGATTCGCTCTAACTTTCTCCGGATATTTCATCTTCACTTTTTTTTAATATGGAGCAAGTGTTTATCTTTCCAATATACTAAAGATACTGATCAAATAAATACAATAAACTTGGTAGTGTTGATGACCAGGCGTAAATTACTAACACGGGTCGGCCTCTTGGGCCACACGGCTCGGGGGCCGCATAGAAAAAATCCAAAAACTAAGTTCACCAGTCCAAAAATCCTAAGTGCTAATTTTTTTTCTTTTTTTTCATTTTCTTACTTAGTTTTTTTTTATTTCTGTTATTTTAATGATATTAAAATTCTATTCCCGGCGCTGTCGATGACCAGCCATAGAGTACCATTGGCAGAGCTGCATAAATAAAACAAATTAATAATTTCCAAGTCCAAAAAAATAAGTAAAAAAAGGAGTGTTACTACAAATATTATTTTTCTAATAGTAAGAATCGCGACTATCATATTATATTATTTCATTTTGTATTTTGAAAATATTAAATGTGAATTTTTTTGTTTTAAGTATATTTCATGTCATTTTAAGACATGTGAAAGTGGGGAAAATTTTCTAATGTTAAAAAATAAAATATAAACAAAAATTAAAAGTTCCAAACAAAAAAGTTTTAAAACAACTTAAAAAAGTATAAAAGAATGGGAGGGGGGCAAAAATTTGAGGGGATGAGGGGCCATTGGGGTCTCTTGAAGTTGTGTCATTGATGACTAAGGGCTGTCGTAATATTCCCTAAAACGTATATGACTTTTTGTACTTGCTCCAATAGTGTAACCACTATAGGCATCGTCAAAATCCGTAACCTCCTCACTACTGGATTTCTTTTCTTCGAACTTTTGTGTAAAAATTCCACCAAAATATAAAATTCATTCATATTACTATCAATGGCAAAAGGCCAAAGAAATCGATTCTGTAATTCAAAAGATCACACCCAATCGACCACCCCCATCCTCAGGTGAAGCCCACACCCAAGATTGCCTGGCCTTGTTACAGTTCATCGATTCTAAAAAGGGAGTGGCCTTACTGTATGTGAAAATCTGTATAGCAGGTGTGTACGGTGACATTCAGGAATGCCTGGCCTTGATACAGTGCACCGATTCTGAAAAGGAATGACCTTCACTCTCTGTGAAAAGATGTATAGCAACGGTATAATTAATTCTCTATGGCTGCGGTAGAAGTATCTTTTATGGCAGTGGTAGTAGTATCTTTTGTATGGCAGCGGTAGAAGTACCTTTGTATGGCAGCGGTAGAATCCAGAATACCGTATCTACTCTGTTCGTCAGAAAGCTCTAACAATATTTAGAAATTGTTTGATGATGATTATGTGACAGTTCAGTGGATTGATAATCTGCTTGAGGATTATCCTTGGACCCCGTATGACGGGGCCCAAGGATCGATCCCCGCTGACGCAAGGTTGAGCAAAAGCAGGCATGCTACCCAACCCCGTAAAAGAAGACCTGGCAACTGAAACTTCGATTTGGCGCACTATGCGTCATCAATAGCTCTGGAAGGTCTTTATCCTTTTTTATTTTTTAATGATTATTAGAACAGAGCTTGTTAAGGAAACTGATTGAAAAGGACTTTTTACTGGCTGAAATCTCTTTTGAACAGTACAAATTATAATAAAGAAAGTTACAAACCGAAATCAATCTTTGAGCAAACGATTTATATTTTCAGATTGTGAAGATGTTCATCATTTTAGTTGCTGTGTTCACGGTATGCTGGCTTCCATATCACATTTATTTTATTTATCAATACCATGATCCAGATTTCTTGGAACTACATTAGTCAAACACGTATATCTTGCTGTCTACTGGTTGGCAATGTCAAACGCAATGATTAATCCTCTATTATATTATGCCATGAATACAAGGTAATTAAAAACTTTTTGTATTTTTTCTACCATATGTCTGGTATTTTATAATCATAGTTATAACCAATAGGCGTATTTGAAGCTTTTATACTATTTCAGACGATTAAAATTAGGTTGGAAGCTTTACATTTATTTGGAAAATTTAACTACAAGAAAAGTCAATAAAATTTTAAAACCATTTTTAGTAAGACTACTTCATTTATATATATAAAAATAAAATTACATCTGGTAGTATATGAAAGAGGTTTTTGTCTACAAATGCGCCTATTAAAGGCACTAAGCACCATCAATATTCACTGATACTTATTGTAATTAATTTTAGAACAAGCTTTAAAAAAAGAGTTTTCTTTACAGAAAATTAAAGAGCTACATTAAAGTCTAAGAAGAGCAGAAATAAATTCATATAATAGTTCAAACTCAATTCGAAGAACAGAAATTAAAAGGAATAATCACATCAAACATAAAAATACCAAATATTGCAATCATAGGCAGCGCTATTGCGCTGCCTCCATAAAGAGCGATCAGGCTTCAAAGTATTTTTCTTTCTTTAACCGTGCCACTTCCTCACGGGAAGAAATGGCCATAAAACCTCAGAGAGGAATCGTTTGATTGGATATTGGAAGCTCCAGTGCCCTTTTTAAGTGTAAACAGTAATCTGAGGGAAGTCAGTCTCCCTCCCGAGCCTTCTTTAGCCACTCTCCCTCCTAAGGATATCTTCAAAACTTCAAACTTCGAGATAGCCATTTGGTTCCAAATTGTCGAAAATTCCAATTATGCCTCCAGGGCCTCAGCTGAGAGCTGACAAGAGCGGACTCAGCTGACAAGATTCCTATCCCTGGCAGAACCACCTGGGATTCCAGGCGTTCTGTTATTTCTTCTATATTGGCATGATTCCTAGTTATTGTTTTCCTGGAAAATCCCAGGATTTCTGTGATCAGGCCAGTAGAAAAGGGGGTACAGCGCGAGGACAAAACACAGCTGCTGCCATCTATAATCGAGTCTAACGGGACAAGATCACGTGTCTCTTTCAAGGTCAATCAGGGGGTGTTTCTAAGTGTATTGATCAACTAAGGGGAACCAGATTTCTGGGAAATTGATTTACATAATCGACGGTAATTTTATCATGAGGGGATTTCATTTTTAAATATGGCTTCTCTGGTCTTTAGGTCTGAGAGATAAATTAATATTCTATTTTTAAATATGGCTTCTCTGGCCTTTAGGTCTGAGAGATAAATATTAATATTCTATCGAAGGCATAATAGTGCAACTAGGAACACCTTAGATTTTTCCAGAAATTCATACGAGATCAAGACAGATTGAATATATTTTACGCAGGAAATAGTTTCCTGGGAATTTCAAATGTGACAGCACAGGGATGCCGAAACAAAAGAACACGCAGGAATTACTTTTAGGGGATTATTTGGGCGAAACAGTTTGAGATATTTTAGAAGATGATTTGGGGTGAAACTCTGTGGTCATTATAATACGAAAGTTCCATTTGAACAGTGTTGTAAGGTCCCCTACCCAAACCCCAATGAGGCCCCCGCCCAACTTTTTCACCCCCCCCCCCCCCATTTTTTACACTTTTTTGGCTCAATCGAGACACAGAAGGTCCCCCTCCCCCGGGCCCCCATAGGGACCCTCCTCCCCCTCCCCCCTCATCCACAACTTTACCTTACGGCTTTTCGCATACCCTAACACCAAGCAATACTGTTCAAAAGGCTTTATTATATTATTTCAGAAAAAGCTACTTTCTTAATGTCCCTCCTAAACCAATTTTACAAGTTAAAGTATCCATCCTTTTCACCCAGAACTTTACTTTATGGCTTTTTGAATACCCCAACACCAAGCAATACATTTTAGTTTTAGTTAAGTGTTTTTGGACTTGTAGTTTAGTTTAGCTAAGAGTTTTAGTTTGGAATTTTAGCCTAGAGTCTTAGCTTAGAGTTTTTCATTGCACTTTTAGTTTAGTTTTAGTATTAGTTTAGAGTTTTAGTTAGGGCTATAGTTTAGTCTAGTTTTAGTTTAGAGTCTAGAGATTAAATTTAGAGTGTTAGCTTAGAGTTTTAGTTAGAGTTATAGTCTAGTTTAGTTTTAGTTAAGAGTTTTAGTTTAGAGTTAGAGTATTAGCTTAGAATCTTAGCTTAGAGTTTTAGTTAGAGTTATAGTTTAGTTTAGTTTCAGTTAAGAGTTTTAGTTTAGACTTGTAGTTTAGTTTTAGTAAGGAGTTTTAGTTTTGAGTTTTTGTTTAGTTTTAGATAAGAGTTTTAGTTTAGAGTTTAGAGTCTTAGCCTACAGTTTTTGTTAGAGTTATAGTTAGTTTAGTTTAGTTTGGAGTCTAGAGTTTTAGTTAGAGTCTTAGCTTTAGAGTTTTAGTTAGAGTTTAGAGTTTTAGTTTAGAGTCTTAGCTTAGAGTTTTAGTTTATTTATAGTTTAGTTTAGTTAAGAGAATTTTAGAGTTTAGTTTAGAGTCTTAGCTTAGAGTTTTAGTTAGAGTTATAGTTTAGTTTAGGTTTAGCTAGGAGCTTTAGTTAGATCTTAGTTTAGTTTACTTAAGATTTTAGTTTAGAGGTCGTAGTTTAGTTTACAGTTTTAGTTTTAGAGTTTTAGCTAGAGTTATAGTTTTAGTTAGTTTTAGTTAAGAGTTTTAGTTTAGATATTAAATTTATAGTTTTGAGTCTTAGCCTAGACTTTTAGTTAGAGTATAGTTTAGTTTAGTTTTAATTCAGAGTTTTAGTTTAGAGTTATAGTTAGTTTAGTTTTAGTAAGAATTTAGTTAGAGGTGTTGTTTAGTTTTTTAGTTAAGAGTTTTGTTTAGTTTAGTTTTAGTTTTAAGTTTTTTAGTTTAGTATTGTTTTAGTTTTAGAGTCTAAAGATTTAATTTAGAGCGTTAGCTTAGAGTTTTAGATAGAGTTATAGTTTAGTTTAGAGTTTTAGTTAAGAGTTTTAGTTTTAGAGTTGTAGTTTAGTTTTAGTTAAGAGTTTTAGTTTAGAGTTTAGAGTATTAGCTTAGAATCCTAGCTTTAGAGTGTTAGTTAGAGTTATAGTTTAGTTTAGTTTCAGTTATGAGTTTTAGTTTAGACTTGTAATTTAGTTTTAGTTAGGAGTTTTTAGTTTAGAGTTAAAGTTTTAGTTTAGGGTTTTAGTTTAGAGTTTTAGTTAGAGTTATAGTTAGTTTTAGTTTAGAGTTTGTAGTTTAGTTAAGAGTTTAGTTTAGAGTTTTTAGCTTAGAGCTATTGTTTAATTCAGTTTTAGTTAAGAGTTTAGTTTAGAGTTAGTTAGAGTTTTAGTTAAGAGTTTAGTTTAGAGTTTAGAGTATTAGATTAGAGTCTTAGCTTAGAGTTTTAGTTAGAGTTATAGTTAGTTTTAGTTTTAGCTAAGAGTTCTAGTTTAGAGTTGTTGTTTAGTTTTAGTTAAGAGTTTTGTTTAGAGTTTAGAGTTTTATTTAGACTTATAGTTTAGTTTAGTTTTAGTTTAGAGTCTAAAGATTTAATTTAGAGTGTTAGCTTAGAGTTCTAGGTAGAGTTATAGTTTAGTTTAGTTTTAGTTAAGAGTTTTAGTTTAGAGTTGTAGTTTAATTTTAGTTATTAGTTTTAGTTTAGAGTTGAGAGTATTAGCTGAGAATCCTAGCTTAGAGTTTTAGTTAGAGTTATAGTTTATTTAGTTTTCAGTTAAGAGTTTTAGTTTAGACCTGTAGTTTAGTTTTAGTTGGAGTTTTAGTTTAGAGTTTAAAGTTTA
Source organism: Artemia sinica (assembly GCA_027921565.1). NCBI lineage: Eukaryota > Metazoa > Arthropoda > Branchiopoda > Anostraca > Artemiidae > Artemia > Artemia sinica. The sequence continues at coordinate 25,789,339 of CM051270.1, read as the reverse complement.
GTTTAGGGTTTTAGCTTAGTGCTTTAGTTAGAGTTATAGTTTAGTTTAGTTTTAGTTTAGAGTTGTAGTTTAGTTAAGAGTTTTAGTTTAGAATTTTAGCTGGAGCTATCGTTTAATTTAGTTTTAGTTAAGAGTTTTAGTTTAGAGTTGTAGTTTAGTTTTAGTTAAGAGTTTTAGTTTAGAGTTTAGAGTATTAGATTAGAGTCTTAGCTTAGAGTTTCAGTTAGAGTTATAGTTTAGTTTAGTTTTAGTTAAGAGTTCTAGTTTAGAGTTGTTGTTTAGTTTTAGTTAAGAGTTTTATTTTAGAGTTTATAGTTTTAGTTTAGAGTCTTAGCTTAGAGTTTTAGTTAGAGGTATAGTTTAGTATACTTCTAGTTAAGAGTTTTAGTTTAGGGTTTTAGGTTAGAGTTTAGAGTTTTAGTTTAGAGTCTTAGCTTAGGGTTTTAGTTAGAGCTATAGTTTTAGTTTGGTTTTAGTTAAGAGTTTTAGTTTAGAGTTATATTTTAGTTAAGAGTTTTAGTTTAGAGTTTAGAGTTTTAGTTTAGCGTCTTAACTTAGAGTTTTAGTCAGAAATATAGTTAAGCTTAATTTTAGTTTAGAGTTTTAGTTTAGAATCTTAGCTTAGAGTTTTAGTTAGAGTTATAGTTTTAGTTAGTTTTAGTTAAGAGCTTTAATTTAGAGATTGGAGTTTTAGTTTCGAGTCCTAACTTAGAGTTTTAATTAGAGTTATAGTTTTGTTTTGTTTTAATTCAGAGTTATAGTAGTTTTCGTTAAGAGTTTTAATTTAGATTTGTAGTTTAGTTTCAGTTAAGAGTTTTAGTAACTCAAAACTAAAAACTCTTAACTAAAATTAAACTAAACTATAACTCAAACTAAACTCTTAACTAAAACTGAACTAATCTATAACTAACTAAAACTCTAAGCTAAGACTCTAAACTAAAACTCAAAACTCTAAACTAAAACTCTAAATCTATACAAAAAACTCTTAACTAAAACACTAAACTCTAAACTAAAACTCTTATCTAAAACTAAACAACGCCTTTAAACTAAAATTCTTAACTAAAAACTAAACTAAACTATAACTCTAACTAAAACTCTAAGCTAAGACTCTAAACTAAAACTCTGAATTAAAATTTAAACTAAACTATAACTCTAACTAAAACTCTAAGCTAAGACTCAACTAAATTTCCAATATCTAAAGTAGAACTTTTAAACTAAAAACTAAAACTAAAACTATAACTCTAACTAAAACTCTAGAGTAAAACTGTAAACTAAAACTATAAATTCTAGACTAAAACTCTTAAGTAAAACTAAACTAGAGATCTAAACTAAAGCTCCTAACTAAAACTAAACTAAACTATAACTCTAACAAAAACTCTAAGCTAAGACTCTAAACTAAAACTCTAAATTCTCAACTAAAACTAAAATAAACTATAAATATAAACTAAAACTCTTAGCTGAGACTCTAAACTAAAACTCTAAACTCTAACTAAAACTCTAAAGTCTAAACTAAAACTCTAAACTCTAAACCAAAACTCTAAACTAAAACTAAACTAAACTATAACTTTAACTAAAACTGTAAGCTAATACCAAACTGAAACTCTAAACTAAAACTCTTATCTAAAACTAAACTAAACTAAAAGTGCTAAACTAAAACTCTTAGCTAAATCTAAACTACACACTCTAAACTAAAACTCTTAACAAAAATTAAAACTAAACTATAACTCTAACTAAAACTCTAAACTAAAACTGACTAGACTAAACTATAAACTCTTAACTAAAATTAAAACTAAACAATAACTCTAACTAAAAACTCTAAGCTAAGACTCTCAGCTAAGACAACTTTAAACTAAAACTCTTAACCAATACTAAACTAAACTAAAAGTTCAATGAAAAACTCTAAGCTAAGACTCTAGGCTAAAATTCTAAAATGAAACTCTTAGCATAAAACTAAACTACATGTCCAAAAACCCTTAACTAAAACTAAAATGTATTGCTGTGTGTCTGGGTATTCAAAAAGCCATAAAGTAAAGTTTGTGGGTGAAAAGGATGGATACTTTAATTTGTAAAATTGGTTTAGGAGGGACATTAAGAAAGGAGCTTTTTCTGAAATAATATAATAAAGCCTTTCGAACAGTATTGCTTGGCGTTAGGGTATGCAAAAAGCCGTAAGGTAAAGTTGTGGATGAAAAGGATGAGTACTTCAGCTTGTAAAATAGGTTTAAGGGGGATATTAAGAAAGGAACTTGTTCTGAGAAGATATAATAAAGCCTTTTTAAAAGTATTTCTTGGTGTTGGGGTATTCAAAAAGCCACAATGTTTGGGGCCTGGTGGGAGGGGGCCCTTCTGTTCCTCAAGCACACCAAAAAAAGTGTAAAAAGGGGGGGGGGGTAAAAAAGTTGGGTGGGGGCTCCATTGGGGTTTGGCTAGGGGACAATACTGTTCAAATGGAACTTGTGCATACCATAACGACCAAAGAGTTTCACTCCAAATCATCTTCTAAAATGTTTCAAACTGTTTCGCCCAAATAATCCCCTAAAAGTAATTCCTGCGTGTTCCTTTGTTTCGGCATCCCTGCGCTGTCACATTTGAAATTCCCAGGAAACCATTTCCCGCGTAAAATAGATTCAATCTGTCTTGATCTCGTATGAATTTCTGAAAAATCTAAGGTGTTCCTAGTTACACTATTATGGCTTCGATAGAATATTAATATTTATCTCTCAGACCTAAAGACCAGAGAAGCCATATTTAAAAATAGAATATTAATTTATCTCTCAGACCTAAAGACCAGAGAGGCCATATTTAAAAATGAAATCCCCTCATGATAGAATTCCCGTTGATTACGTAAATCAATTTCCCAGAAATCTGGTTCCCCTTAGTGGATCAATACACTTAAAAACGTCCCCTGATTGACCTTGAAAGAGACACGTGATCTTGTCCCGTTAGACTCGATCATAGATGGCAGCAACTGTGTTAACCTAGCGCTGGTACCCCCTTTTCTACTCAGGCCTAATATGAATGACCCCATTGTATCTCGAAAGCTTATACTAAAAGGATCCCATGGGATGATCCCCCCGAGCAAGGCACACACGAGAGTGCTATGTATTTGCGGCGGTGCACATCTAAAGCAATGATACCTAATCGGAAAGGTTGGAAAATCACCTTGCGAGAAGGATAGATACCCAAACCGTTAAAAAGTATATACTTATGGCACAGAGCGACATGGCGCTGCCACACTGTTTTTACGCTGGCACCAGCCATCACCCCCTCCTGTCATTCAAATGACACCAGCCTTCACCCCCTAGGACATTTTCAAACCTTTTTCTTTCCGAAAATAAGCTTCTGGAATCTAAATTAAACAACCTTTTTTTTTTTTGTTTTTGTTTTCCCTTGACCTACCGGGACTTAATATTTCCTTGCTAGAACGTGTTACTCCAATGCAATTCACGCCACAGAGTATTTAAAACACTTCTCGACCTTTCCTTGATTTGGTAATGATTTTAAAGCTTGACTGCGATTTCCATCCTTTGCCCTTGATTTCTAAGGTGGTCTTTATTTCCAGGGTTTCCCCTGTTTTCTATAGTTTCCTCTTGTTTCCGTATGAGATTGTCAGGGTTTCATTGTTTTGCTAATGATTGCATAGAAGCTGACCATGATTTCTACATTTTGATCAAAATTTTGATGGTATGGTTTTGATTTCTATGACTTGGTCCGGAGTTCTAGGATTGACTCTGTCATGTAGATAAGTACCTTATAATTTTTCTTGGAATACACTGCCTTTCTGGGCTTTAATATTTCATAGCGATAAGACACAATCATTTCTCACTTGATAATTTTGTAAGAACATCAGGGAATATGATTCTTTCCCCTGGAACACCAAGCATTCTTTGGTTTAATGTTTTTGACAATAAGCAATAATCGCGTTTCGCTACCTCTACGACACCAGTCATCATCAGTGTAAGCTTCTTCGAAAATTTGATACAACAAACGCCCTAGCACACACATACATACACGCACAAAAACAACAGACACACACAAAAACACACACACACATAAAAACACACACACACACATAAAAACACACACACACAAAACCACACACACATACACAAACGCACAAACACGCACAAACACAAACACACACATACACACAAAAACACAAACAGACACACACAAACAAAACAAACACACACACACACAAAACACAAACACAAAACACGCACAGACAAAAAGGCTCTCACACACAACACACACATACACTCACAAACACACACAACACAACGCCATTGAAAAACTTTGTCGTGGAAATGTAAGACTTGGAATATTTTGTAGTGTTAAGCAATGTTTTACCTTGTCATAGTTACAATCTCTTGATGTTTCTAAGCTCATTTTGGAATTTTTTTTTTTGTTGAAATGTAAGACTTGGAATATTTTTGTAGTTTTGTGTCGTGGTCTACCTTGTCACATACACCAAAAAACAGACACACAACACACACACACACACACACACACACACACACACAAACACACGCAAACACACACACGTACACACACAGACACACACACACACACACACACACACACACACACACAAACACACACAGACATACACAAACACACACAACATCACGCCATTGGAACTTTTTTATTGAAATGTAAGACTTGAAATATTTTTGTAGTGTTATGTCATGATTTAACTTGTCACAGTTACACTCTCTTGATGTTTCAAAGTTCATTTTGTAATTTTTTTTTTTGAAAAATAACACGTTGAAAAGAAACGAAAAGTTTCGTAGCGTTGTGTCTTGTCACCGTTGCATTCTGTAGATGTTTAAAGTTCAGTTTGGAGCTTTTTGCTAAAATGTAGAACTTGAAAATATTTTGTATTGTTATCTCATTATTTACCCTTGTCACTGTCACACTCTCTTGATGTTTCAAAGTTTATTTTGGAATTTTTGTATTGTAATATAAGATTTAGAATATTTTTGTACTGTTGTCTCGTGGCTATTTTGTGTGTGTGTTTGTGTGTGTTTTTTTTTTTGTGTGTGTGTGTGTGTGTGAGTGTGTTTTGTTGTTTTGTGTGTATGTGTGGTTTTGTGTGTGTGTTTTTGTGTGTCTGTGTTTTGTGTGTTTTCGTGTGAATGTGTGTTTTTGTGTGTGTGTTTTTGTGTGTGTGTGTGTTTTTTTGGTGTTTTGTGTGTGTGTGTGTTTTGTATATGTGTGTGTTTTTGTGTGTGTGTGTGTGTGTGTTGTGTTTGTGTGTGTGTGTGTTTTGTGTGTGTGTGTGTTTTGTTTGTGTGTGTTTTGTGTGTGTGTGTTTCTGTTTGTGTGTGTTGTTTCTGTTTTGTGTGTGTTTGTGTGTTTTCGTATGTTTTTTGTGTGTGTTTTTTTGTGCGTGTGTGTTTTTGAGCGTGTGTGTTTTTTGTGCGTGTTTGTGTGTTTTCGCGTATGTGTGTGTGTGTGTGTGTGTGGTTTGAGTGTGTGTGTTTGTGTGTGTGTGTGTTTTGTGTGTGTGTGTTTTCAGTGTGTCTGTGTTTTTGTGTGTGTGTTTCTGTGTGCGTGTGTGTTTTTGTGTGTGTGTTTGTTTGTGTGTGTGTGTGTTTGTGTGTATGTGTTCGTGTGTGCTTGTGTTATGTGTCTGTGTTTGTGTGTGTGTGTGTTTGGTGTGTGTCTGTGTATTTTTGTGTGTGTTTTTTGTGTGTGTGTGTCTGTGTGTTTTTGTGTGTGTTTTGTGGTGTGTGTGTTTTTGTATGTGTTTTTATTTTGTATGTGTGCTTGTTTTTGTGTGTGTGTGTGTGTGTGTTTTATTTCTGTGTGTGTGTTTTGTGTTTTATATGTTTAGTGTGTGTTTGTGTTTTGTGTGTATGTTTTTGTGTGATTTTTGTGTGTATATGTGTGGGTTTTTTGTTTATTTTTGTGTGATTTTTGACGCTTGTGTGTTTTTGATGTACTGGTTAGTGATTTTGTGCTTGTGTTTTTGTATCTGTATGTTTTTGTGTGTGTTTTTGTTTGTGTGTTTGTGTTTTTGTGTCTATGTGTTTTGTATGTGTTTGTATTTTTTTGTGTGTGTGGTTTCGTGTGTTTGTTTTTTTTGTGTTTGTGTGTGGTTTGTTTACGTGTGTGTGTTTTCGTGTGTGTGTGTGTGTTCTTGTGTGTGTGTGCTTTTGTGCGCGTGTGTTTGTCGCGTGTGTTTGTGTGTGTATGTTTTTGTGCGCGTTTGTATATGGGTGTGTGTGTGTGTGTTTGTGTGTTTGTATTTTTCAATGTTAGAAGACGCTTACACTGATGATGACTGGTGTCGTAGGGGTAGCAAAACGGGATTATTGCTTATTGTCAAGAAACATTAAACCCAAGAATGATTGGTGTTCCAGGGGGGGGGAATCAGATCCCTGATGCTCTAACAAAGCCTCAAGTGAGAAACGATTGTGTCTTATCGCTTTCGCAGTGTATTCCAAGAGAAAAATCATATGATACTAATGTACATGACAGAGTCAACCCTATAACTCCGAACTAAGTCATAGAAATCAAGACCACACCATCGAAATTTTGATCAAAGTGTAGAAATCATGGTAAACTTCTATGTAATCATTAGCAAAACAAATGAAACCCTTGACAATGTCATAAAAAAAACAAAGAGCAAACTATAAAAACCAGGGGTAACCCTAGAAATCAAGACCACCGTAGAAATCAACCTTCCACCTCTTGCCCCCCAAAGTGTAGAAATCGCGGTCAACCTGTAAAATCAATACCATGACAATGAAAGCTTGGGGAGTGCATTTTTGAAATACTCTGTGGCGTGAATTTGTAGTACCACGTTCTAGCAATGAAATATTGAGTCCTGAAGGTCAAGTAAAAAAAACTTTGAAAAAAAAACAAAGGTTGTTTAATTTTGATTCTAGAAGTTTATTTTCGGAACGAAAAAGTTTGAAAATGACCTAGGGGGTGAAGGTTGGTGTCATGTGGATGACGAAGTAAAATTTAATGGAGATGGCTGGTGCCAGTGTGAAAAACGTGTGGCATTGCCACTCTGTTCTGGGCCAAAAGTGTACATTTTTTAACGGTTTGGGTATCTATCCTTCTCGCAAGGTGATTTTCCAACCTCTCCGATTAGGTATCATTGCTTGATATGTACACCGCCACTAATAAATAGCACTTGCGTGTGTGCCTTGCTCGGGGGGATTACACCATGGCCCTTTTAGTCTAGTTTGCGATATACAATGGGGTCATTCATGTTAGACCTGATCACGGAAATCCTGAGCATCTTCCAGAAAAAATTCAAAAAACGGCTAGGAATCATACCAATATAGAAGAAATAATAGAACGCCTGGATTCCCGAAGGGTTAAAAAAATGGTCTGCCAGGGGTGGGAATCTTGCCAGTCCTGAGCGCAAGAAACAGGGATGATGTGTAACGTCAGAGGGGGGCATATCTTAGAAATTTGTGATAATTCCCCTTACTATTGATTTACTATTGTTTTCAAGAAGTTAAAAAATTTATCTCGATAAAGACCATTATTTTTTAACCTCATATTTATTGCCTAGCAAAAAGTCCAGATTTCGTCCCCAGAATGAGTAGACACTGAATCCCCAAACTCCCAACACTGCACGTGGGATGGTTGGTTAAAAAAACGAAACTTCTACCCCTCTGCGTGTTTTGATATTTTTGCTAAAAAATGTGCCCTGGGTGGCGTTAGGGCTGAGACAAAGCACTCTGTTGGACTGTACACTTCCTCGGAGGTAGTCAGCAATCAGGCTGGTACCCTAGTGGAGGGAGGTGGGATAACAATAATAAATATACACTTGAAAATTACCGCTTTGTGTAACGAAAAAAAAAACATAAACATAAATGACTAGATAAAAAAAGGCAGTTCTGAGCTGGCGACGGAAAAAAAACAGGTCTGTTCCTCCCCCGAGTCCTCTACCCTCATCTTGCCTTAAATTGCGCATGTTATTGTTTATATTTTATCCTTTTATAAGCCACAATAATGCCTAAAAATTGCATCTATTATCAATGCGTCCTCTGAAAATGAATGCTAGGTGGAGGGTGGAACCTACTGTTGGGATGTTGTGAAATAATCATAAATTTAGTTCAATGAAGAAGGGATATTTCCGTAAAAGCTCTTAAAACATTTTAAACCCATCTCTAATATCACTTCCTCCTCCCTCTACCCCCTGGGTTGCGTGTTAGTAGCCCCCGATTTTCTGTAATAAACTGTTCTTTTTTTGCGTATTTTTAATATTGCTTTTTTCACCTTTTATTTTTGTCGTGTTTTTTAACTGCCTTTTTCTATGTTTTATTGCTTGTCAATTTGTTTGAAATAATAAAACCTTTTATTTACAAAGTCTGTGTTTTTAAGATGTATTGTTTTGGTCGATTAAGGAGATTACTTAATTAATATCTTGAGAGCAATTGTCTCCTGGAATGTGTCAAATTTTGAGAGTAAACACGTCATTCTAGTGTTTGCCGAAAATGGGGAATCACAGGTGTCACGCATTGTAGGTTATTAACCCCTTCACGCACGATTTTCCCGAAGGGAAAAAAATCTGAAATCTTGTTGGCTTACTGATACATAGCTAAAATACAAGGGGTAAAAGTTTCTAGCTGAACCTTCTGTGATGGCAAACCTGATTTTAACGGTGTTCTCAGTCGAGGACATCGTGCTTCATTTGATACAATCGGCTATATTTTAGGTAAAAAGCGTGCAAAAGGCAAGTGCTGAATAAGTATACAACTAATCACTTAGCGTGAAATTCACCAAAACAATCGTGCCCATTGACATTACACAGAGGGATTTTGCATTTCGAACACATTGTGCGAGTCTTCATAACGCGTGGTGAGCTCTTTCAACGATTCCCGCATGTCGGTCCTTTTTTGCCAATGAGCCGTCTGGTCAAACCGAAAGCTCCGTCCGGGGCGAACCTGTTCCTTTTCTTAGACGGCTCGCTAAGACCTTCCTCTGTTTCCTCAGAATCCAAGTCACATGAAGTCCCTTGGCCTGTCTCGCTTCTTGCCTGGAACAACAGCGTGGGTGAGAGCCTCTGCAACGTCAAGACGAAAGGAAAGTAGGTCAAGACGGCTTTTGTTGCTGATTTTCATTCGATCACAGTCACTCGTGTATTCTAGCCATGAGTTGCAAACAGCAAGATCCATCATGTGGAAAATCATTCTGAGGGTCCAATTTTTGTATCGGATGAATGTTCTGTAACAAGACAAAAGCTGGTCTATTTTATCAACTCCACCCATACTTCTGTTGTACTCCTTGACAATCTGTGGTCGTGCGATTTTTTATCTTTTTCTTTGTAGCACTTGACCATCTGTTTACTTTGCTGACCTCACCTCCGCGCACATATGTTTGAAGCTAGCTGCACGCTGCTGTTATCCAACCAGCATAGCAAGACAAATTCATCTTGACCCCCAACTACTTCAGAAAAGCCGCCCCTTCCTGTTCTCTTCCGGTCTTTCTCGATTTCGAGCGGCACACTTCGGAGCCTATCCGCCCAGATAGTACCCATGCAAAGCGCTCCTTTTTTCAACTCTGGAAGAAGGTCGATTGAATTAAAGAAATTGTCACAATACACTTTTGTGTATGGCAAGGGATTGATCGCATTCGCCAGCTGGAGGACTATTCTAGCTCCCACACCATATTTTCTAAGAGTCTTCCAAGATGTGTATCTTCTTCCCTTTGTAAACTTCAAAATTTAGCACGGTAACACCCCTGAAGTACATTAGAGAAAGACCTTGATGTCCCATGGACAAGGTTTACTTCTTATATATTGTTTTATTTCAAGATTGCCTGTATAACGTACCATCTGCTCGTCCACTGACAGGTTAGCTGTTTGTGGTAGTTGACGCACTCGTGTCAAGACCGTATCAATTTCTGGTCGAACTTTCCATAAACGGTCGTTCGGATTCCTATCATTCAAGTTGTCAACAACATGGAGTGAGGTCCGTAGACGCTGGAACCTCTTTACATTCATGATGTCAGCAATTAGGGTTTATCCTAGTGGCTGGGGACCAAACATCCTTTATCTCGGGAGCTTGAAGACACCCATTGCAACATGCATGCTAACGAGTCTCTTGATGTCTTCTCGAGTGGTACCAATGCTTACTCCATTTTTGTGTATGGAGTACAAGTTTGTGTAGTTGGCACACCTCTCATGAAATTCTTCAGGAAAATACTTATCAAAGTAAACAATCGGGTCAAGGTATCGTCGTCATCGGAGGCTAAGGCTGTTGTAGGAGGGTTCAACTTGCCATTGTTGGTGGAAAAGGGACTTTTATGGTAACGGAAGTTCCTTTTCCGTTTTTCCCCGTCTCTGCAGCGGGCTGTCGTGTCTCAACGTCGAATATATCAGAATCTTGGGTGTCTTCTTCTTCAGGAGTTTCGTCACCGTCAGTAGGCACGTATGCCTCCTCCTCCTCGCTATCACATAGGTCCTCAATTTCAGACTGCTCACTATCAATCTCGTCAAAGATATCCTGGATTTGACCTTCATTTTGGATACGCGGACTTCTTCTAGAGGGTCCTAAAAAAGGATCTATTAGACAAGGACGAGAAAGAGCAATGAGCACCAGCTGGTATCACAGTAATCACAGTTAGTATTATATCTTCCGTTACACACTGTCCTGAGCTGAGGACACGAAAAATAAGACTACAGATGTCCTTCGAAACTTGTTTGACATCTGCATTCTGCATTTTTTTTAACCACATGAAGATATATTCTTGAGCCGGCTAGATATCCCACAGATCGTTCCTTGTTGCTTTGTTTCTTTCTAGTGAAAAAAAAATCAACTTATGCACACTGTCCTCAAATAAGAACACACTCAAATTTTATACCAGCGCTCCATAACCGAAAAAAAGTCGCAGTCATTCGAAAAAGTTTTCTCTATTACTGTCAAACATTCAATTATTCATAATAAAAAACGCAAATGCCTCAGATTCATACTTACCGAGTTATAAAATTCCAACTCTTACCTGGGTCCAGGACTTTTTCTTCCATCTGACATGATAAATCAAAAAAAAAATTCCAAAATTCTGTCTAAGCCTTGACTAAAGCAAAAAAAAGATGGCACGCAGGACTGACATGTGCAAAACTACAGATATCACCACGAAAGCGTTACGAGCTGCCTAGCGGTACAAATTAAATTGAGAAGTTGACGTACTCAGGTGAGGACACTATGCGTGAAGGGGTTAATTTTAGGATATTGAGAGTAGAATAAAATACTGGAAATAGCAGTTTTGTCCTCTCGGTTAGAGCGTGTTCCCCTTGGAAGAAAATTAACCTTTTGACTCCTGGTGGGCTAAGGAGTCAAAAGGTTAATTTCTAACCTTTATAACTAATGAAAGAAAGAAAAAAAAAAATGTGCTGAGCGTTTCGTGCAAAAAATAAAATGTCAAAAATTTTTACTTCACAGTGATGGGCAATCATTACGTAAGGTGTTGTGAGGTGTCGTTAAGTTAGAAGCGGGGATTCCCCCATGGGTTTCTGACGCAGGGTGATATAAAATTTTGTCGTGCATAGTAGACCTGACTGTTTGAAATGGGGCAAGTTCTGTGACGTCACTGGAGTCCAGGGGGTTGTGTGTTGGGAGTCTTGCGTAGGGTGTGACGGCTTGAAGGGTTGGTGGCGCCACGTATCTAATGTGCTATAAAATGGCTTCTACTACCTGGTGAGGCAGTTTGGACATGTATAAAGTGTCTTGAAATCGGGAATTTTTCCTAGAAATAAGGGGTGGCATTAGCTAGTAACAGCACCTATTTTTCAAATATATCCAAAGCAACATCCAACAACCAACATAACCATCAACAGACATAACCAACAACCAACAAACATCAAACATAACCATCAAACATAACCAGCAAACATCATCCAGCAATCATAACCATCGAACCACAAAACCATCAAACATAACCAACACACATAACCAACAATCAACAAACAATAAACATCAAACATAACCAACAAACATAACCAACAAACAACAAACGTCAAACATCCAAGAAACATAACCAACAAACATAAGCAAACAGACATAACCAGCAAACAACATAACCAATATAACCAACAAACCACATAACCTACAAAACATAACCATCAAACCATATAACCAACACTCATAACTAAGAAACATAACCAGCATAACCAACAAAACATAACCATCAAACCAACAAACATTAATCATAACAAACATAACCAACAAACATTAATCATAGCCAAGAAAAAACATAACCAACAAACAACAAATATAACCAACATCAAACATAACCATCAAACAACAATAACCGACAAACATCAAACAAAACATAACCATCAAACATCAAACCAGATAACCATTCAAGCACAGCCCTCAATCACATCCAACAAACATAACCAACATAACCAACAAACCACATAACCAACATCCAACAAACATAGCCACCAAACATAACCATCAACAAACATAACCAACAAACATCAAAGATAACCATCAACAAGCATAACCAGCAAACAACATCCAACAATCATACCATAAAACCACATAACCATCAAACATAAACATAACCAACATCCAACAATCACATCCAGCAAACATAATAAACAAACATAACCATCAAACATCATCCAGAAATCATAACCAACAGCCATCAACAAACATAAACAACAAACATGAAACAAAACATACCATCAAACATCAAACTACCTAAACATCAAACATAACCAACAATCACATCCAACAAACATAACCAACAAAAATAAACAACTTCCAACAAACAAAACCAACAAAAATAAGCATCAACAAACATAACCAACATAACCAACAAACCACATAACCAACAAAGCATAAACATCAAACCATATAACCAACACAAACATAAACAACAAACATGAAACAAAACATAACCATCAAACATCAAACTACCTAAACATCAAACATAACCAACAGTGACATCCAACAAACATAACCAACAACCAACAAAAATAAACGACTTCCAAAAAACAAAACCAACAAACATAAGCATCAACAAAAATAACCAACATAACCAACAAACCACATAACCAACAAAGCATAACCATCAAACCATATAACCAACACTCTTAACCATCAAATATAACCAACATAACCGACTAAACATAACCATTAAACCAACAAACATTCATCATAACCAACATAACCAACAAACCATATAACCAACATCCAACAAACATAACCATTAACGTAACCATCAACAAACGTAACCAACATAACCAACGAACAATAAAACAAACAAACATAATCATCAACCAACAAACCACATAACCAACAAACAATAAACAAAACCAACATACATAACCAGCAAACATAACCAACAAACATAACAAACAATCACATGTTAATTTCCCTGTGTAAATTTCCCTAGGAATGCGTTGAAAAGCAGAGATGGGATACTTCTTACATGTCTCCGCCTCAGTACTCCCTGAAAGTCTCAACGCGACCCCCCAAATTCATTCCTGTGATATTGCAGATAAATATAAGACTTGGGTGCACATAGCATCTTTTGATTTACTCAGGTACATGTTTTTTCTACAGGGTATGCCTTGAGAAACTCTGGGAGTGTTTGCCTAGTAAAAAAACAATAAGAGCTCATGGCTGATCAAAAATCTAAGACCAAACATGGCCACCTGTTCAACTACAACCTATTTGCGTTCAAGGGGTAATATACATAATTTAGAACCAATTCTCTGGGGCTGTGGAGGGTTATGCTGACCCTGGAGACACTTTCAATAGACGTTTTGAATAAAATGACCATTCCAAAATTTTGACCCATTATTATAAGTGTTACAGGGAAGGGGTGGATAGCAAAGAAGGGAATTGGAGGGAGAGGGGTTGCTCTCGAATCACTTTTGGACCTTATAAAAGTGCCCTAGAACTTTCAGTTTCTTATCGAAAAAGCTCCTACATAGGTTCTTATAAGTTCTACATAAGTTCGTCCATGCCAAGTGACTGGTGAAAGTTTTTTTCGCCCTTTACTAGCCCTTTGTTCGGTCCCATTTTAGGGGAAGCGTTACTATTTTCGATTTGTCCTTCTGCGTTTGGGACTCCTTTATCCCATGATTTAAATTCAAGAAAGAAAGTTTTGTGTTCCTCTTGTTTAGACTTTAAAATATCGAAGTACCTTTTCTCCCATTTTCAGGTTTCGACGACATTTCAAGTGCTTACTGTCATTAGGAAAGTTGCCAGAAGTTAGTTTGGAACAGAGAAAACAACATGACACTTCGTTACACAAAGTCAGTTCAATGTAAGAGAATTAGCACTTATTTCCATTACCTTTAAAACAAAAAAAAAGAAGGAAAGAAAAAAAGTTCTAATTTGTATTAGTCTTGTAATTTTATTTTTAGAATTACAAGCATAGTAGTCTGTACAGGGTCTTACTCTTTACTAACATAGACAAATTTTACTTTGGGTTACTTATTTTTAAATTTTGAGAGGACAAATTATCGACTTCTATTGTTCAGCATACAGCAAATACTGTGAATAACAAGTATATAAGTAAAAGCGTATATACTACTACTACTACTAACAACACACCGCAGCACCAAGCCGCTTGAGGCCAACACAGCTACGCACGCTCCTTCTTCATCCCAATCTATTCAAAGCCTCCCTCTTTACATCCTCCCAGGAAGTTCCCATTTCCTTTAAATCTTTCTTTATGAAATCCTCCCACCCCATACGTGGACGACCTGCTTTTCTTTTAGCTCTAAATGGTTGGCCGAAAAGGACAAATCTTCTGCAATCTGTCCTCCTTCATCCGCAGAACGTGCTCTAGCCATCTCAAGCTCTCTTTCATTATAGCCCTAGAAAGTGGGATTGAACCACATTTTTCGTACAGCCTACAGTTTAAAAGGCGGTCAGTCAGAGGGTACCCAGAACAATCCGCATGTGATTTCTCTGGAAAACATCTAGTAAATCTTCATCCGCTTTTTGAGCGCCCATGCTTCAGAGTCATATTTGACCACATCCCAGCCCTGAAAGCAGAAAGCAAGCTTTTTCCTGTGAAATAGAACATAAACCCGACAAGGGTCTTATCAAGGAAAGGGTAGGGAACAAAGAATAGAAAAACAATATGTCAATTCAATTATGAACAAAAGGGGGGCCAATAAAGGAGCAAGAACCTAAATTGTAGTTTAAACGGCTAATAAACTGTTTATAGCTTCTTGTTATTAGCACATTGTCGCACAAAAAAGGAAAAATTGATTTTCCGCTTATAATAGCATGAAAATGATCTAATCAGAAAACCAATTAAACGGCATTCCAAAGAAGAATAAAACAACAGATCGTTTTCGGAAGATAAATATAGAAGATTATATAGATCATTTAAAGAAGAATTACAACATGTTCTCGTGTAGCTCAACCCTTGTTTAACTGAAGCCAGTTCAAATCAACTCCCTTTCAACCCAAGACCTATTCAACTCAACCCTGTTAAGATTAATTTCAGTTTAAATCAACCCCCATGAAACACAAACCCACTTTAGCACAACCCCCCTTTAAGTCGGCCCCCATCCAACTGAAATCCGTGTAAATCAACCCCTATTTGACTTGATATTCACTTAACTCAACCCCCATGCAACTCAACCTCATTAAGCTTAGCCCCTGAAATAGGTAGGTTTGGTTAAGTTAGGTTGAATGGGGGCAAATTTGCTGTAGTCGGCCAAATCAAAAGGAAGCATACTAATAGCATTCAGTAGTCATTCAGTTGCTAACAGGTGAACATCTAAAGCAGATTAAATACATAACGGAAACTAAGGATTATAAGTTGATGGAATTTAAATTGTATTGCAAAAGTTATTCGAATATATTCGAACTTGTATTTTCACATGTGCAGAATTCCAGCTGTTAACATATTGATTGCGACTATGCGTTTGATTGATTAAGCCCCTGCTTGGGGGTGCCTAGTGTTTATGACGAGTGGATTTACGATTTTCTAAGTGGCACTTCGGAATTTTTTTTTTTTTTTTTATTATTTGAAATTTGGATTGTTTGGAGATGTTTTACGAAGAGGGGTGTTAGCCGTGCCCAAATTAACGGTGGCTTAGCAAATTGCACGTAATACCACCCATGTGAATAAAAAATTGGTCCTTAATGAGGTTAGCAGATAATTAAATTTAATTTTGTTGTCTGGAAATAATCTTGGGACGTAAAAGAAAGCGACCTCGTAATATTGGAGATGATACAGAAAACACTCGGAGGGGAGAAGGGAAATATGATCTTAACGTTACTGTTAGTAGCACTGTTTCTACAAATAAATTCACGATTTCAGCAGTTGCGGAGAGTCTAAATACTGTTATCAGTTTGGTAACAGAAAATGGAAAAAAGCTAGATTCTTTAGAAAATAGGATTAAGGGAACTGAAGATAAAGTGGCAAATTCGGAGATATCACATGCAGGATTTGCAAGGCAGCTGACTGAAATTATGAGCGAGTGAGGCAGCTTGAGCAAGTCAAAGAATCAAGTAAAATTAATTTCTAATGACTGTATAGCTCAGAGTAAAGAATCAAATAACTTGAGTATGAGATTGGCCAGGCTGGAGTTTGATAAACTGGAAAAGAATATTATTCTACGGAATGTCTCTTGTGGATCTGAAAAAAATGCGAAGGATATCTTCAAAAGCATTCTTACGGAAGAACTCGAAATGGCTCCAGTCCCACCATTTAAGGTAACCCAAGTGAGTGAGCAACAGAAATTTATTCGTGTTGAAGTATCTGATAAAAAATCGAAATTGATATTTTGAAAAATGCCAAGAAATTAAAAGGTAAAGCAGTGTCGTCGTTCCGTGATATTTACCTAAGTGATGATATCCCAGCTGAAGTTCGCAAATCAAGAAATGATTTGTTGATTAAAAGAGTGAAACTACGCAAATTAGGAATAGACGCTTGGATCTCGAAAACTTTTCCGCCGGTGTTACTTTTCAATCGCCCCAATGGAACACGTGCTAAATACTCACCGGACGATTTGATTCCTGAACTTGATTATGCACCGAATAATCATTCATTTCGTAACCAACATAGCGGCAATTAGTGAAGCTTAGGAGGAAAAATAGCTGTTCGAATTCATGTTCCCATTGATTAAGAAGTAGCTGGTGATTAATTAGTGATAAAAACAAATTTTGGCGGGAAATTGAAGGAGTTCATAGTTGATGGTTCATATAGTTCATAGTTGATTGTTTGTAGCGTAAAAAAAGTAAATATATGAGAAGGCACCCAATATGAAAGGTGTACCCTTTTGAGTCATTGTTGTTTGTTTTTTTGTTTTTTTAATATTTCTTTATTCTTTTTCTGCTGTTGTTATTTTTTTTATATCATTATTATTATTGGTGTTGTTATTGTTATTGGGCAGCATGTAATAAATTTATATTTAGAATGTATTGAATTGTGTCCCCTGTGGAGTCGTACTCAAATTTGTCTATTTGGCTTTGATGTTGGATGAAAGAATGGAGTCTCCTCCAGGACAAATTAATATATTGGGGCTGGAAAATAAGAAGGTAAATTTTGAAAGTAGGTATAATGAAATTTTGGATGGAAGTGGTGGGCCTGGTGGTTATTATAGGTTGGAGTTTGAAGATTCTAAATATTTATTCGTAAACCAAATGCAAATGGCATGTAGTAATGTTTCGGATAGATTTAATATGTTCCATTTGAATTGCCAAGGATTGAATTCAAGTTTAGATTTTATAAATGAAAATTCCAGTTTATCTATTTTTTTCAGGTAATTGGACTGACTGAAACTTGGTTAAATGACCGCAATTCAGAACTTATACATATTTCAGGCTATAATCTTTACACGAAAAATCGTCAACTTCGCCGACACGGGGAGACTGGCAGCGTATATACGTTCTGACATACGGGCAAATGTCCGAGAGGATATTTTAATATAAAGAAATGGTTTTGAGTCTATTATTTTGCAGTTAGAGCTGTCTGGACGTTGTGGTTATGTTCTGATTGTATATAGGCCACCGTCAGGATCTCTTATTGAGTTTTATGAATTACTTGAAGAACAATTGGAAAACATCCCACATCGAAATCATATTTTTATAATGGGAGATTTTAACATTGATCTATTGGATAATGGATCAAATACAGACCGAATTTTGAATTTGATGATTTTATTTGGTTATATCAGTAGAAAGGACCCTAAAGGTCCCATACGAACCACGTGGTTTATGGTTTTCTCACTGAGAATGAAAAAAACAGGATTTTTCTCACTTTGATGGATGTTTTCTGGATTATTGAGTCTAACAGAGACAGGGTCAATGACACTTCGTTCAAGATCAATTGATTTGTTGTTGTTGTTTTGGCCAAGTGCACGTTCGGGGCGAATGTCAATAATTCCCCTTGGAAACAAAAAAATTAATTCCCCTTTCTTGACAAAATCAATCAACCATGACATCATCTGTCAGACAGTAAAAAACTTCACCCAGAAACAATTCACCTTGACATCACCTGTCAGGTATTAATAAACTTTGCCCCGGAAACAATTCTGGTCGAACTCCAAAGATATTAATAAACTTCGCTCCGGAAACAATTCTCCAAGAAACTCCGGCGAATGTTTTGATCTTAGAGATGAGAGTTTAACGCGGGAGAAGGTTTCTTAGTAATTTCAAATATGACAGCGCAGGGATGCCAAAAACAAAGGGATCACCATGAAATTACGTTTAGAGATTATTTGGGCGAAAAACCGTTTTAGACATTTTATGGAATTTATTTCGGCGAAACAGTTAGAGACATTTTAAAAGATGATTTTAGAAGATGTTTTAGAAGAGGATTTGAGGGTGGTCGTTATAATACACAAGTTCCATTTGAACAGTGTCGTGAGGTCCCATATCCCAACCCCAAAGGGCCCCGATCCCCCTACCCCTGAATACCCCGAACCCGGAAGGAAGCCCCGGTCCCCAAAGGGCCCCCCGGGCTCCCAAAGGACCACCCGGCCCCCCAGACCCCCCCAAAGGCCCTCCCCGGGCCCCCAAAGAGTCCCCTCCATATTTGTTAATACTTTTTTAAGGCTTTATTATATCATTTCAGAGCAAGTTCCTTCCTAATGTCCATCCTAAACCCATTTTTACAAACTGAAGCATCCTTCCTTTTCACCCACAACTTTACTTTACAGCTTTTTGGATATCTCAACACCATGAAATACCTTTCAAAAGGCATTTCAGAGCAAGTTCCTTTCTTAATGTCCCTTCTAAACCCATTTTACAAGTTGAAGTACCCATCCTTTTCACCCAAAACTTTACTTTACAGCTTTTTGGATACTCAACACCAAGAAATACTTTTCAAAATGCATTTCAGAGAAAGTTCCTTTCTTAATGTCCCTCCTAAACCCATTTTACAAGTTGAAGTACCCATCCTTTTTTCACCCACAAACTTTACTTTACAGCTTTTTGGATACCTCAACACCAAGAAATACTTTTCAAAAGTCATTTCAGAGCAAGTTCTTAATTTAATGTCCCTTCTAAACCCATTTTCCAACTTGAAGAACCCATCCTTTTCACCACAACTTTACTTTACGACGTTTTGCATACCCAAAACATCATGCATACTTTTCAAAAAGACATTTCAGAGCAAGTTCCTCTCTTAATCTCCCTTCTAAACCTATTTTCCAACTTGAAGTACCCATCCTTTTCACCCAAAACTTTACTTTACAGCTTTTTGAATACCACAAGACCAAGAAATACTTTTCAAAAGACATTTCAGAGCAAGTTCCTTTCTTAATGTCCCTCCTAAAACCCATTTTACAAGTTGAAGCATCCATCCTTTTCATCCACAACTTTACTTTACAGCTTTTTGGATACCACAACACAAAGCAATACTTTTCAAAAGGCATTTCAGAATAAGTTCTTCATTTAATGTCCCTCCTAAACCAATTTCACAACTTGAAGTACTCATCCTTTTCAGCCACAACTTTACTTTACAACTTTTTGCATACTCAAAACATCAAGCAATACTTTTCAAAGGTTTTATTATATTTTTCAGAACAAGTTCTTTATGTAATCCCCCTTCTAAACCCATTTACAAGTTGAAGTACTCATCCTTTTCACCACAACTTTACTTTACGAATTTTTGAATACCGCAACATCAAGCAATACTTTTCAACAGGCTTTATTATATATTTTTAAAACAAGTTCTTTATGTAATGCCCCTTCTAAGCCAATTTTACAATTTGAAGTACTCATCCTTTTCACCACAACTTTACTTTACGACTTTTTGCATACTCAAAACATCAAGCAATACATTTCAAAAGCTTGTTATATTTTTCGGAACAAGTTCTTTATGTAATGCCCCTTCTAAACCAATTTTAAACTTAACTTGAAGTACTCATCCTTTTCAGCTACAACTTTACTTTACGAATTTTTGCATACTCAAAACATCAAGCAATACTTTTCAAAAGGCATTTCAGAACAAGTTCTTCACTTAATGCCCCTCTAAACCAATTACTGAACACACACAAATTTCTTTTAGAAATAATATTTTTCGACAGTGATAACACTTTTTTCTGTTCGAACTAGCAAGGTTTCTACCAAAGATACCAAATTTTTTCTTAGAAGTAACATTTTTTTTATTGTGATAACAACTTTTCTGTCAGAAGTAGCAAGTTTTGCTTAACACTAACAAACATTCTCATCAAAGTAACGACATTTTACCTTAATACTAACATACTTTTACTGAACACACACACAAAGTTCTCTTAGAAATAATATTTTTCGTCAGTGATAACACTTTTTCTGTTCGAACTAGCAAGTTTTCTACCAAAGATACCAAATTTTTTCTTAGAAGTAACATTTTTTTGATTGTGATAACAACTTTTCTGTCAGAAGTAGCAAGTTTTGCTTAACACTAACAAACATTCTCATCGAAGTAACGACATTTTACCTTAATACTAACATACTTTTACTGAACACACACACAAAGTTCTCTTAGAAATAATATTTTTCATCAGTGATAACACTTTTTCTGTTCGAACTAGTAAGTTTTCTACCAAAGATACCAAATTTTTTCTTAGAAGTAATATTTTTTGATTGTAATAACAACTTTTCTGTCAGAAGTAGCAAGTTTTGCTAACACTAACAAACACTCTCATCAGAGTAATGATATTTTACCTTAATACTAACATACTTTTACTGAACAAACACAAATTTCTCTTAGAAATAATATTTTTCGTCAGTGATAACACTTTTTCTGTTCGAACTAGCAAGTTTTTCTATCAAAGATACCAAATTTTTTCTTAGAAGTAACATTTTTTATTGTGATAACAACTTTTCTGTCAGAAGTAGCAAAATTTGCTTAACACTAACAAACCTTCTCATCAAAGTAACGATAGTTACCTTAATACTAACATACTTTTACTGAACACACACAAATTTCTCTTAGATATAATATTTTTCGTCAGTGATAACACTTTTTCTGTTCGAACTAGCAAGTTTTCTACCAAAGATCCCAAATTTTTTCGTAGAAGTAACATTTTTTGATTATGATAACAACTTTTCTGTCAGAAGTAGCAAGTTTTGCTTAACACTAACAAACCTTCTCATTAAAGTAACGATATTTTACATTAATACTAACATACTTTTACTGAACACACACAATTTCTCTTAGAAATAATATTTTTCATCAGTGATAACACTTTTTTTCTATTCGAACTAGCAAGTTTTCTACCAAAGATACCAAATTTTTTCTTAGAAGTAACATTTTTTGATTGTGATAACAACTTTTCTGTCAGAAGTAGCAAGTTTTGCTTAACACTAACAAACCTTCTCATTAAAGTAACGACATTTTACTTAATACTAACGTACTTTTACTGAACACACACAAAATTTCTCTTAGAAATAATATTTTTTCATCAGTGATAACACTTTTTCTGTTCGAACTAGCAAGTTTTCTACCAAAGATACCAAGTTTTTTCGTAGAAGTAACTTTTTTGATTGTGATAACAACTTTTCTGTCAGAAGTAGCAAGTTTTGCTTAACACTAACAAACATTCTCATCAAAGTAACGATATTTTACTTTAATACTAACATACTTTTACTGAACACACACAAATTTCTCTTAGAAATAATATTTTTCGTCAGTGATAACACTTTTTCTGTTCGAACTAGCATGTTTTCTACCAAAGATACCAAATTTTTTCTTAGAAGTAACATTTTTTGATTGTGATAACAACTTTTCTGTCAGAAGTAGCAATTTTTTCTTAACACTAACAAACATTCTCATCAAAGTAACGACATTTTACCTTAATACTAACATACTTTTACTGACACACGCACAAATTTCTCTTAGAAATAATATTTTTTCGTCAGTGATAACACTTTTTTCTGTTCGAACTAGCAAGTTTTCTACCAAAGATACCGAATTTTTTCTTAGAAGTAACATTTTTTGATTGTGATAACAACTTTTCTGTCAGAAGTAGCAAGTTTTGCTTAACACTAACAAACATTTTCATCAAAGTAACGATATTTTACTTTAATACTAACATACTTTTACTGAACACACACAAATTTCTCTTAGAAAATAATATTTTTCATCAGTAATAACACTTTTTCTGTTCGAACTAGCAAGTTTTCTGTCAAAGATACCAAATTTTTTCGTAGAAGTAAACATTTTTTGATTGTGATAACAACTTTTCTGTCAGAAGTAGCAAGTTTTGCTTAACACTAACAAACCTTCTCATTAAAGTAACGACATTTTACCTTAATACTAACATACTTTACTGAACACACACAAAAATTTCTCTTAGAAATAATATTTTTCATCAGTGATAACACTTTTTCTGTTCGAACTAGCAAGTTTTCTATCAAAGATACCAAATTTCTTCGTAGAAGTAACTTTTTTGATTGTGATAACAACTTTTCTGTCAGAAGTAGCAAGTTTTGCTTAACACTAACAAAACCTTCTCATCAAAGTAACGATATTTTACCTTAATACTAACATACTTTTACTGAACACACACAAATTTCTCTTAGAAATAATATTTTTCATCATTGATAACACTTTTTCTATTCGAACTAGCAAGTTTTCTACCAAAGATACCAAATTTTTTCTTAGAAGTAACTTTTTTGATTGTGATAACAACTTTTCTGTCAGAAGTAGCAAGTTTTGCTTAACACTAACAACCTTCTCATCAAAGTAACGATATTTTACCTTATACTAACATACTTTTACTGAACACACACAAAAATTTCTCTTAGAAATAATATTTTTCGTCAGTGATAACACTTTTTCTGTTCGAACTAGCAAGTTTTCTGTCAAAGGTACCAAATTTTTTCGTAGACGTAACATTTTTTGATTGTGATAACAACTTTTCTGTCAGAAGTAGCAAGTTTTGCTTAACACTAACAAACATTCTCATCAAAGTAATGATATTTTTTTACTTTAATACTAACATACTTTTACTGGACACACAAATTTCTCTTAGAAGTAATATTTTTCATCAATGATAACACTTTCTCTGTTCGAACTAGCAAGTTTTCTACCAAGATACCAATTTTTTCGTAGAAGTAACATTTTTTGGTTGTGATAACGACTTTTCTGTCAGAAGTAGCAAGTTTTGCTTAACACTAACAAACCTTCTCATCAAAGTAACGACATTTTACCTTAATACTAACATACTTTTACTGAACACACACAAATTTCTCTTAGAAATAATATTTTTTCGTCAGTGATAACACTTTTTCTGTTCGAACTAGCAAGTTTTCTACCAAAGATACCACTTATTTTTTCATAGAAGTAACATTTTTGATTGTGATAACAACTTTTCTGTCAGAAGTAGCAAGATTTGCTTAACACTAACAAACATTCTCATCAAAGTAAAGATATTTTACTTTAATACTAACATACTTTTACTGAACACACACAAATTTCTCTTAGAAATAATATTTTTCGTCAGTGATAACACTTTTTCTGGTCGAACTAGCAAGTTTTCTACCAAAGATACCAAATTTTTTCTTAGAAGTAACATTTTTGATTGTGATAACCACTTTTCTGTCAGAAGTAGCAAGTTTTGCTTAACACTAACAAACATTTTCATCAAAGTAATGATATTTTACCTAAATACTAACATACTTTTACTGAACACACACAAATTTCTCTTAGAAATAATATTTTTCGTCAGTGATAACACTTTTTCTGTTCGAACTAGCAAAATTTTCTACCAAAGATACCAAATTTTTTTAGTAGAAGTAACATTTTTTGATTGTGATAACAACATTTCTGTCAGAAGTAGCAAGTTTTGCTTAACACTAACAAACCTTCTCATCAAAATAACGACATTTTACCTTAATACTAACATACTTTTACTGAACACGCACACAAAGTTCTCTTAGAAATAATATTTTTCGTTTCTATGTCTGAATCTATTTGCTTACATGTCTGGGTTGGTGTTTGGTTAGGTTAGATTAGGTTAGCTAAGTTAGGTTAGGTTAGCTAAGTTAGGTTAGGTTAGCTAGTAAACATTTCTCCATGTTTAAGTTAGGTTAGGTTAGGTTAACTTATCATGAACGCTCATGATAAGCTAACCTAACCTAACTACAGCATGGTACAAAGTCGACATGGGGGGATTTTCCGGCGAGCATGGTTAGGTTAGGTTAGGCTAGATCGAGCTAGGTTAGGTTAAGTTAGGTTAGGTTAGGTTAGCCTACGTACGCGCGCGTACGTAGGCTCACCTAACCTAGCCTAACCTAACCTAACTTGATATAGCCTAACCTAACCTAACCATGCTCGCCGGAAAATCCCCCATGTCGACTTTGTACCATGCTTTAGTTAGGTTAGGTTAGCTTATCATGAGCGCTCATGATGAGTTAACCTAACCTAACTTAAACATGGAGAAATGTTTACTAGCTAACCTAACCTAACTTAGCTAACCTAACCTAACTTAGCTAACCTAATCTAACCTAACCAAACACCAACCCAGACATGTTAGCAAATAGATTCAGACATAGAAACAAAAAATATTATTTCTAAGAGAACTTCGTGTGTGTTCAGTAAAAGTATGTTAATATTAAGGTAAAATATCATTACTTTGACGAGAATGTTTGTTAGTGTTAAGCAAAACTTGCTACTTCTGACAGAAAAGTTGTTATCACAGTCAAAAATGTTACTTCTAATAAAAAATTTGGTATCTTTGGTAGAAAACTTGCTAGTTCGACCAGAAAAAGTGTTATCACTGACGAAAAACATTATTTCTAATAGAAATTTGTGTGTGTTCAGTAAAAGTATGTTAGTATCAAAGTAAAATATCATTACATTGATGAGAATGTTTGTTAGTGTTAAGCAAAACTTGCTACTTCTGAGAGAAAAGTTGTTATCAAAATCAAAATGTTACTTCTATGAAAAAATTTGGTATCTTTGGTCGAAAACTTGCTAGTTCAAAAAGAAAAAGTGTTATCACTGACGAAAATATTATTTCTAAGAGAAATTTGTGTGTGTTCAGTAAAAGTATGTTAGTATTAAGGTAAAATGTCGTTACTTTGATGAGAAGGTTTGTTAGTGTTAAGCAAAACTTGCTACTTCTGACAGAAAAGTTGTTATCACAATTAAAAAATGTTACTTCTACGAAAAAATTTTGTATCTTTGGTAGAAAACTTGCTAGTTCGAACAGAAAAAGTGTTATCATTGATGAAAAATATTATTTCTAAGAGAAATTCGTGTGTGTTCAGTAAAAGTATGTTAGTGTTAAAGTAAAATATCGTTACTTTGATGAGAATGTTTGTTAGTGTTAAGCAAAACTTGCTACTTCTGACAGAAAAGTTGTTATCACAATCAAAAAATGTTACTTCTACGAAAACATTTGGTATCTTTGACAGAAAACTTGCTAGTTCGAACAGAAAAAGTGTTATCACTGACGAAAAAATATTATTTCTAGAGAAGTTTGTGTGTGTTCAGTAAAAGCATGTTAGTACTAAGATAAAATATCGTTACTTTGATGAGAAGGTTTGTTAGTGTTAAGCAAAACTTGCTACTTCTGACAGAAAAGTTGTTATCACAATCAAAAAAGTTACTTCTAAGAAAAAATTTGGTATCTTTGGTAGAAAAACTTGCTACTTCGAATAGAAAAGTGTTATCACTGATGAAAAAATATTATTTCTAAGATAAAATTGTGTGTGTTCAGTAAAAGTATGTTAGTATTAAGGTAAAATATCGTTACTTTGATGAGAAGGTTTGTTAGTGTTAAGCAAAACTTGCTACTTCTGACAGAAAAGTTGTTATCAAAATCAAAAAAGTTACTTCTACGAAAAAATTTGGTATCTTTGATAGAAAACTTGCTAGTTCGATTAGAAAAAGTGTTATCACTGATGAAAAATATTATTTCTAAGAGAAATTTGTGTGTGTTCAGTAAAAGTATGTTAGTATTAAGGTAAAATGTCGTTACTTTAATAAGAAGGTTTGTTAGTGTAAGCAAAACTTGCTACTTCTGACAGAAAAGTTGCTATCACAATAAAAAAAGTTACTTCTACGAAAAAGTTTGGTATCTTTGACAGAAACTTGCTAGTTCGAACAGAAAAAGTTTTATCACTGACGAAAAATATTATTTCTAAGAGAAATTTGTGTGTGTTCAGTAAAAGTATGTTAGTATTAAGGTAAAATATCGTTACTTTAATGAGAAGGTTTTGTTAGTGTTAAGCAAAACTTGCTACCTCTGACAGAAAAAGTTGTTATCACAATCAAAAAATGTTACTTCTACGAAAAAATTTGGTATCTTTGACAGAAAAATTGTTAGTTCGAACAGAAAAAGTGTTATCACTGATGAAAAATATTATTTCTAAGAGAAATTTGTGTGTGTTCAGTAAAAGTATGTTAGTATTAAAGTAAAATATCGTTACTTTGATGAGAATGTTTGTTAGTGTTAAGCAAAACTTGCTACTTCTTACAGAAAAGTTATTATCACAATCAAAAAATGTTACTTCTATGAAAAAATTTGGTATCTTTGGTAGAAAACTTGCTAGTTTGAACAGAAAAAGTGTTATCACTGACGAAAAATATTATTTCTAAGAGAAATTTGTGTGTGTTCAGTAAAAATATGTTAGTATAAAGTAAAATATCGTTACTTTGATGAGAATGTTTTGTTAATGTTAAGCAAAACTTGCTACTTCTGACAGAAAAGTTGTTATCACAATCAAAAAAATGTTACTTCTACGACAAAATTGGGTATCTTTGACAGAAAACTTGCTAGTTCGAACAGAAAAAGTGTTTATCACTGACGAAAAATATTATTTCTAAGAGAAATTTGTGTGTTTTCAGTAAAAGTATGTTAGTGTTAAGGTAAAATATCGTTACTTTGATGAGAAGATTTGTTAGTGTTAAGTAAAACTTGCTACTTCTGACAGAAAAGTTGTTATCACAATCAAAAAAGTTACTTCTACGAAAAAAATTTTGTATCTTTGGTAGAAAACTTGCTAGTTCGAACAGAAAAAGTGTGTATCACTGATGAAAAATATTATTTCTAAGAGAAATTTGTGTGTGTTCAGTAAAAGTATGTTAGTATTAAGGTAAAATGTCATTACTTTAATGAGAAGGTTTTGTTAGTGTTAAGCAAAACTTGCTACTTCTGACAGAAAAGTTGTTATTACAATCAAAAAATGTTACTTCTAAGAAAAAAATTTGGTATCTTTGATAGAGAACTTGCTAGTTCGAACAGAAAAAGTGTTATCACTGATGAAAAATATTATTTCTAAGAGAAATTTGTGTGTGTTCAGTAAAAGTATGTTAGTATTAAGGTAAAATGTCGTTACTTTAATAAGAAGGTTTGTTAGTGTTAAGCAAAACTTGCTACTTCTGACAGAAAAGTTGTTATCACAATCAAAAAAAGTTACTTCTACGGAAAAATTTGGTATCTTTGATAGAAAACTTGCTAGTTCGAACAGAAAAAGTGTTATCACTGATGAAAAATATTATTTCTAAGAGAAATTTGTGTGTGTTCAGTAAAAGTATGTTAGTATTAAGGTAAAATGTCGTTACTTTAATAAGAAGCTTTGTTAGTGTTAAGCAAAACTTGCTACTTTTGACAGAAAAGTTGTTATCACAATAAAAAAAGTTACTTCTACGAAAAAATTTCGTATCTTTGACAGAAAACTTGCTAGTTCGAACAGAAAAAGTGTTATCACTGACGAAAAATATTATTTCTAAGAGAAAATTTTGTGTGTGTTCAGTAAAAGTATGTTAGTATTAAGGTAAAATATCGTTACTTTAATGAGAAAGGTTTTGTTAGTGTTAAGCAAAACTTGCTACTTCTGACAGAAAAGTTATTATCACAATAAAAAAATGTTACTTCTAAGAAAAAATTTGGTATCTTTGGTAGAAAACTTGCTAGTTCGAACAGAAAAAGTGTTATCACTGACGAAAATATTATTTCTAAGAGAAAATTGTGTGTGTTCAGTAAAAGTGTGTTAGTATTTAAGTAAAATATCGTTACTTTGATGAGAATGTTTGTTAATGTTTAGCAAAACTTGCTGCTTCTGACAGAAAAGTTGTTATCACAATCAAAAAATGTTACTTCTACGACAAAATTTGGTATCTTTGACAGAAAACTTGCTAGTTCGAACAGAAAAGTCTTATCACTGACGAAAAATATTATTTCTAAGAGAACTTTGTGTGTTTTCAGTAAAAGTATGTTAGTATTAAGGTAAAATATCGTTACTTTGATGAGAAGATTTGTTAGTGTTAAGCAAAACTTGCTACTTCTGACAGAAAAGTTGTTATCACAATCAAAAAAGTTACTTCTACGAAAAAAATTGGTATCTTTGGTAGAAAACTTGCTAGTTCGAACAGAAAAGTGTTATCACTGATGAAAAATATTATTTCTAAGAGAAATTTGTGTGTGTTCAGTAAAAGTATGTCAGTATTAAGGTTAAAATGTCATTACTTTAATGAGAAGGTTTGTTAGTGTTAAGCAAAACTTGCTACTTCTGACAGAAAAGTTGTTATCACAATCAAAAAATGTTACTTCTAAGAAAAAATTTGGTATCTTTGGTAGAAAACTTGCTAGTTCGAATAGAAAAAAGTGTCATCACTGATGAAAAATATTATTTCTAAGTAAAATTTGTGTGTGTTCAGTAAAAAGTATGTTAGTATTAAGGTAAAATATCGTTACTTTAATGAGAAGGTTTGTTAGTGTTAAGCAAAACTTGCTACTTCTGACCGAAAAGTTGTTATCATCATCAAAAATGTTACTTCTAAGAAACAATTTGGTATCTTTGATAGAAAACTTGCTAGTTCGAACAGAAAAAGTGTTATCACTGACGAAAAATATTACTTCTAAGAGAAATTTGTGTTTGTTCAGTAAAAGTATGTTAGTATTAAGGTAAAATATCATTACTTTGATGAGAATGTTTGTTAGTGTTAAGCAAACTTGCTACTTCTGACAGAAAAGTTGTTATTACAATCAAAAAATGTTACTTCTAAGAAAAAAATTTGGTATCTTTGGTAGAAAACTTACTATTTCGAACAGAAAAAGTGTTATCACTGATGAAAAATATTATTTCTAAAAGAACTTTGTGTGTGTGTTCAGTAAAAGTATGTTAGTATTAAGGTAAAATGTCGTTACTTTGATGAGAATATTTGTTAGTGTTAAGCAAAACTTGCTACTTCTGACAGAAAAGTTGTTATCACAATCAAAAAATGTTACTTCTAAGAAAAAATTTTGTATCTTTGGTAGAAAACTTGCTAGTTCGAACAGAAAAAGTGTTATCACTGTCGAAAAAGTATTATTTCTAAGAGAAATTTGTGTGTGTTCAGTAAACATTTAATAAAAAATCCATTTGAAAGTATTGGTTGGTGATGGGATATTCGAAAAGCCATAAAGTAAAGTTGTGGGTGAAAAGGATGAGTACTTCAAGTTGTAAAATTGGTTTAGGAGGGACATTAAATGAAGAACTTGTTCTGAAATGCCTTTTGAAAAGTATTGCTTTATGTTTTGGGTATGCAAAAAGTCGTAAAGTAAAGTTGTGGTGAAAAGGATGAGTACTTCAACTTGTAAAATTGGGTTTTAGAAGGGGCATTACATAAAGAACTTGTTCTGAAAAAATATAATAAAGCCTTTGAAATGTATTGCTTGATATTGTGGTATTCAAAAAGTCGTAAAGTAAATTTGTGGTGAAAAGGATGAGTACTTCAAATTGTAAAATTGGTTTAGGTGGGACATTAAATGAAGAACTTGTTCTGAAATGCCTTTTGAAAAGTATTGCTTGATGTTGTGGTATTCAAAAATGCGTAAAGTAAAGTTGTGGTGAAAGGGATGAGTACTTCAAATTGTAAAATTGGTTTTAGAAGGGGCATTAAGTGAAGAACTTGTTCTGAAATGCCTTTTGAAAAGTATTGCTTGATGTTTTGAGTATGCAAAAATTCGTAAAGTAAAGTTGTGGCTGAAAAGGATGAGTACTTCAAGTTGTAAAATTGGTTTAGAAGGGGCATTACATAAAGAACTTGTTCTGAAAAAATATAATAAAGCTTTTGAAATGTATTGCTTGATGTTTTGAGTATGCAAAAAGTCGTAAAGTAAGGTTGTGGTGAAAAGGATGAGTACTTCAAATTGTAAAATTGGCTTAGAAGGGGCATTACATAAAGAACTTGTTTTAAAAAATATAATAAAGCCTTTTGAAAAGTATTGCTTGATGTTGTGGTATTCAAAAATTCGTAAAGTAAAGTTGTGGTGAAAAGGATGAGTACTTCAACTTGTAAAATTGGTTTAGAAGGGGGATTACATAAAGAACTTGTTCTGAAAAATATAATAAAACCTTTGAAAAGTATTGCTTGATGTTTTGAGTATGCAAAAAAGTTGTAAAGTAAAGCTGTGGCTGAAAAGGATGAGTACTTCAAGTTGTAAAATTGGTTTAGGAGGAACATTAAATGTAGAACTTGTTCTGAAATGCCTTTTGAAAAGTATTGCTTTGTGTTGTGGTATCCAAAAAGCTGTAAAGTAAAGTTTTGGATGAAAAGGATGGATGCTTCAACTTGTAAAATGGGTTTAGGAGGGACATTAAGAAAGGAACTTGCTCTGAAATGTCTTTTGAAAAGTATTTCTTGGTGTTGTGGTATTCAAAAAGCTGTAAAGTAAAGTTTTGGGTGAAAAGGATGGGTACTTCAAGTTGGAAAATAGGTTTAGAAGGGACATTAAGAAAGGAACTTGCTCTGACATGTCTTTTGAAAGTATTGCATGATGTTTTGGGTATGTAAAACGTCATAAAATAAAGTTGTAGTGAAAAGGATGGGTACTTCAAGTTGGAAAATGGGTTTAGAAGGGACATTAAATGAAGAACTTGCTCTGAAATGCCTTTTGAAAAGTATTTCTTGGTGTTGAGGTATCCAAAAAGCTGTAAAGTAAAGTTGTGGGTGAAAAGGATGGGTACTTAGACTTGTAAAATGGGTTTAGAAGGGACATTAAGAAAGGAACTTGCTCTGAAATGCATTTTGAAAAGTATTTCTTGGTGTTGAGGTATCCAAAAAGCTGTAAAGTAAAGTTTTGGGCGAAAAGGATGGTACTTCAACTTGTAAAATGGGTTTAGAAGGGACATTAAGAAAGGAACTTGCTCCGAAATGCCTTTTGAAAGGTATTTCATGGTTTTGAGGTATCCAAAAAGCTGTAAAGTAAAGTTGTGGGTGAAAAGGAAGAATGCTTCAACTTGTAAAAATGGTTTTAGGAGGGACATTAAGAAAGGAACTTGCTCTGAAATGATATAATAAAGCCTTAAAAAAGTACTAAAAAATATGGAGGGGACTCTTTGGGGGCCGGGGAGGGCCTTTAGGGGCCCGGGGGCCGGGTGGTCCTTTGGGAGCCCGGGGGCCCTTTGTGGACCGGGGGATTCCTTCGGGGTCGGGGTAGGGGGATCAGGGCCCTTTAGGGTTGGGGTATGGGACCTCACGACACTGTTCAAATGGAACTTGTGTATTATAACGACCACCCTCAAATCCTCTTCTAAAACATCTTCTAAAATCATCTTTTAAAATGTCTCTAACTGTTTCACCGAAATAATTCCAAAAAATGTCTAAAACTGTTTCGCCCAAATAATCTCTAAACGTAATTTCATCGTGTTCCCTTTGTTTTTTTGCATCCCTGCGCTGTCACATTTGAAATTACTAAGAAACCTTTTCCCGCGTTAAACTCTTCATCTCTAAGATCAAAACATTCGCCGGAGTTTCTTGGAGAATTGTTTCCGGGGTGAAGTTTATTAATATCTTTGGAGTTTGACCAGAATTTTTTCCGGGGCAAAGTTTATTAATATATGACAGGTGATGTCAAGGTGAATTGTTTCAGGGTGAAGTTTTTTAATGTCTGACAGATGATGTCATGGTTGATTGATTTGTCGAGAAAGGGGAATTAATTTGTTGTTTCTAAGGGGAATTATTGACATTCGCCCCGAGCGTGCACTTGGCCAAAACAACAACAACAACAAATCAATTGATCTTGAACAAAGTGTCATTGACCCTGTCTCCTTTAGACTGAATAATCCAGAAAACATCCATCAAAGTGAGAAAAATCCTGTTTTTTTTCATTCTCAGTGAGAAAACCATAAACCACGTGGTTCGTACGCGACCTTAGGGTCCTTTCTACTTATATCCCCGGTATTAATATTAGTACTCGTGTTACGAGGACGTCATCGAAATGTCTGGATAATATATTTTCAAACTATATGTCAGGTAGTCCAAGTGTTCTTATAAGTGATACTTCTGATCATTTTGGTGTATTTGCAAGTTACTCGGTATGTGTTGATAATAAAAACTCCACAAAGAAGAGCAGTCTCAAGCTGAGGATGTTACTCAATAAAGATGCACTTCTGAAATGTAGAAATGAGCTAGCCAATAAGGATTGGAATACAGAGTTTTCAGTTTTGTGGATATTGACTCTAAGTTTAGAGTCTTTTACCAAATAATTAAGCAATCCCTGGAAAAATGCTCTAAGAATATTAACAACAATAGAAGAATACCTTCAAAGAAGCCTTGAATTACTCCGAGTTTATTGAGATCGATAAATAAGAAGAATAATTTGTATGAGAAAAAGGTACGTCATCCCTGCGATATAAATGAGCGAATTTATAAGAGTTATCGTAATGCCCTAAACAGACTCCTACGAAGAATTAGACAAGATTATTATAAAGTAGAATTTGAAAAAGTATCTGGAAATCCGTCGAAAACACGGAATGTGATAAGAAGCACTTTACCAGGCTTTTCAAAATTACCTTCATAAGGAGATGGAAATCTCTTTAAATCTACTCCCAGTTAGAATATTAGAGTGGATAAAATGCCATGTCTTGCATATCTGACAAGGTCTATGTATTCGAGGATGGTGTGAAGGTACTCCCCCGTGGACACTACCGTATTTCAGATCGAGTTGAATGTATGGACTATCGAAAACAACTCGTTCTGGATAAATTAACTTAAGTTAAAATAAATTGTACTTGGTGGGTTTTTTTTTTGGAGAACAACAATTTCCCATACAGTCTACATTCTATTTTCAGGGCCATCATCATCGTTAACATCATTTAACTTTTGCTGCTGCTATTGTATACAGAGTTTTTTTCCCGCCGCAGTGGACCACGCTTTCCGCCCCCCGGAGGGGGGGGGGTCCCGGCCTAGCCTTCGGCCCCAGAGGGGTGGGGGCTGGGGGAACAGGCCCGGCCTTCGGCCCCGGGGGGGGGGGCGGGATTCTCATCTTTTAAATGTTGTGAATAGTGTTTTTTCTTAGTCTAGGAATGTGTTCAACTGTGCTGCTGTTCTTGCTGTTGCTGTAATTTAAATACATGTTGTCATTGTTCTTGTTGATGCCAATAAATGAAAAAATATTAAATTGTTCTTTTATTATTGCTTTACAAAAAGTGTTACTAATAAAAGAAAAAATATGTTTTGTTGTTGCTATTGAATATCGTACTAGGTAGATGCTGCTACTCTAGAGAAAATAATTATTATTTATTCATTAGACAAGTATGGTTTACAGTTAGTTGTAGTCTAACTGCTGTCAACAGCAGTATGTATCAATTTAAAACACTATTCAGATCGTTTCGGGAAAACGAAACGATTTCAATGTCGGGGAAAACGACACTTTTAGCTAAAATAATTACAAATTGTAATAAAATATTTTTGGAAAAAACCAAGAAACTTTGCTATTGCTATAGTATTGGCAAGAGTCGTATGACAAAATAAAAGCTATTGCCACTGCTACATCTATACCAATACAATTCATACGAGGACTTGACGTTTTCAATAGTATTGAGCCAAACTCATGGTTGATTATTGATGATCTAGCTGAATCCATTGAACAGTTCTAACAGGAAATGCTACAAACTGTTTACTGTTCGCTCTCATCATGAACACATTTCCATAACCCTAGTTCTACACAATCTGTTTCATCAGAGCAAGTGTATGAGGACCCTTGATTTGAACAGCACGGTCTATATTATCTACCGAGTTGTTCGTGATTCAAGTTCTCTAATAACTCTCAACAAACAAATATATCTAGGTGCCCCCAAATTTCTAATTTCAGCGTACAGTCAGGCGACAAATAAGCCCTATGGGTACATTTTGCCGGATCTTACTCAGAATACACCCAAGGATTTGCGTGCAGTCACAGATATTTTCGACAAAGAAATTACTGTATATCTTCCGGTGAACAGTAGAAAGGGCTATTAGTTGCCATCATGACACTGAAGAAACTACACGAAAATAGACACTTATTTTCCGTTTTAAGCACTTCAAAACCCCCACTCAGGAAGGCCATACTCAAACTTAGTGTTGACAAAGAACGTATTAATATAATATCTCAACTTTGTTTAAATTTCACTGAGGGCAATGTACAGTTGCCAGAAGGTGTTAGACAACAGACAAAGCAACATCGTTCCACTGTACGTGCCTTGGCTTTCAAAAACAAAGGAAAAGGTTTTAAAAGAAAACGTCTACTTCAAGCGGGCGGTAGCTTTTTTTACACTTTATTGCCAATAATCGCAGGACCTGTAAACATTTTTCTCTAAATGGCTAAACCTACAAACTGACTCCAATAGAACTTGTCCTTTCACCAACTGAACACTTTGAGGACAATCTAAGCAAACTGATTAATGATGAAAATTGCCGATGATAAAAAGCTAGTTTTACTTCAAGATGCACTTCGTCGAGTAGACAAACATAGACGGTATCGTGAGAGACCCACCGTCAATATCACTGATCCCCCCCCCCCAAAAAAGGGAAATATTTCCTCAAGATTCTGCAGCAATAACAACAACAGCACAATCAAAGGAGAAGGAATTGATTCAATAGTGATATCAATTGGAAACTTATCGCCACACACCTATCGGAAACAGAGTAAAAGAGTATTAACATATCTCATGTTGGAAAGTGGTGATGATTATCAAGTTCAAGTCGATAGCACAGGGAAACGAATAATTCAGGGAAAACTTTATAATCTGCTCGATTTAATTTGTGAAATGGTTACAAATCGTAAAGGAGTTTTATCATTTGACAATAATCTATACAGCTTTCTAAA
Source organism: Artemia sinica (assembly GCA_027921565.1). Taxonomy (NCBI): domain Eukaryota; kingdom Metazoa; phylum Arthropoda; class Branchiopoda; order Anostraca; family Artemiidae; genus Artemia; species Artemia sinica. The sequence continues at coordinate 25,753,878 of CM051270.1, read as the reverse complement.
TACATCAAACTTCCTCAAAATTCTTAATGGCAATAAGCAAATTCTAAAGAAATTAAGGGAATATAGTAGGGTGTCAGCCCTCTAACAACGCCACCATTTAAAAAAGAAGAAGAAGTAGATTTTAAATCAACCTTGGAAAATACCAGCACTCCTAGTAGCAATGATTTGATAACCCCGATGATGATGGCTAGACAAAAGCGAAGACGTATTGATATCAACTCACCGTCACAAGCACCACCCTCCAGTGTCCAAAAGGGTAGTGGGCATTACACTACGTGTTTGCGTTCAAAATGGATGAAGTTTTAAAATATGTCTATGAAAATATTGGTGAAGTTGGAAGTCGAAGTTCCCCCACAACACTTTCTAAAGTTGCCTCTGACATCAGTGGCAACAGCAGCACTTTAAAAAATGCAAAAGAGTATCTAGAAAATAAACGAGTTACAATCTACATCGAAATCGCAGGCTTCGTGGCAAACAATATCGACAAACTAAAGCCTTTTTCTCACTGCATATAATGCAAAAACATCTTTTAACTCTATATGAGATTCAAAGATGGCACAATACACCCTACAAATATATTCTAGTGGCAATCAGTGTCTTTAGTCGCTATGCATATGTCATTCCATTGCGAACAAAGAAAGGTGTTGAAGTTGCTCAGGCTTTAGAAAGTATTCTTGAACAAGATTGCTATAGAAAAATTCAAAGTGATCGAGGTAGCGAATTTGTTAATCCACTATGCAAAAGTTTCTATTGAAATATATTAGAAATTTCTATCATAGTCACATTCCGATAAAGGCTGCATTGGCTGAACGATTGATAAGAACGATTCGTCTATTTATTTCGAGATATTGTACACTGAAAAATACTGCTGCTTTGATTCATGATTTAGAGAAAATCACGCAAATATATAACCAACAACCTTATCGATCACTGTCCAATGTTAGCCCTTCGGAAGTTCATTGTAGTGAAAATACATTTGACACTTTTCTTTAAACAATATTCCAATGAAAAAAAAATTTGTGAAGAAAAAATTCAATGTTGGCGATAGTGTTCGAATTAATAGAGCCAGCAATAGTTTTGAAAAGGGGAATTATTTATGGTCCACTGAAATTTTTAAAGTGTCAAAAATCCTATACACCGAACCCACAACATATCGTCTGCGAGACACCAAAGATGATGAGATTCTCGGCGGTTTTTTATGAATATGAACTACAAAAAGTTAGAAACAATAGTAAGGTTTATCAAATTGAAAAGACTTTAAAGAGCCGTACTCGCAGGGGCAAGAGACAGCTGCTTCTTTGTTGGCTAGGAGGCAACTCTGATTTTGATTCTTGGGTTGCAGTTGAAGATATAATAATACCCAATGATTTCTATGAGACATCCATGTTCAATGTCTCCTACCCTGTCTACAATCATTTGAATAAAACAAGTGATTTTTGGACGAAACTCTCTCCCAATATCAAATTCGATGGCGCGTATGAAGTGGCTCTCTTCGACTCTATTCTCAAAAATACCTATGATATCCTGAGAAAAGTTCGCAAATATGATATAAAAATTAGACCCTGTGATTAGCCACCAGCCGTTAGTGGACAACATAGAATTCAAAAGATCAATTGGTTGGATGATCCATATGTTGAATTACCATACGAGGAACTCACTTGTATGAATGATTTATGCCGTTTTATCAACAAAAGAATTTCCGCTCGTCAAAAAGGAGCCTTTCATTTCAACTATTCAAAGGAAGAGGGCAAGATCTACATTAGTTCACCCATTGCCAGTGAAAAAGTTATTCTCAATGATAATCTAAAAGATGTTCTTGGCTTTAAACTTAATATAATCAATGGTAAAAGTGCCGAAAACACAAATATTATTTTTGCTGACTACCCGCCGGCCTTCTCCACGGACAATTGTATATTTCTTTATCCTTCATTTGTTGAAACATCCTGAGTTGGCAATAGCAATGTTCCCCTCCTACAAGTTCTTGAACGAAAAACCAATCAAGATCATATTCATCATTACAATATAAAGCATCTTCAGTATATCTCCGTAAACACTTCCTATTTGGAACTCTGCCAGTTAACACTAAGAACTAAATTAGGTGATCCTCTAGCAATATCAAAAGGTTTGGCTGTGATTACATGCCATTTTCGACCCATCATTGTCGGTGTTCAAAAACAAGATGTCTAATAGAAAAGTGGTATTTATTTGTCCTGATATTGACTGCTATGTTAATACTCTTGGCCCAAGACAACTGGGCAATGGAATGGACTATTACAAAGGTCGTTCATCAATGTCTGGCTATGGTCTTGGCAGTTGGTTTGCTAAGCTGTTACGCTCTGCACTACCTCTGGCTAAAAAATATATCGTACCGGCTGCGATAGATTTTGCATCCCCTACACTATACGATTGGGGCTCTGGCAAGGATTTTATAAAAAGTGCTTCGGAAAATCTAAGTCCAGTGCGCGAACCCTTAAGTCCAGCAACCCTTGGCGAGCAATTGAAATCTCGACAAAATGGAAAAGGCTTAAAAAGGTCGAGAAACAGTGCAACACTCATCAGTCTCTACTCAGGTCAGAAACGAAAGACATCACTCCTGTCAAAGAAAAAAAGGAACAAAACGACACGTACAATAAACAGAAGAAGAAGCCCCAGGAAGAGAATTGTTAGATCGAAACTGGATTTTTTTTTTTCATAGACTGAATAATGGCATATCCACCGCATAAGGATTCTCATCCTTGAATCACTTCATCTTTAAATCTATTCAATGCAGAAAATGTTAATGTGAGTGTAAAACATGGATACGATGAACAATTTTATCCACAACAACCGCTCTCCGATAATATCCACTTTCAAATTTATTCCAATGAGGACTACTTTATGGACATGTCTTCGAAATTTAGAGATTTACATAAGATAGTCAAGAAATCCGGCAATGGGATCCCATTCGTGCTGATGGAATATCCTGTGAAAATTGTATAGTACATAATTTATTTCGTCAAATCAGTGTCTACATAAATGGCAAAATTGGTTACCACTAGTAACAATCTCTCAAATTATACAAGCTATATGCAGTTCATGTTGATGACACCCAAGTCATACAAGGAATTGAGAGGCACCTCCAATGAATATAAATATATTACATATACTGATAGTACAGATGCACTTAAAAATGCTAGAACTAGTGAATTACATCGTGCTGATGGAATATCCTATGAAAATTGTATATTACATAATTTATTTCGTCAAATCAGTGTCTACATGAATGACACTTTGGTGAGCACAAGCAATAATCTCTCGAATTATACAAGCTATATGCAGTTCATGTTGATGACACCCAAGTCATACAAGGATTGAGAGGCACCTCCAATGTATATGAATATATTACTGATACTGATAGTACAGATGCATTTAAAAATGCTGCAACTAGTGAATTACATCTAGTTGGAAAAATATATCATGAAATATTTAATATACCCCAATGGTTACCACCCAATATTAAAGTGGATATAAAATTGACGCTTGCTCCATCCAATTTCATTTCACGAAAAGAACTTCCTGTCAATCCTGATATAACTCTCTCCCACACCTCGGCAATACTACAAATACGAAAGCAGCAGGTTATGAGTTCTTTTCTTTGGAAGTGAAAAAACTGGGAGCCAGAGGAAATAATATTAAAAAATTTGTTCCTCATACAATCACCAATCAACGTCATATTGCCAAAGGCTCGTGTACCTTCACCAACTCATCCTTTATCAATGGCGAAATTCCATCAAAATTATCATTGACACTTGTAAAAAGCGCTAGCTAAATAGGATCGTGGACTGGCTGCCCATATAAATTTGAGATGTTTGGACTTTCATCTCTTGTCTGCTAAGTAAATGGAATCCCACTCTGTAATCTATTTTGCTAAATCCTATAGGACTTTGTATGAGTTGACAATGCAAACCCTAGATCATGGTTCACAACCATTTGTAAATGGTATAAACCAAAGAAATGTTCGCTAAAACACATGGTATTATTGTGCTAGACCTGTCTGCCACTCAAGATATGAGTATAGTACGAACGGGGAGTGTGCATTAAGAGTTTAAATTTGCCGACCAATTACCTGAGAGTACCTCACTAATCTCATTAAATCAATTTGAAACCTATTGGGGAATCGCTCCTGAAGGCAGTGTTCTACTAGACCTTGCACCATGAACACTAGTCAAATAATCAATGTATTTAATATGAAACCCTACATGTCCAAATACAGGCTTCTTGGAAAAATTCAAAGCGGAAACAATACCCTAATCATTGTTAATAGCATTCCGTCGATTGTGAATACGGCCATTGGCTGTGCATCTTTCAAACAATGAAGACTATTGAACTTTTTATCCTCTCGGCCTACCCTATACATCCTACACTCCACACATCAACAACTATATTGAAATCAGAGGGGGAAAACTATTATTCAAAATCGGAAGAGAGTGCAGGATCTAACGACTAAAAGTTGCGGTTTTCATGCGCTACTATATTTCGTCTTCAGATGTTGCGGTTATACTTACGAGCAGTTTCTCAACATTTACGTAGACAATCCACGTCTGGATAACTTTATGGTGGAAAATATCCTCTCAGACCGGTGTAATATTGATTTTAGTGCCCTACGAGTAAAGTGTTTTAAAAAATGTATGTAAATTTGTTTATTAATAAAAAATGTATATACACAAAACAAATGTCTTTATTCTACATTTTAGATTTCTTCTTCTTTTGGTGTATAGGCAACTGTCGAGAACCACTAATGCTGGTAGATGATTTGAATTCACTGCATATTGATCTTGATTGGCTACAAAGTCAGGGTCACATTTTCTACAGTACATTGTAACTTCATTCTTATCATATCTCTTTGTATAGTCAACGATACTATTTGCATTCATATTGTGAAATTCACGTGTTTCAATTTGTCTATTTGAAGCAATATCACATACAGTGTTTTCAAGTTGTGAATCACAGTCAAATAAAATCACTAGGTTGATAGTCATAATAAGCAGTGTCGTCACAGCGATGATGTAGAAATCAAATTGTCTTGTTACCCCAACAGTTGAATCGTAAACCTGATTTTTCCTCCCAAAATAATTTAAAACCACGACGATACCAATCTCTTAGAAATAAACTAAAATCTCGTTTAGGGTTCTTTCCAATCATACCAGGATAAGTATTCTCCCACTGATTACATTTGTCATAGTGGCAATTGCAGCATAGTTGCCCTCTAGGGTGAGAGTCACAAATTTCTTCAAGACATGAATTACAGCCTTTAATTTTGTAATGCATATCCTCTATGTAATTTACACGGATTGCATAATTTGCGCTTTTCATTATACTCACCAATAATTGTACAATTCTCACATGATGACCAACTGCCAAGAGTATTCATACATAGTGGACATGTATAGAACATTTTTTGGTTTCTGATGTCAACTCTATCATAGCTAAAAAGAAACTGATCCACGTTCGATAAATTCAAAGGGGGATAGGAGAGGAGTAACTCTGTGACTTTACATAACCTGTTTTGAAGAGAGAGTCATCTACACAGAATCTAAGGCAATGTATTCAAAAGTATATCCACGATATTATTCTGCTTTGTTTCAATTAATATATCAATAAATTGAATAAAAGCATTTGATTCACGTCGTAAAAGCTTCATACAATAGCAAAGTCCAATGGAGGAGAATAATTCCTCCTTGTATTGTCAAGTGTTCTTTGAGAAAAATATCTTCCGTTGAAAGAGATACTCGAGAAAATTCGTCATATAGAATCAAATATTTTTCCATAATCACAAGATTAAACTTAATTCTCTCTTTCTCAAATTTATTTATTTTTCAACCCTAACACTCTCACTGCTGACTCTAGACTAACCATGATTCGTTTTACTACAAAAATATTCGATAGCCTACTTTAAAAAAAATCTAACAAAAAGAAAAAGGGGAAATATTCGATTTCGAAACAATTTTATTGTGTGTGAGCATAATTACAACAATAATATATTACACATATACAATTACCTATATAACTTATTGTCCTGAATATACTTCACTGTTGCATTTAAAGCACTTGGAAGTCTATGTATATGTACTATATCAACTTTCGCAGCGAAGCATAATTGGTCCTCCAATTTAAACTTACTCAAAGATAACACGTATCTTGCATATACTTCTTCCCACTCGAGACAAAGTCGAGACCCTATCGTGATTTTTACCGCAATGTTTGGTGCTCTTGTATCATTGCTGCTACTGCTACCAGCTCCACTATCAACTTCTAATAGTGTAAACATTCCACTCATTATTGCAAATATATATCTTGCCAAATAAATAAATGAGTATTTTCAAACTGTTCACTTCTTGAATTCTATCCTCACACTAATATCAACTATACTGACAATCTATCCTTATGTTAGTTGCGGTTGCTATTGCGCAGGTCGAAAAAGGCGTATGATCTTGTTCACCCAGTATTCTAGCCCTTTGATTGGCCTAGAAATAGGCACGTGATTTTGTTCGCCCCGTTGTTATCCCTGTATTGGATAATGGGTCCATACTGCTCTCAGCATTAGACTTTAGTCAAGATGAGGAAAGACTAGTAATTTGAAATAGGAAGAAGAATCAATTAAAGAAAAATCGTAAGGACGATTTATAAAACATTTACAAGAAAGAATACGCATATTTAGGGTAAACTATTTGACAATCTATAGATTATGCAATTTTTGATTGTTTACGCAGGATGTGTAATTAGGAAAGGGAAAATTGTTCTAACCTGGTTGTGTCACAAAAGAGCTCGGGTCTAAATGTGAAACTTCAATGGATGCTGAGGGGTATTTCGAACTAAATAAAAAACCACAGTGTGCATCCTGGTTATATGGAAGGAGGAATAAAATTTGAAAAATAATTATTTAGGAAAAAACATAAATATAAATTATAGAATATTGACAATAAAGAATACGGTTATTTTTGGGAAAATATTTGGTAATTTAAAAATTATGCAATTTTTCGATCGTTTAGACACAGGATTAATCACTGAGAAAGGGTGGAGAAAGGGGGGTGAATTTTTCAACCCACAAGTGTTCCAAAGAGTAATGGTGTCAATGTGAAACGTTAGTGAATGTTGAGGGGTATTTCTTTACTAAATCAAAGGACACTATGGACGAATGGCTTATAAAAAAGGCCTATCTGTAATACCTTAGGAATAGCTAAGGGTTTTAACTTGAAACTTTCAGGCCCCCAACTGTTGTCACTTCTGCAACAGCTGCGACCATTCACCAATTTGATTGCAACTACTTGCGACTGTTACTACTTCCAATTGGGACTGCTTTCAGGTAATTTTAAAAGGGTTATCGATCAACATAAGAGCATATTATTTGCATGTAGGTTGTTAAACATTTCTATCAGCAATAGCTTAGAAGAGCCCAGGGTATTAGTTGAAACTTTCATGGCGTGTTGAAAGAGATGTTGGAAAATAATTGAGGGGGAGGGGCTACAAAGCTCACAGCTCAGGTTCATATATCCGTGGTGCCTCATCCCCAGCAGACCCTGGAGCAAGAATGCAAAATTACGCAATTTATCGATTTTTTTTTTCCATGTAGTATTTATGATTGAGAAGGGGGAGGGCTATATCCTGGGTATAACAAAAAATAAAGATGAGAGTATTACGGTGAAACTTCATGACTTTTTTACCAAATTTACAACAAAATGCCTAAATTTGATCAAATGTCTTTGGAAGAAGGGTAGCGAAAAAGGGCTTGGGAGGAGAACGGGTTGTCATCAATCCCTTTGACTCTTATAAAAAGCACTAAAACTTTCAATTTTCAGCTGAATGAGCACCTTCCAAAGTTTCTACGACAACTCCTTTCATGCCGAAAAAGATTAATGAATTGAAACCCTATTGCTCTCTACGGATATTGCGTTTCAGAAATTCTTATTGAAAACCGCCAACAATTTCATCATTTCAATGCACAATTTAAAGAGGGCTAATTAAAATTGTAATAAAAGGATTTGTTCTGGTACGCAAAAATTGAACACAGTGAGTGGAGAGAAAACAACACATCTTATAGAAATAAAATACGTATATCATTAGGTCGTAACAAAAAATTAGCGGAAGGGACATTGCTATGAAGGGGACGCCGGACTTCCCAGCATTATTTAAAAAAACACATTTTATATCTCTTTCCCTACATAGCATGATCAAATAGAAAAAAAATGTTAGTAACTTAAAAGAAATAAAAAACTTTGTTAGTATTAATTATTCAGTATGACATGAAAAAAAGATATAGAAACAGTGCAATTCATCCTTTATTCTAATCTAAAAACTTTACCAGGAAAATTCGGTACTGGTGTATTATACGGACGCTTCTATATACTGCTAAAGAAGTCAAGTTTGGTTAACGCTAATGAAATAAAATAAAATAGAATGAATACATAATAGTTTAGAAACAGAAATTTTGGGCTATATATTTGCACACTAGGGGGGGGGGGTTAGGTAAAGCATGCCATATATTAAATGCGTAACCTAACCTAACCAGAGACAGATACCCGGTTATAATGGTTTATGAACAAAATTATAAGAATTACATAAATGGCAAATCCCAAATTGTAAATTTTAACATTCATATTAGATCACCCGTTCCACTCCCTTCCACTCTAACAACCGTTATAGTACCGGGTATCTGTCACGGTATCTGTAGCATCTCCCGTTTGAACATTCCATATACAGTATATAAAGTGTCGGTTTAATGCACTAGTACCGAAAATTCTTATTACACTTCGAAAATTTATATATATTGAGTTTTTAGACTTGCTTCCAATTTAGCTCTGTCCAAAATAATGTGAAAAAAATAGGGGTACACAAGGACTTTTTTACAGTTGAAAGTATCCCAACAGAGTTAGCTTTGGGAAAACATTTGAGTAAATAATAGTATTCAGCAAAAAACAGTTTTATGATGAATTGATGATGAATTAGAAAAATCGTTCCTCTCCAAGGACACAAGTTCTTTCCCATTCTTGGCCTTCTTGAAATCTTTACCTCCCACGAAATGTTAGTGTCTCCTGAGGAACAAAATTATAAGAATTACATAAATGGCAAATCCCAAATTGTAATTTTAACATTCATATTAGATCACCCGAAAATTCATGTTGACGTTCTAAAAATTCTGGTTCCATATACGTTCCAAGTGGGTTTAATGCACTAGCTATTATGTTTATCCTTCTTTTCATATTGAGGATCAGGATAAAAACTAAAATGTCAAACTTAGCTGTGAAGTTCGCTTCGTTATTAGGCGTTTTACCTAGCTATTATGTTTATCCTTCTTGAAACTAAAATTCAGGGTATGATGAGGGGCATGTTCAACTGATTAAAAGGTAATACTTACATACAACTAGACTTTAAAAAAAGATGTTTGAGATTCGACAAAAATGGCCAGCTATGTTTATCAACAAAAATCCCACAAGGGATTCTCGGTATTAGTTAGAAAAAACATTGGATTCAGAGGGTAAAACTAAACAAAAGAAAAACAAGTTTTTTTAACTGGAAGTAAGGAACGACGTTAAAATCTTCAAACGAACAGAAATTATCTCGTATATGAAAAGAGCTGTCCCCTCCTCAGTGCCTCGCTCTTTACGGTAAAGTTTTTTATTATTTAAAAAAATAGAGTTGTGAGAAAGTCAAACTTTAGCGTAAAGAGCGAGGAGGGGACAGCCCCTTTCATATACGGGATAATTTCTGTTTGTTTTAAGTTTTAACGTCGCTCCTTACTTTTATTTTAAAAAAACTTGTTTTTTTTATTTAATTTTTGAAGGTTTTTGAATTAACGCAGGACTTGATTTTGGCTCACCGTATATGAATAATTAAAACCAAATTTGCATATTAATTTTACTTTTATTTGGTTAAATGGCTTTCTGGAACGTTGTTTAATTTTATTTACGAACGTTTTTATTAGTAATAAATATACGTAACTTATGAATTAACTTACGTAATTAACTTCTATATTCATATATTTTTAATACGTATATTAGGGGGTTCGCCCCCTTGTCAATACATGGCTCTTTACGCTAAAGTTCGAAGTTTGTTCCAACTCTTTAAAAATGACCTTTTAATCACAAAGGCCGTTAATTAGAACACAAATAGCTCTTATGAAAGTACTAAAAAATCTTTGGCTTAAAGAGCGAGGTATTGACTAGGGGCGAACCCAATTATGTACGTAATATTTTCCGTTCGTTTTAAGTTTGGATGTTGCTCCTTACTTTCAGTTGAAAAACTTGTTTTTTTGTTTAATTTCTGATCCTTTTTTTAAATAATGCTGGGAAATCCGGCACCCCTTCATAGCAACGTCCCTTCCCACATGATAACTTCCTACATGTAAGATCCTCCTCCACAAAACCCCCGACCCACTCCTTCCTCCACTACCAGAAAAAATCCCCCCTGAAAACGTCTGTATACTTCCCAGTAGCCAATACTATATGTTAACATTGGGTAAAGTTCATAACTTTCAGCCCTCCCCCTTGGAATTTTAGGGGATTAATTCATCCTAAAAGATATAGTTATCATATTTTCGACCATGCTGAACAAAATGGCTATCTTTAAGTTTTGATCGGGTGACTTTGGGATAAAGTGAGCGTGGAAGGGGGCCTAGTTTGCCCTCCATTTTTTTGGTCACTTAAAAAAGGCGCTAGAACTTTTAATTTCCGTTCCATTGAGCCCTCCTACGATATCCTAGAGCCACTGGGTCGGTACGATCACCCCTGGAAAAAAAATAAAAATAAATAAACACGCCATTCGTGATCTTTCTTCTGGCAAAAAATTAAAAATTCCATATTTTTGCAGATAGGAGCTCGAAACCTCTACAGAAGGGTTCTCTGATACGCTGAATCTGATGGTATTATTTTCATTAAGGTTCTCTGTTTTTTTAGGGGGTCTTTCCCCTTTTTTCGAAAACCAGCCAAATTTTCTCAGGCACGTACTTTTTGATGGGTAAACTTGATAAAACTTATATATTTGAAATCAGCATTAAAATCTGATTCTTTTGATGTATTTATTGGTATCAAAATCCTGTTTTTTAGAGTTTCGGTTACTATTGAGCCAGGTCGCTCCTTACTTACAGTTTGTTACCACGAAACTGTTTGATATGTTGAGAATTGGTATTTTTAAGAATAGGGTAGCAGCTTCACAAATTTTCTAGCTAAGGAAAACCACAAAACAAATGTATTACGAAACAAAATCGCCTATAAAAGTTTTAGGCAAATATAATATTTGTAGACAAATTTTTGTGTAAGCACTTTCTAGACGTGTAAATTAGTCTTTTTTCAAATCATATCACCCTGAATTTTATACTCTCTTTTTTACTCAAAAAGACAATTATCTTCTTTTTTTCTGTCGTAATTCCAACCTTTGATTCGAATTACTATATAACATACTAATTTAAACGTTACCTTAATCAAATTCAATATGTTATTCTAAAAAATTTGATCTGGCACACAAATCCAAACAATATTGATTAATAAAGCCTATTTTCGTTGGGAATTACATTTTTTCTGCTGAAAACTACATAAATCGTAGTAATTTCAAAAACTTGATGGACATAAAACACAAATCAAAATTTCAACGAAAAAATTGACGGTTTAAATTCCAGCAAAAAATTAGTTGGAAATCAAATTTATTTTTAGAGTGTACTACCATTCCTTTTGTCGCTAATCCTACTAATACCCCTACTGCTACTAGTTAGGCTATTACGGTATTATGATGGTATAAAGGTATTACGGTGAAAGTTTCAGGGAATATTGAGAAAAAAATATTGAACTAAATCAAAACACACTATTTGCATGCAAGCTGTCAAAGGAGCCTATCAGTAATATCACAAGACCGATGTCGTGTATTTAATTGAAAAAATTAAGGGATATGTTGACTACTGCTGCGATACTACTAGTGCTATTGCTACTACTGTTATTACTATTACGAATACCAACTCTTCTACTACTACTGTCAACGTCTCCTGATCTTGTACATGACCTCCTTGTACCCTCTCACCCTTTCAGGAGCCCTGTATATGTGTGAAAGACAGATGCCTTAAATGTATATGCATATGATGTCCCGATTTAAAAGTTATACTTATCATTAGAAAAGGTTTACTGAACTGCAGCGTAAAGCATTGTTTCAAAAAAGAAGCCATACAAAGAGGTGAAATAATTTACTGGGAAGGCCAAACAGAGTATATTTCTTCAGCTGCATCCCTTCTCCTTCCAAAAGAGCAAAAAATGCTGTCAGAGACAACTACTGTCTCCCTATTATCCCAATGATAATGTAAAAGTCCAACTATAAAATCGATCTATTACTTTTAAAAAGCTTCCAAATTCTGCAAAAAAATAAAAATGAACATTACAAATACTAAAAAAAAAGATAAGGAACTCATTTTTGTAAACGACAACATTTTGTTACAATAATCTTAATAAAAACAATAAAAAAATAGGTAAAACAGCTACCTCCTCACTTATTTTTAAACCTTAGTTAAACGAACTATAATGAACAAACAGTAAGAATTGTGGAGGTACGCCTATTAATTTTTTTTTATGTGATAGTACATGGTACTATCATATGATAGTAAATATTAATTCAAGCTGATAGTAAAAATGCTTTATATGATAGTAAAAATTGATTCAAGCTGAATTCATTGAATAAAAAAAATTCATTTATCTGTACGAAACTAAGTTAATTGCTTCAAAGGAATGGTTCCCGAATGCCATGCTTCTTGGAATTCTACCATCAACTATTTATGGCAGAATTGCTTCAAAGAAGAATCTCCCTGTCACGAACTATTCACTCTGTATATATTGAACCTTTACCAAAATATGACACAAATATGCAATTTCGATGTCTGAACACTCAAGTTGCATCTGAATCTAGTAATAATAATTGTGGTTTCTCTTTAGTCTCATTTAACTGCTGTCAATTATTTCAATACAACTGGACTTTGTGATTCCAACCGTTCAGTGATACACTGAAGTTTGGCTGTTATGAGACATTTAACCTCTATTATGGCTTTTTCGCCAGATGGGAACATTACTATACCGTCAGGACTAGCAGCCAAAAATGTAAAGCTTTTGTGGATATGTAAGCCAGCAGGACTAATTTTGCATTCAAACTTTATTTCAAAAGATGACTTTGCCTTCGGTTCATGGATATGACCGTGTTCCATTGCTTTAATTCTGTATTGTTTAGGATCTAGAAGTTGTTTCACTACTGGAGCTACTGTCTTAACACACCGTTTGCAAATAAGCCTGCTACTGAAGAAGTATTCTATATTTCCCCGCAGCTGCCAACTATTGTCGATACAGAGTCCCTGAAGGCGTGTGGCTAATTCAATCTGGCAAATCTCTGACTCTGAACACTCTAAGCGCTGCAAAACAGCCACTTTTGCATTTTCAAAAGATTATGCGTTAAGATCTGGAGCAATTGCGTTGGGACCATAGTTTTTATCTCCTCTACTAGCAATCTTTCCTGAAACACTGCCAAAAAGGCGCTTTTTGGCTTTACATTTTTCCCCTTAAGCTAGCCATAATTCTTTAACGTTTAAGTTTCTCCACCTCCACCTCAATCTCTGCCTCCCACCTCCCCTTGTCTCGTTCTTAGAACTAATTCTGTATTTATTTGAAGGCTCAAGGAGAGTTGGGATTTTTTGGCATCAAAATGTACCCTTTGAGGCATGTTTAAGGTCTAAACAAATTTCACCGTCTTAGGTAAATTCTCTGTTGTTTTACAATTCCAAGCATTTGCGTATAAGGGCTTTAAATCACTATAGCGGGGTTCTCTGATTGTTTTATAGCTAGCAAGGGAGAGAAATCTCTCGAAGGGTGAATTTTGATACTAAAACATCCTCAACTTTCATTATGCCTTCAGATAAACACAGAATTAGTTCTAGGGGAGAGAAGTGGGGAGGGTGGAGGTAGAAATTGATATATAGTTCCCAGGGCCATATCCAGAACTTTTTTGGAGGGTTAGTTTTTCAGAGGGGGGATACCAAAAAAAACTTAAAAACGCATCAAAAAATTTGATATTAATATTTAATCCCCCTTGATTTCTGGTCTATGCTATTATTATGAAAGTAAAGAGTAACATTAAACCCCAAAATGAGCAAAATTTATTCTGTATAGGAAGTCAAAAGTGATTGAAGACAATCATATCTGTTCCTTTTTAATTCTATATAGTTTATTTATTTTTATGGAAATAATAAGTAATATTCAATAAACACATCAAAGATCATATAAGTAAAAAAAACTACAAATAAAGTCTACTATTTGTCAAATATTTGCCCTGCAAAATCAATTGAGTTAAAAATCCTTATATCCATATGAACTACACTCTATTTTAAGGTCATACAATATCATCTCCCCCTACTTTAGATAAACAAAAGATTTATTTAACCTAGATTTAATACACTTTCAAGCTTGTTTTGACTAGAGACCTAATGAAAAAGCGAAAGAGTTGTAAGTTCTAGGGCTATTCCTACGTAATATTATTTGTGTGTCTTAAATTCCGACAAAAAAGATGTTTTTTGTTTTAATTTCCCGGTCTCTGTTCATTTTTAGCTGTGTTTATTGAAAAGGTTATTATGTGAATGAAATTAAAAGGAGAGAAATCTGTCAGAAAAAATGGTACACGAATCATTGGTGGTTCCAACCCTCCAGCACTCCTTGTCACTTTGATCTGGAAAAGTTCACTAGAAATCCATCAAAATGTATCTATAAACCTACTTTACGAATCTTCGACCAGTCATACAGTATTTCTTTTCAACTCCCCGTAAAAAAAAAAAAAAAAAAAAAAAAAAAAAAAAAAAAAAAAAAAAAAAAAAAAAAAAAAAAAAACTATGCATTAGAGCTTATGTGGCAAAACTACATGACGGAAATTGTGAGCAAGGATTTTCATAAGATTTTATTTGTACTTATAAGCAAGAACGTAGCCAGTATTTCTGTTGAGAGGTGGGAGGTAAAAAAATAAAAAAAAAAAACATACCAAAAATTTTTTTGTGCGCATTTTTGCTTCATTTTTTTAGGGGGCGGGGGATTCAAACCCGGTATATACCCCTTCCCTGGATACAGCCTTGCTTATATAAGACTCGAGTTTCTGTTGTTACGACTGCAAGAACTGTAAGGCCTTCAATAGCACAAAAAAAAATGTATCAAAACGACACTACAAAACTAATTAAGCAACACCTACAAAAATACTACCATCGTTTTCTTCACTTATTGTTACGACATTTACTTTTTATTTACCAGATTAAATAGGCCTACACATAAAATTTTCTTTGACCTCTCTACATTTCCATTTACAACTAAACTAAATAGAAATAAGATCCTTTTAATTTTTTTTTCGTTTCATTTTATTGTTATTGAAAACATTTTTTTTTTTCTACAAGGGATAAGAATTGAAGAAACTAAATTCACTGCTCTTATTTTAGAACTATCTGCTTAACTTTACAACAAAAGTCGACAACCTGAACTGCTTCTCATAATAGGAATGAAAATTAAGGCCTAGAAACCTAGTTTTTGAAGCTTCAACCCCCTCCCCCCTCTCCCCAATGATACTCATTAATTTTACTTCCCCGTCAAAATATTACGTGAAGCTATGCATATCCCGGTAAAATATTATATAAAACAATACATTAAAATATATAAGGCAAAAGTAAAAAAAAACTACGTGGCATAAATCGTTAATATCACTAAGCAGAAGGTCATAAATCAAGGTCTAGCTTATTTTAAGATTTACACTACAAAATAAAATGAATGATAGTTGTATTCCTAGAAAAAACGTTATTTGTTAGAAGGCTGCAATCCCCTACCCCTCTTCTTGCATCAAATAATATTTTACTTTCTATATATATATCCCTTATTATGAAAAAAAAAAATTCTACTAGGACTAAGTGGGATCGATATTACAGGGTTATAAGTTTTGAAGCTTCAACAACCTCCCCCCCCCTCATTTTTTTAACTTTCTTGTCAAAAGATTATAGAGATCTATGCATCTCCCTGTAAAATATTATGTAAAATTATGCACTAAAATATATAAAGCAAAAGTAAAAAAAAAAAAAACTACATTCCATAAATCGTGATTAAGTACTTCATTTGCCAGTACGATAGCGGGCCCATCCTGGATCTGCCAGTGACTAAGTAGAAGGCCATAGATCAAAGTCTATCTTTTTTAAGATTTACGCTACAGAATAGAATGAATAATAGTTGTATGCCTAGAAATTACGCTATTTTTTAGGGGGCTACAATCGCCTTTCCTTCTCCTTGCGACAAAAAAATTTGTATCTTCCTTGATTTATCCTACATTTCTAAGCATTTTTTCCACTAGGAACAAAGTGCGATAAAAATTGAAGGGTCATAAGGCACATGCTTCTTCCTGAGGCAAATTCAGTGTGTTTTAATTTGAAAGTCTATGCGAATAGAATTGAAAAAGAAAGAAATGATTAAATAAACTTAAACATAAAATGCGTATTTGCCCTCTCTTCCGTTGTCTTTGTTGCTTTGTTTATCAGTCTAAATCTATTTAATTCATCCGAACAACTTCCTAAGAGAAGCATGAGAATTCGGATCTAAGCCTCTAAAAGCACACAAACCTATAATAAGTCTAAGGTCTTGAAAGGTTCATACTGCAAAATTAATCAAGTGGTACTTACATATATTTGATTGCTAATTCTTCGTAGCTCTTTAGAAAATATGGCACATTAACCATGCAGCGAGAATTTTTAAAATATCCGATTTTAAATTGCGACCAGCAGTTATAAATTTCAGTCTTGGGATTTCTGCTGCAGGCTCTTCTTGAAGAGATGTTTCGTTCAATTTGAGTAAATGTTTTGGAAGTCGTGGTCTTCCAAGCTTTTTGTATTTTTGCTTTAGTTTTTCCCTGTGCTTCTGTACAGTAACCAAGCCAATGCCTCTTTTATTAAGCTTCTTTACCATCTTTCACAAAGCGCTTTTGTGAACTAACATGGCCAAGTTCTTCTTTAATTGCCTTTCTCTTCTTTTAAAACTTCACCAGTACCTGGAATCAAATGACCTTCTAGGCGATCGCCAATATGGATTCCGCCGGAAACGCCTAACATTAGACTGCCTAGTGGCCCAGTATCAGGAGAAGATAGAACTGCTGGCAATTGGATACGACATCAGGCTACTATCCTTCGAAATTGCGAAAGCTTTTGACAGAGTATGGCACCGTGGCTTGCTAAAAGAAACTCTATGTGTATGGTGTTCGTGGATGTCTGTTAAAAGTGAGTGAGAGCTTTCTTTCCGATCGTTCACTGCGGGTTGTTCTTGACGGGTTTATTTCCCGCGAATATCCAGTGAAAGCAGGGGTACCCCAGGGCAGTGTCTTGGGACCTATGCTCTTCCTTATCTACATAAACGACATGGGAGACAACCTCGCAAACCCTCTGCATCACTTTGCCGACGATACCACAACACACTCAGCCGTCCCTAAACACGAAGACCCAACACAAACCTCCCTTTCCCCACAGATGGATCTTTTGAAAATTGAAAAGTGTTCTGATGCATGGATGATCAACTTCAATGCATCGAAAACGAAGGAGTTTCTAATTACCCGATCAAAGGTGCCACGTGAACACACCCAGTTTCATCTTCAAAAATGACATTATAAAGAGATTCGACGAGCTTCATCTACTGGGGATTCATTTCTCCACCGATCTCTCTTGGAACAACCACCTTGATTGGGTGAGAACCTCCTGCGCAAGAAAGCTGGGAGTTACTCTTCGCTGCAAAAACCTTCTTCCATCAAGCTCGATCATCCCACTCTACAAGTCTTGCATCAGACCCATAGGTGAATATGGCTGCCCGCTATTTGCTGGTGCTCCGAAAACGCTGTTGGCGCCACTTCAGAAGATCCAGAATAGGGCAAATAGGGCGGGCTGCGCCTCTACACAAGAATTTCTCCAGCCTCTAAATGAAAGGTTTGATTAGCGTCAATGGCTGTTTTCAACAAGTACATGAATTCGCCTCCCTCAGACGAGCTCTCTCGAATTGTGCCCCCCTTTGTCCAGCCGACAAGGCAGACACGAAGGCACACAGCTCGGTCCAATTATCTAAAGGAGGATACGCCGAAAACCGAGTACTTGAGGAACAGCTTCATCTGGCGTTGCACTTCTATCTGGAGCGATCTTCCTGGGGATATTATCCCTGCAAATCCCTCTGTTGACACCTTCAAAGAAGGTTCAATAGACATTTAAAACCTCGAGGCCATTGAAAGAGGTAAATGAATAGCGGCACATCAGATACTTTGAACTATCTGGCGCCGTGAATATTGGAATAAAAAAAAAAAAAAAACCTAACCTGACGGAGTATTTCTATTTGGATAATATGTTGAAGCATTCACTTTTGATGTTAGCCGATAGAAGTTGAAACCCTGGACGTTGATCACCTGAAAACTGGTATTTATGCCCGCCTATTGAAACTAAATATGCAACAGTTCAGGAGTTTCTACTATAAAACTGATGGTAACAACTTTTAAATAAACTGATGGAAATATCTTTTTTGAATTAATTAGGAAAAAAACTTAAAAGTCAAGTTGTTCTTTTCAAAATCCTCTACAAGTCCGTGTTAAAGTTATTAAACTTGTATGTACTGTTCTTTTAGACAAGTTGAAATGCAATTTGTACAAAAAAGCCAAATTTAGAAAGCTTAGTAAAAAAAAATGGAAAAAAATAGCAAACTCAGATTATGCTGCTAGATCAGGGGAACAGATAGAAACCAAAATCGATGCCTTTATACGTCTGTTGTCACCAGACAAGCTAAAAACATTTAACATGGAAGAGATAGCCGGGAATGCTTCCATACCGTTCCCCATTGTATTGGAGACAAAAAGTCGAACGATAGCTCAAAGAGAGCGAGTTAGGGAGGAGTAGCCCCTCTTATATACATAATCGTTTCTTTACGTTTTAAGTTTATATTCTCTTTCATGAAGGTAGGTAAAAGGTTAAATCCATAACGCTTTTTACAGCTTAGGTATCTTGCTCTACAAGAGAACGCATTGGCGAATAGATACTCCCTAATAGATAATGCTCAACTACGCGATACTCTACAGCCGTTACTTAATCGGAAGGACGGTATATAACAGCGATTCATTTTTTTGGACTATGTTTCTGCTCAGGGATGAATAGAATGCTGGTTACCTTTAGGAACTCTGAAACTGGGAGGCTTTATAAATATTCTTTCAATGTTTCTGAGTACTTTTGTTTGATAACATTTTGGCCATTTTCAGGCAAAAATCAGTATTTAACAGACCGAAATTCTGGAATGTGATCATTTCCTTTAGCGCGATTTCTTGTGTTACTTAAAAATGGTACTAGATCTTTAAGTTTTTATTGGAAAGAACCGTCTTTTGATAATCTAGCCGCATCGACTATAACTTGTCACAACTTTGACCATTCTTCTCTGAAAAAGTTAGATATTTCACGTCTTGTCGATAGTGGCTTTACGGTTCTCGTACATATTAAATTTAATTGCATAATTTCCATCAAAATTGTGCCCGTTTATTGATAAGTTTAAATTCTATTTAAAAACTGCTAAAATTTTGATTTACTATTAGATTCTGATTGTCAGCTTTAAAATTAACACATTTACGTATTCAGAATGTGCAAACATAACAGTTTTGTTGTTTCAAATGTTTTAATCCTAACTTAGTTGTTCTTGTAGAGCTTGAGTTTCTATTGACAAGGGTCGCTCGTCACTTGCAGTTTATTACTACGAGCTGTGCAATCTTTATCTCTCTTAAATCTGAGGGAGGTGACTACTTGTTCTTTCAACCCATCTTTGTTCACTTTCATCCTTAATATTCTAACAATAAAGCTTCTAGAATGATAATTATTTCTGAAAAAATGCACTTTTCTAATATTTATAGGGAGGGGTCTAAAATGCCAAAATTGATAATAAGGTTATCGTTTCCACCGTTTTCAGTCTTAGTTTTCCGAGCAAATCTGTTTTATACAGATGTCTCACATGGACGCCAACAAGGGAGCAGAGGTGATTGTGTCAGTTAGGAAACCGAGAAATATTCCCCTTTAAATTTCGGTGAAAAAAACGTTTCTGGTAGGATTTACTCCCCCATCCCTCATCTGGATTTCTTTTTTACGGTGCTCATGAGAGTAGTGAGGGTCAATTGATCCTAAGCGAACACTGTATAAACCGACCAGAACACAACTTAATATTACGACCATGAATATCTTTAAATACTGGGCGAACAGAAAATGTTCCTTCAGGAATCTGACCTACTTTACAGAGAGGCGTTAGAATTTTGTCAATTGACAGATTACAGATTATTGACAGATTGAGCCAGTGTCATGGTTTCTTAACCCTTTCATCCATGAATTATAATTGTTATAATTTTCCAATATCCGTAAAAGTATGAATCCATTAAGAGCTAAACGAGTGAATTTTTTATATGGGTTGGAAGAAATCGATTTTACTCTTTTACAGGAAATCTACATTAACTGAATTTCTCGCGCGAATTGCAAATGTATAAGTGTGGTCACTATAACACACAGGTATTCATAAAGTAGAAACTAATTAAGTCATATACATTTTAGGCAATGATAGGGCAGCAATTAGTCATCAATACCCCAGCCACCAAAGAATCCAACCTACAAGGGCCTCAATAACCCCCCTCCTAATGTCTTATGTTAATTCTGCATGTCTTAGTTGCTGACTGAGCATCAAAAATGTAATAAAAGCACTTTTGACTACAATAAACTCAGGTATTTGATAAATTCTGAGTGTTTTGCTTGCTAGCTGAACACCAAAGATTATAAAGTTTGAACAGATGAATTAAATTTGACGTGGTTCATTCATTCAATTTTCATAAAGACTAAAGGTTTTACTCTGTTGATTACATATTTTGAACAGATGAATTAAATTTGACGTAGTTTATTCAGTGAATTTTCTCAGGAATGAATAGTTTAAACTCTATTGACTACAAAGTTTGAAAATATGAATAAAATTTGACATGGTTTATTCCTGGAATTTCCCCAAGAATGAATAATTTTAAGTATGTTGATCGCAAAGTTTGAAGAGATGAATTAAGTTTTGACACGGTTTATTCCTTGAATTAGCCTAAGAACTAAAAGGTTTAACTCTGTTGATTAAAAATTTTGAACCGATGAATTAAATTTGACATAATTTATTCAGTGGATTTTCCCAAGTATGAATAGCTTTAACTCTGTTGATTATAAATTTGCACAGGTGAATTAATTTGACAGAGTTTATTCCTTGAATTTTCCGAAGGACTGAAAGGTTTAACTCTGTTGAGTATAAAGCTTGAACTGATTAATTAAATTTGATGTGGTCTTGTCAGTGAATTTCCCCAAGAATGAATAGCATTATCTCTGTTGATCACAAAATTTAAGCAGGTGAATTAAATTTGACCTGGTTAATTCATTGAATTTTTATAAGGGCTAAAAGGTTAAACTCTGTTGAATATAAGGCTTGAACAGATGAATTAAATTTGACATGTTTTTTCCTTTATATTCTAAAAGGTTTAACTCTGTTGATCATAAAGTTTGAAAAGATGAATTAAATTTGATATGGTTTATTCATTGAATTTTCCTAAGGACTAAAAGATATAACTCTGTTATGTATAAAGTTTGAACTAATAAATTAAATTTTATGTGGTTTATTCAATGAATTTTCTCAAGAATTAATAGCTTTAATTCTGTTGATTACATAGTTCGAACATATGAAATATATTTGACAAGGTTTATTCATTGAATTTTCCTGAGGACTCGAAGGCGTGACTATGAAGTCTGACCAGATGAATTAAAATTAACGTGGTTTATACAGTGGATTTTCCCAAGAATGAATAGTTTTAACTCTATTTAATATAAAGTTTGGACAGACGAATTAAATTTGACACGGTTTATTCTTTGTATTTTCCTAAGAACTAAAAAGTTTAGTTTGAGTATAAAGTTTGAATTGATAAATTAAATTTGAGTTTTATTCCTTGAACTAAATAAAAGGATTAACTTGAATATAAAGTTTAACTAATGAATTTATTTAACACGGTTTATTCCTTGAATTTTCCCAAGAATGAATAGCGTCAACTCGGTTGATTACAAGGTTCGAACGGATGAATTAAATTTGACGAGGTTTATTTGTTGATTTTTCCTAAGGACTAAAAGGCTTAACTTGGTTGATCATAAAGTTTGAACAGATGAATTAAGTTTGACATGGTTTAGTCCTTGATTTTTCCTAAGGACTAAAAGGTTTAACTCTGTTGAATATAAAGTTTGAAAAGATGAACTAAATTTGCCATGGTTTATTCCTCGAATTTTCCTAAGGATCAAAAGGTTTAACTTTGTTGAGTATAAAGTTTGAAGTGATGAATTAAATTTGATTTAGTTTATTCCTTACATTGTTCTAAGGACTGAAAGGTCTAACTCATATAAAGTTTGAACTAATTAATCAAATTTTATGTGGTTTATTCAGTGAATTTCCCACAAAATGAATAGCATTAACTCAGTTGATTACAAACTTTGAACAGGTGAATTAAATTTGACGCGATTTATTCTTTGAATTGTCATAAGGACTAAAAGGTTTAACTCTGTTGAATATAAAGTTTGAATAGATGAATAAAGTTTGAAATAAATTTGACAAGTTTAAGTCATTGAATTTTCCTAAGAAGTAGAAGATTTGACTCTGTTGAATATAAAATTTAAACTAATGAATTAAATTTGACACGGTTTATTCCTTGAATTTTTCCTAATGACTAAAAATTTAAACTCTTTAGAATATAAAGCTTGAACAGATGAATTAAATTTGGCACGGCTTATTCCTTGAAATTTCACAACAGTGAATAGATTTAGTTCTTTTGATTACAAAGTTTAAACAGATGGATTAAAGTTCACACGGTTTATTCCTGGAATGTTCCTAAGTGCTAAAGGGTTTAACTCTATTGATTATAAACTTTGAACACGAATTAAATTTAACACGGTTTAATCATATAATTTTCCTTACATATAAAAGCTTTAACTCTGGTGAGCATAAAGTTTGAACTGATGAATTAAATTTGACATGGTTATTTCATTAAATTTTCCTAAGGAATAAAAGGTTTAGCTCTGTTGAGTGTAAGATTTGAACTGATGAACTAAATTTTGACACGGTTAATTCATTAAATTTTCTTAAGAAGTACAAGGTTTCACTTTGTTGAATAAGTAAACTTTTTAGTCCTAAGAACTAAAAAGTTTAACTCTTTTGAATATAAAGTTTGAATTGATGAATTAAATTTAACATGGTTTATTCAGTGAATTTTCCCAAGAATGAATAGGTTTAACTCTGTTGAGTATAAAGTTTGAACTGATAAAATAAATTTCACATGGTTGATTCATTGGATTTTCTTAAGAAGTAAAAGGTTTGACTCTGTTGATTATGAAGGTTAAACTGATGAATTAAATTTGACACGGCTTGTTCCTTGAATTTTTCCTGGGGACTAAAAAATTTAACTCTTTTGAATATAAAGTTTTAACAGATGCCTTAAATTTGGTTTATTCCTGGAATTTTCCTAAGGACTAAAGGTTTAAATCTGTTGATTATAAAGTTTGAAAAGATGAATTAAATTTAGCACGATTTAATCATTTCATTTTCCTAAGGACTAAAAGTCTAACTCTGTTGAGTACAAAGTTTGAACTAATGAATCGAATTTGATATGGTTTATTCAGTGAATTTTCCACAAAATAAATAGCATTAATATTGTTAATTACAAATTTTGAACAGATAAATTAAATTTGACACGGTTTTTTCCTTGAATTTTCATAAGGACTAAAAGGTTAAACTCTTTTGAATATAAGGTTTGAACAGATGATTAAATATGGCACGGTCTATTCCTTGACTTTTCACAAGAATGAATAGATTTAGCTCTTTTGATTACAAAGTTTGAACAGATGAATTAAATTTGACATGGTTTATTCATTGAATTTTCCTAAGGAATAAAACGTTTAACTCTGTTGAATATAAAGTTTGAACTAATGAATTGAATAAAGCATGGTTTATTCATTGAATTTTTCCAAGAATGAATAGCTTTAATTCAGTTGATTACAAGGTTCGAACAGCTGAATTAAATTGTACGTACATTTGACACGGTTTATTCTTTGAATTTTGCAGAAAACTTGCGGAGACACTTACTAAACCAAACCGAACCTAGCTTAAAAACAGTTAAAATAATGTAAGTTAGGTAATAAGAAAAAAATACTCTAGACAGCCGGGGAGCGACAGGTTGGCTGCGGGTAGCCTTGGTCTCTGTTCAAACTTTCTATTCAACAGAATTAAACTTTTTAGTCATTAGGAAATTTCAAGAAATAAACCGTTTTAAAATTTAATTCATCAGTTCAAACTTTATATTCAAAAGAGTCAAACCTTTTACTTCTTAGGAAAATTCAGTGAATAAATCGTTTCAAATTTATTTCATCAGTTCATATGTTCAAACTTTATAATCAATAGAGTTAAACCTTTTAGTCCTTAGGAAAATTAATGGAATAAACCATGTGAAATTTAATTCATCTGTTCAAACTTTATAGTCAACATAGTTAAAGCCATTGCATTCATTCATAGGTAAATTCCGTCAATAAACCGTTTTAAATTTAATTCATCACTTCAAACTTTATACTCAACAAAGTTAAAACTTTTAGTTCTTAGGAAAATTCCAGGAATAAACCGTGTCAAATTTATTATATCTGTTCAAACCTTACAATCAACCGAGTTAAGCCTTTTACTCATTATGAAAATACAAGAAATAAACTGTTTCAAATTAATTCATCTGTTCAAACTTATATTCAACAGATTTAAAACTCTTAGTCCTTTGGAAAATTCAAGGAATAAACCACGTCAAATTTAATTCATTTGTTCAAACTTTGTAATCAAAAGATTTAAAGCTATTAATTCTTGGGAAAATTCAAAGAACAAACCGTCTTAATTTTAATTCATCTGTTCAAACTTTATATTCAACAGAGTTAATCTTTTTTTGTCCCTGGGGAATTTCAAGGAATAAAACCATGTCAAATTTAATTCATCAGTTCAAACTTTATACTCAACAGAGTTAAATTTTTCAGTTCTTAGGAAAATTCCATGAAAACCGTGGGTAATTTGATTCATCTTTTCAAACTTTATGAGCAACAGAGATAAGCCTTTTATTTCTTAGGAAAATCCAAGGAATAAACCATGTCAAATTTAATCAAAAGATTTAAAGCTAATAATTCTTGGGAAGATTCAAGGAATAAACCATCTTAAATTTAATTCATCTGTTCAAACTTTATATTCAACAGAGTTAATCTTTTTAGTCCTTAGGAAAATTCAATGAATAAACCTGGTCAAATTTAATTCATCGGTTAAAACTTTACGCTCAACTGAGATAAACTTTTTTAGTTCTTAGGAAAATTCAATGAAAACCGTGTCAATTTCGTAAATTTCATTCATCTCTTCAAACGTTATGTTGAACAGAGTTAAATCTTTTAGTCCTTAGGAAAATTCAAGGAATAAACCATGTCAAATTTAATTCATCTATCCAAACTTAATATTCAACAGAGTTAAGCCTTTTAGTCCTAATGAAAATTCAAGGAATAAACCTCGTCAAATTTAATTCATCTGTTCAAAACATTGTAATCAACAGAGTTAATACTATTCGTTTTTGGGGAAGTTCACTCAATAAACCACGTCAAATTTATTTCATTAGTTCAAACTTTATACTCAACAGAGTTAAAGCTTTTAGTCCTTAGAAAAATTCAAGGAATAAACTAAGTCAAATTTAACTGAGCAGTTCAAACTTTATACTTAAGAGACTTAAACCTTTTAGATCTCAGGAAAATTAAAGGAATAAACAATATCAATTTAATTCATCTGTTCAAACTGTATATTCAACAGAGTAAAACCTTTTACTTCTTAGGAAAGTTCAATGAATTAACCGTGTCAAATTTATTTCATCAGTTCTTAATTTATATTAAACAGAGTTAAACCTTTACGTCCTTATAAAAATTCAATGAAAACACCATGTCAATTTTATTCATCAGTTCAAACTTTATGCTCACCAGAGTTAAACCTTTTAGATCTAAGTGAAAATTCAATGAATAAATCGAGTTAAATTTAGTTCATCTCTTCAAACTTTATAAGCAACAGAGTTCCCTTTAGTCCTTAGGAAAATTCCAGGAATAAACCATGTGAAATTTAATTCATCTGTTAAAACTTTATACTCAACAGAGTTAAAGCTATTCATTCTTGGGGAAATTCACTGAATAGACCATGTTATATTTAATTCATCACTTCAAACATTATCCTCAACAAAGCTAAATTTTTTAGTCCTTAGGAAAATTCAAGGAAAAAACCATGTCGAATTTTATTCATCTGTTCAAACTTTGTAATCAAAAGAGTTAAATCTATTCATTCTTGTGAAAACTCAATGAAGAAACCGTGTCAAATTTTATTCATCCGTTTAAACTTTATATTCAAAATAGTTAAACTTTTTAGTCCTTAGGAAAATTCAAGAAATAAACTGTATCAAATTTAATTCATCAGTTTAAACTTTATATTCAACAGAGTCAAACCTTTTACTTCTTCGGAAAATTCAATGAATTAACCGTGTCAAATCTATTTCATCGATTCAAACGTGATACTCAACAGAGTTAAACCGATCCATTTTTTGGAAAACTTAGTGAATAAACCTTATTAAATTTAATTCATCACTCCAAACTTTACATACAACTGAGTTAAACTTATTAGGATTTTAAGAAAATCCAAGAAATAAGCCGTGTCAAATTTAATTCATCCGTTTAAACTTTATAATCAACCAAGTTAAGCTTTTTACTTTTCAAAAAGATTCAAGGGATAAACCGTTGTCAAATTTCATTCATTTGTTCAAACTTTATATTCAACAGAGTTTAACCTTTTATTCCTTAGGAAAGTTAAAGGAATAAACAACGTCAAATTTAATGCTTCGTTTGAACTTTGCAATAAAAAGAGTTAAAGCTATTCATTCTTCTGAAATTCAAGGATTAAACCGTGTTAAGTTAAATCATCTGTTCAAACTTTATATTCAGCAGAGTTAATCTTTTTAGTCCTTAGAAATATACCGTGTCAAATTTAATTCATCAGTTTAAACTTTATATTCAACAGATTCAAACGTTTTACTTCTTAGGAAAATCCAATGAATTAACCGTGTCAAATTTATTTCATCAGTTCAAACTTTATACCCAACAGAGTGAAACTTTTTCGTCCTTAGGGAAATCCAATGAAAAACAAGGTCAAATTTAATTCATCAGTTCAAACTTTATACTAACCAGAGTTAAACCTTTTAGATCTAAGGAAAATCAATGAATAAATCTTGTTAAATTTAATTTATTTGTTCAAACTTTATGATCAACAGAGCTAAACCCTTTAGTCCTTAGAAAAATTCCAGGAAAAACCCTGCAAAATCTAATTCATCTGTTCAAAACTTATACTCAACAGAGTTAAAGCTATTCATTCTTGGGACAATTCACTGAATAGACCATGTTATATTTATTTCATCATTTCAAACTTTATACTCAACAAATTTAAACCTTAGAGAAATTAGTCCTTAGAGAAATTCTAGGAATAAACTGTGTCAACTGTAATTCATCTGTTCAAACTTTATAATCAACCAAGTTAAGCCTTTTACTCGTTAGGAAAATTCAAGGAATAAACCGTGTCAAATTTAATTCATTTGTTCAAACTTTATATTCAACAGAGTTAAACCTTTTAGTCCTTGGGAAAATTCAAGGAATGCACCACGTCAAATTTAATTCATCTGTTCGAACTTTGCGATAAAAATAGTTAAAGGTATTCATTCTTCAGAAAAGCTAAGGAATAAACCGTTTTAATTTAATTCATCTGTTCAAACTTTCTATTCAACATAGTCAATCTTTATAGTCTTTAGGAAATTCAAGGAATAAACCATATCAAATTTAACTCATCAGATTTAGTTTAGTTTAGTTTTAGCTTAGATTTTTAGTTTAGTTTAGTTTCAGTTTAGAGCTTTAATTAGAGTTTTAGTTTAGTTTAGAGTTTTAGTTTAAAGTTTTAATTTAGAAATTTATTTTAGATTTTTAGTTAAGAGTTTTAGTTTAGAATTGTAGCTTAGATGTTTTGTTTAAAGTTTTAGTTTAGGATTTTGATTTAGAGCTTTAGTTTCCAGTTTTAGTATAGTTTAAGTTTAGAGTTTTAGTTAAGAATTTTAGTTTAGACATTAAGTTGAGAGTTTAGTTGAGAGTTTTAGTTTAGTTTTACTTTAATTTAGTTTTAGTTTTGAGTTTTAGTTTAGAGATTTAGTTTAGTTTTAGTTTAGATTTTTCATTTAGTTTTAGTTTAGAGTTTTAGTTTAGAATTTTAGTTTAGAGTTTTAGTTTACAGTTTTGGTGTAAGAGTTCTAGTTATTAATATTATTTTAGATAATCAGTTTAAAGTTTTAGTCTATAGTTTTAGTTTAGTTTTAGTTTACTTTAATTTTAGTTTAGAGTTTTAGTTTAGAGTTTTAATTTAGTTTTAGTTCATATTTTTAATTTAGTTTTAGTTTAGATTTTTAGCTTTGAGTTATAGTTTAGAATATTAGTTTAGAGTTTTAGTTTTGAGTTTTAGTTTGGAGTTTGAGTTTAGATTTTTAGTTTAGCTTTAGTTTAGAGTTTTAGCTTTGAGTTTTAATTTAGGGTTTTTGCTTAGAGTTTTAGTTTAAAGTTTAAGCTTAGAGTTTTACTTTAGAGTTTTAATTTAGAGTTTTAGTTTAGGGTTTTGGTTTAGTTTTAGTTTGGAGTTTTAGTTTAGTTTTAGTTAAGAGTATAGTTTAGTTTTAGTTAAGAGATTTAGTTAGACTATTAGTTTACTTTTAGTTCAGAGTTCTAGTTTAGAGTTTTAATTTGGTGTTTTAGTTTAGAGTTTTAGTTTAGTTTTAGTTAAGAGTTTTAGTTTAGTTTTAGTTAAGAGTTTTAGTTAGAGTTTTAGTTTGCTTTAGTTAAGATTTTTAGTTTAGCGTTTTAATTTACTGTTTTAGTTTAGAGTTTTTGCTTAGATTTTTAGCTTAAAGTATTAGTTAAGAGTTTTAGTTTAGAGTCTTAGCTTAGAGTTTTGGTTTAGAGTTTTAGCTTAGAGTTTTAGTTTACAGTTATTGTTTATAGTTTTAGTTTAGTTTTAGTTAGTTTAGTTTTTTAAGAGTTTTAGTTAGAGTTTTGATTTAGAATTTTAGTTTAGAGTTTTAGTTAGAGATTTAGTTTACCTTTAGTTTATTTTAAGTTTAGATTTTTAGTTTAGTATAGTCATAGTTAAGAGTTTTAGTTTAGAGTTTTAATTTCGAGTTTCAGTTTAGAGTTTTAGTTTAGAGTTTTTAGTTTAGAGTTTTAGTTTAGTTTTAGTTAAGTTTTAGTTTAGCTTAGTTTTAGTTTAGAGTTTTAGTTAGATTTTTAGTTTGCCTTTAGTTTAGTTTCATTTTAGAATTTTATTTATTTTAGTTTTAGTTTAGCTTTTTTAATTTAGAGCTTTAGTTTAGTTTTAGTCAAGAGTTTTAGTTTAGCGTTTTAATTTAGGGTTAGTTTAATTTTAGTTTAGAGTCCAAGTTAGAGTTTTAGTATAGTTTTAGTTTAGTTTTAGTTAAGAGTTTTAGTTAGAGCTTTAGTTTAGTTTTAGATAAGAATTTTAGTTTAGATTTTTAATTTAGAGTTTTAGTTTAGAGTTTTAGTTTAGAGTTTTAGTTTAGTTTTTTTTGTTTAGAGTTTTAGTTAGAGTTTTAGTTTAGTTTTAGTTTAAACTTTCAATTTAAATGTTTAGTGTAGTTTAGTTTTAGTTTAGTTTAGTTTTAGTTTTAGGGGTTTAGTTTAGATTTTAGTTTGGAATTTTAGTTTAGATTTTTAGTTTAGAATTTTAGTTTAGGTTTTTAGTTTAGTTTTTGTTTACAGTTTTAATTTAGTTTTAGTTTACAGTTTTAGTTTAGTTTTAGTTTAGTTTAGTTTCAGTTTAGAGTTTTAGTTAGAGTTTTAGTTTAGCTTAGAGTTTTAGTTTAAAGTTTTATTTTAGAGTTTTAGTTTAGATTTTTAGTTAAGACTTTTAGTTTATAATTTTAGTTTAGAGTTTTAGTTTTGAGTTTTAGTATAGTTTTGTTTTTGAGTTTTAGTTAAGAATTTTAATTTGGAGTTTTAGTTTAGAGTTTTAGTTGATAGTTTTAATTTAGTTTTAGTTTAATTTAGTTTTAGTTTAGAGTTTTAATTTAGTTTTAGTTTAGATTTTTAATTTAGTTTTAGGTTAGATTTTTTGCTTAGAGTTATAGTTTAGAAAATTGGTTTAGAGTTTTAGTTTAGAGTTTTACTTTAGATGTAGTTTAGAGTTTTTAGTTTAGATTTTTAATTCAGAGTTTTAGTTTAGATTTTTTAGTCTAGAGCATTAGTTTAGAGTTTTAGTTTAGAAATTTAGTTTAGATTTTTTAGTTTAGTTTAGTTTTTTTTAGTTTAGAGTTTCAGTTTAGTTTTAGTTTAGTTTAGTTTCAGTTTAGAGTTTTAGTTAGATATTTAGTTTAGTTTTAGTTTAGTTTACTTTCAGTTTGGAGTTTTTAGTTAGAGTTTTAATTTAGAGTTTTAGTTTAGATTTTTAGCTTAGAGTGTTAGTTTAGGATTTTAGTTTAGATTTTTAGTTTAGTTTATCTTTAGTTAGCGTTCTAATATAGAATTTTAGTTTTAGTTGGAAATTTTTTCTCTTTGGAGAAATTTAGAATTTAACTGTAACTCATTTTTTCTTCTTTGAGAAAATTCAGAAGAGAACTTGAAGTTATTCTAGAAAACTCAAATTAAACTTTTTCTCTTCTTAGGGAAAAATTCAGAAGAGAACTTGAACTTTTCTTCACTTCATTGAGAAAACTAAGAATTAAAGTGGAACTTTTTTTAAAGTGAATAGTTTGGAAAATATAATCTCATTAACTAGGTTACATTTTGTTAATCATTGTTTTTTACCTCTAGATATAGATGGCAGCACGCCCACTCAAACACACAATCATATTTAGAGAGACATGTAAAACGTTAGGTTCATTTAGGTTTACTTAGAGTAGTGCGCCAATCTAAGTAAACTCTAAATTAAAACTCTAACTAAAACTCTTAACTAAAACTTAACTAAATCTCTAACTATGACTCTAAACTAAAACTAAACTAAAACTCTAAACTATAACTCTAAACTAAAACTCTAAACTAATGCTCTAAACTAAAACTCGTAGCTAAAACTCTAAACTAAAACTAAACTAAAACTAAACTAAAACTCTAAACTAAATCTCTAAACTAAGACTCCTAACTAAAACTCTAAATTAAACTCTAAACTAAAACTCTTAACTAAAAGTAAACTAAAACTCCAACTAAAACTCTTAACTAAAATAAAACTAAAACTCTAATTAAAACTAAACTATAACTCGAAACTAAAACTAAACTAAAACTCTAAACTAAAACTCGAAACTATAACTCTAAACCAAAACTCTAAGCTAAAACTCAAAAATAAAACTTAGCTTAGTTTTAGTGTAGAGTTTAAATTTAGTTTTAATTTACAGTTTTAGTTTAGTTTTAGTTTAGTTTAGTTTCAATTTAGAGTTTTAGTTAGAATTTTAGTTTAGTTTAGAGTTTTAGTTTAGAGTTTTAATTTAGAGTTTTAGTTTAGATTTTTAGTTAAGAGTTTTAGTTTAGAATTTTAGTTTAGATGTTTAGTTTGGAGTTTTAGTTTAGAATTTTAGTTTAGAGGTTTAGCATAGTTTTATTTAAGAGTTTTAGTTAAGAATTAATTTAGGGTTTTAGTTTAGAGTTTTAGTTGAGAGTTTTAGTTTAGTTTTAGTTTAGAGTTTTAAGTCATAGTTTTAGTTGAGATTTCTTAATTTAGAGTATTAGTTAAGAATTTTAATTTAGAATTTTAGCTTAAACCATTAGTTTAGAGTTTTAAATTAGATTTTTTAGTTTAGTTTAGTTTTAGTTTAGAGTTTTAGTTTAGAATTTTAGTTAGAGTTTTAGTTTATTTTAATTTAGTGTACTTTCCATTTAGAGTTTTAATTAGAGTTTTAAAATAGAATTTTATTTTAGATTTTTAGTTTAGAGTATAATTTTAAATTTTTAGGTTACAGTTTTAGCTTGGAGTATTTAGTTTAGGATTTTAGTTTAGATTTTTAGTTTAGTTTAGCTTTAGTCAGCGTTTCAATATGGAGTTTAAGTTTAGTTTTAGCCTAGAGTTAATATTCAAAGAAAAAGAAGACATTTAACTGAAATGAATTAAAAAAACTTTCCGAAAAATTAGTTTTTCAAAGAAACATAAAGACTATTTTAAACTTAAGCTCAGCAGATACAAATATCTTTTAAAATTTCAAACTCAAAACGACCAGAAATTACTATTAAAGAATAAATGAAACCCAAAAAGAACAGAAATTAAATTAAATAAACAATCATAGCAAAAACATACAACAAGCAATAATATAAATGAATAAATAGATCTTAAAGCTAGTAATACTTAGAATGAATATGAAAATCAAGATTAATACGAAAAAAAATATTCTCATATTGAAGTATAAATGAAACTTAAAACGAACAGAAATTAATTAAACAATCAATGCAAACAAACATACAATAGATACTAATGTAAATTAATAAATAAATCTTAAAACGAGTGAAACTTAAATTGAATATGCAAATCGAGCTTGAAACGAAAAAAAAATCACCACAAACAAGAGTTTGGGTAAGACCTCCTTCTCTCACTTTAAAAGTCTAAGACCTACTGCGTCATTGGCGCTTTACTGAAAACCAATTTTATGACAAATATTTTCTTTTGTACTTAATATTTAAAATAAACATTAAAATAATAGTAACATTTTGAACTCATGAGCTTTCAGTAATTAATATCATTATCTATCAAATATTCAGTTTAATTCATTAGCTCTTTTTAAAGTTGTTAAAGACGAATATAGTTTCCTACAAACAAGTGTTTGGATATTGCCTCCTTTCCTAACTGTAAATAAAAACCAAAATCCTACTGCGTCATTGGCGCTTAACTGAAAACGGTTATTTATAGAACAAATATTTTCTTTTCCAGTTCTTACAGCATTGAAAATAAAAATACAATTACAGTGAAATAAATTCTTGAACTGATGGATCTTTCAACAATTAAAATCATTATACATCAAATATTCAATTTGATGTTGTTTATACTTTCCAAGACTGTTCAAGACGCATATAGTTTTCAGTAAAGCGCCGATGACGCAGTGGGTTTTAGACTTCTACAGTAAGAGAAGGAGGTCATACCCTAACTCTTGTTTGTGGTTATTTTTGTTCGTTTCAAGCTCGATTTGCTGATTCAATTTAAGTTTCAATCGTTTTAAGATTTATTTATTAATCTACATTAATACTTATTGCATGTCTGTTTGCATTGATTGTTCATTTAATTTCTGTTCGTTTTAAGTTTTATTTATACTTCAATAGGAATTTTTTTTTTTTTTTAAGCTTGATTTTCATATTCAATCTAAGTATTAATCGCCTTAAGATCTATTTATTCATTTATATTATTACTTCTTGTATGTTTTTGCTATGATTGTTTATTTAATTTCTGTTCGTTTTAAGTTTCATTTATTCTTTAATATTATTTTTTGGTCGTTTTGAGTTTGAATTTTCAAAGGTGTTTATATCTTCTGAGCTTAAGTTTAAAATGGCCTTTACTTTTCTTTGAAAAACTTATTTTTCGGAAAGTTTTTTTTAAATTAATTTTTGTTCGTTTTTGATTGCAAAAAATTTCAAGTTTTAAAAAAATTCCTTATTTCACAATCAAACTTAAAAAAATCAAATATTTATCAAAGTATCAAAACTGATATCAAAGTAACAATGTAAAGGTGAAAAAGTGGGTTTGTGTCAATCTCGGAGTTTTTATTATCTGATGTTAGAACTATTTTTAACAAAATTTCTATCTCAAAATTTTTATCGGATTGGTTTGGGAAAAAGGGCATGGGGGACTAAATTAAGCTTCGGTCTCTTTTGACTCTTTAAAAGTGAACTAGAACTTTTTATTTTCAATCAAATGAGCCCTCTCTGAAGTTTATACGAGTATCCCTTCTATAAGAACCATACATATCCCCAGAGTATAACTTACAACGCCTGACCCTGGGCACTGGGGGGCTGTGTCGACCCTGGAGTTTTAATATCTGATGGTTGAACTAGTTTAACAAAATGGTCTCCTTAAATTTTTATCAGATGCGTTCATCCATCCGATACACCAAAAAGCGTAGAGGGGATAGTTGTCCTCCGATCTTTTTTCACTCTGAGAAAATGAACTAAAACTTTTAATTTCCATTCAAATGAACCCTCTCTGAAGTTTATACGAGCATACCTTCCATAAGAACCTAATATGTCCCCAGAAAAATACTTACAACGCCTAACCCAGCCCGGGGGGGGGGGGGTGTCGACACAGCAGTTTTCTTATCTGACCTTTGAACTATTTTTAACGAAATGACCCTAAGTAAAGGAGTTTTTATTATATGATCTTTGAACTATTTTTAACAAATGGCTACCTCAAATTTTTATCAGATGTATTTGGAGAAAAAAGGGCTTGGAGGGCCAGTTGCCCTGTGATCACTTTTGACTCTTAAAAAGGGCACTAGAACTCTCGATTTCCAATCGAATGAGCCCCTTTGAAGTTTATACGACGACTCCTTCTATACGAAGTGCCTCTGGAAAAAAAATAAATGGAGTGTGGCGGGGGGCTAGCTTTCCTCTAATCACTTTTGACTCTTAAAAAGTGAATTAAAACTTTCAATTTCCAATCAAATGAGCCCTCTGGGAAGTTTATACGGGCATCCCTTCCATAACAACCATATATGCCCCCAGGGCATAACTTACAACGCCTACCCCCCGGCTCTGGGGGGCTGTGTCGACACCGGAGTTTTTTTTATCAGAACTTCGAACTATTTTTAACAAAATGTCCATCTCAAAATTTTTATCTGATGCATTTAGGGCGTGGAGGAAGGGCGGCTAGTTGTCCTCCGATCTCTTTTGACTCTTAAAAAGTGAACAAGAACTTTCAATTTCCAATCAAATGAGCCCTCTCCGAAGCTTATACGAGCATCCCTTCAATAAGAACTATATATACCCCTAGAGCATTACTCAAACGCCTGCCTCCGGGCCATGGCAGGTTATACGAGCATCCCTTTCATAAGAACCATATACGCCCCCAGGACAATACTTACAACGCCTATCCCCCCGGCTCTGGGGGGCGTTTTTGTTATCTAATTTTTGAACAATTTCCAAAACACTGGCTATCTCAAAATGTATAGCGGACGGGTTCAGGGAAAAAGAGAGCGTGGGGGGCTAGTTTAACTCTATTGGCTCATAAAAAGTGAACTAGAACTTTCAATTTCCATCAAATGAGCCCTCTATGAAGCTTATACGAGCATCCCTTTTATAAGAAACATAAATGCCCTTAAGACATAACTTAGAACGCCTTCTCCTGTGCCCTGGGGGGTTCTATTGACACCAGGTTTTTTCTTATGCGACCTTTGGACTATTTTTAACAAAATGTCTATCTCAAAATTTTCATCAGATGGGTTTTGAAAAACAAGGTGTTGGGGGAGGGGAGGTGGGCTAGCTGCCTTTGGATCTCTTTTGACTATTAAAAAGTGGGCTTGAACTTTTAATCCAATCAAATGAGCCCTCACTGAAGTTTAGACGAGCATCCCTTTCATACGAACAATATATGCCCAGGGCATAACTTACAACACCTGCCCCTGGCCCTGGGGGGGTTGTGACGACACCTGAGTTTTTTTTATCTGACTTTTTGAGCAGTTTTTAACTTAATGGCTATCTCAAAATTTTTATTGGATGCATTGGGGGAAAAAAGGGCGTGGGGGACTAGTTGCCCTCCAATCTCTTTTTACTCGAAAAAACTGAACTAGAACTTTCAATTTCCAATCAAATGAGCCATCTCTGAATTTTTTACGAGCATACCTTCAATAAGAACCAAAAATTCCCCCCGGGCATAACTAATAACACCTGCCCTCTGGCCCTGGGGGCTGTGTTGATCCCTGAGTTTTTCGTTATATGGTCTTTGAACTATTTAAAAAAAAAACTATCTCTAAGTCCTTATCGGATAGGTTTGAGGAAAAAAGGGCGTGAAGGGGGTGGGGTCTAGGTGCCCTCCTATCTCTTTTGATTCTTAAAAAGTAAACTAGAACATTCAATTTCCAATCAAATGATCTTTTCTTTGAAGTTAATACGAGCATCCCTTCCATAAGACCCATATAGGCTCCCAGGGAATAACCTACAATGCCTGCCCCAGGCCCTGGTGGGTTGTGTCGACACTGGAATTTTTGTTATATGATCTTGAGCTATTTTTAACAAAATAGCTAACTTAAAATTTTATTGGACGCGTTTGGGAAAAAAAGGGCTTGGGGGAGCTGGTTACCCTCCAATATCTTTTGACGCTTAAAAAGTGAACTAGAACTTTCAGTTTCCAATCAAATGAGCCCTCTCTAAATTTTCTACGAATATTCCTTCCATAAGAACCATATATGCCCCCAGGGAATAACTTATAACCCTTGCCCCTGAAGACTGTGGGGGGAGTATCCTGCTCAAACATATAATTTCCAGAACTTTCAACTACATTGAACAAAATAGCTATACCAAAATATGTTTGGGGAAATGGTGGGCGTGGAAGGGGTGTCAGTTGCCTTAGAATAACTTTCGACTATTTAAAAACGGAACTAGCCATTTAAATTTCCAATCTAATGAGCCCTTTCTGAAGTTTCTACGACAACGTTGTCTATACAAAAAACCTTATATGCCCCCAGGGCATAACTTGCAACCCTTGCCCTGAGGGCTGTGGGGGAGTTGTCATCCTCAAAGACCTAATTTCCAGAACTTAAAACTACGTTTAATATAATGGCTATATCATAATTTTGATTGGATGTGTTTGGGGAAAAGGTGGGCGTAAGAGGGAGGTTAGTTGCCCTCAAATCAATTTCGACTATTAAGAAGGGCACTAGCCCTTTGAATTTTTTGAAGTTTCTACGGCAACGCCTTCTATAAAAACCTTATATACCCCCAGGGTATAACTTAAAACCCTTGCCTTGAGGGTTGTGGGGGAGTGTCCTCCTCAAAAACATATTTTCTATCTGGAAATCAACTGCACTGAACAAAATGGCTACTTCAAAATTTTGATTTGATGTGTTTGGGGGAATGATGGGCATGGGGTGGGCTAGTTGTCCTCCAATCACGTTCGACTATTAAAAAGGGCACTAGCCCTTTGAATTTCCAATCGAATGAGCCATTTTGAAGTTTCTACGACCACGCCTTCTATAAAAACCTTATATGCCCCAGGGCATAAATTAAAACCCTTGCCCTGAGGGTTTTGGGGGAGTGTCCTCCTTAAAAATATATTTTCTATCTGGAAATCAACTACGCTAAACAAAATAGCTATCTCAAAATTTTGATTGGATGTTTTTGGGGAATGATGGGCGTGGGGGGGGCTAGTTGCCCTCCAATCACTTTCGACTATTAAAAAAGGGCCCTTTGAATTTCAAATGGAATGAGCCTTTTATGAAGTTTCTATGACAATACCTTCTATAAAAACCTTATATGCCCCCAGGGTATAACTTAAAAACCCTTGCCCTGAGGGTTGTGGAGGAGTGACCTCTTCAAAAACATATTTTCTATTATAAATCAACTACGCTGAACAAAATGGCTATCTCAAAATTTTGATTCGATGTGTTGGGGGAATGATGGGCATGAGGGGTTGCCCTCCAATCACTTTCGACTATTAAAAATGGCACTAGAACTCTCGATTTCCCATCGAATGAGCCCCGTTTGAAGTTTATACTATAGAGTTTTAGTTTAGATTTTTAGTTTAGAGTATTAGTTTAGAGTTTTAGTTTAGATTTTTAGTTTAGTTTAGCTGTAGTTAGCGTTCTAATATAGAGTTTTAGTTTAGAGTTAATATTGAAAGAAAAAGAAGACATTTAACTGAAATCTACTGAAACTAAGATCTCGGAAGTTCATTATGTTATTTTTTATTATTATTAAACCATTTCAATCAAATAAACGAGAATATTAAAAAAAGAAGACATTTAACTGAAATTTACTTGAACCTAGACCTCGGGAGCTCATTATGTTATTTTTTATTATTATTAAAAAATCTCAATAAAAAAATGAGAATATTCAAAGAAAAAGAAGACACCGTTTAAGTGAAATCTACTGAAACCTAGAGCTCGGAAGGTCATTATGTTTTTTATTATTATTTTCAAACAATTTTCAATCAAATAAACGAGAATATTCAAAGAAAAAAAGAAGGCATTTAACTGAAATCTACTGAACATATATCTTGTTTTCTTCTTTGAGAAAATTCATAAGAGAACTTGAACTTCTTTGAGAAAACTCGAAATTAAAGTGGAACTTTTTCTCTTCTTGGGGAAAAATTCAGAATCGAAGTATAGCTTTTTCTATCTTCTACTGAAAAATTCAGAACAGAACTTGAAATTTTGTCTCTTCATTAAGAAAATTCAGAGCTGAAGTGGAGCTTTTTTCTCTTTGGAAAAATTTAGAATTGAACTTTAACTTCTTTTTTCTTCTTTAAGAAAATTCAGAAGAGAACTTGAGCTTCTTCTAGAAAACTCTGAATTAAAGTGCAACTTTTTCTCTTCTTAGGGGAAAATTCAGAGAGAACTTGAACTTTTCTTCACTTCATTGAGAAAACTCAGAATTAAAGTGGAATTTTTTTTAATGAATATTGTGAGAAAAATAATCTCATTAACTAGGTTACATTATGTTAACCGTTGTTTTTTTTACCTCTAGATACAGATGGCAGCACCTCCAATCAAACACACAATCATAGTTAGAGAGACATGCAAAAAGTTAGGTTCATTTAGGTTCACTTTGAGTAGTGCGCCGCTCTAAGTAAACTCTAAATTAAAACTCTAACTAAAACTCTTAACTAAAACTAAACTAAAATTAAACGAAAACTATAAACTATAACTCTAAACTAAAACTCTAAACTAATACTCTAAACTAAAACTCCTAGCTAAAACTCTAAACTAAAACTCTAAACTAAAACTCTAAACTAAAAACTCTAAACTAAAACTTAACTATAATTAAATTAAAACTCTAACTATAACTCTTAACTAAAAAAAATTAAACTCTTAAGCAAAACTAAACTATAACTCTAACTAAAACTAAACGAAAACTAAACTAAAACTCTAAACTAAATCTCTAAACTAAAACTCTTAACTAAAACTCTAAATTAAACTCTAAACTCTTAACTAAAGCTAAACTACAACTCTATCTTTAACTCTTAACTAAAACTAAAACTAAAACTAACCTAAAACTCTAACTAAAAAAACTCTAAACTAAAACTAAACTAAACTAAAACTAAACTAAATCTCTAAAGTAAAACTTTAACTAAAACTCTAATTAAAACTCTAAACTAAAACTAGTAACTAAAACTAAACTAAAAGCTAAAACTAAACTAAAACTATAACTAAAACTCTAAACTAATACTAAACTAAACTAAAACTCTAACTAAAACTCTTAACTAAAACTAAAACTCTAACTAAAACTCTAGACTAAAACTAAACTAAACTAAAACTAAACTAAAACTCTAAACTAAAACTCTAAACTAAAACTCTTAACTGAAACTCAAAACTAAAACTCTAAATTAAAACTCTAAACTAAAACTCTAAACTAAAACTAAACTATAATTCTAAGCTAAAACTCTAAGTTAAAACTCTAAACTAAAACTCTAAGCTAAGAATCTAAACTAAAACTCTAAACTAATACTCTAAACTAAAACTCGAAGCTAAACTCTAAACTAAAACTAATCCATACTAAAAGCAGCGCTTTTTTTACAAATTTGCTGTCGGATAAGTTCTCAGTTTTCAAGAAGAACCTATGTCTCCAGCAACTTCAATATACATATCAAACAAATTGTCTTTTAATGGTGATTTTGAATATCTTTATTTTATTTTGTTTAACTTAATGCATCAAAAGGCATGAGAAAATTAAGAATCATTGAAGTATAAATTCTGACCTCGTTGACTTTCCAAACTCAACAGTTTGGAACGGTTTAAAAGTCTCCCCTATTTCACGGTCTATTGAACGTGATATAAGGTTAACAAGACACAGAGTTTTGGTGAAAAACCGATAACTTGAACGGAAGTCAGTAGTTTAGAAAAGAAAGTAGATTGAGACGATATTTCAAGCAAATAGATTTAAAGTGTCATTTAACGCTTGACGTAACCCTGTTATAAAATTATCTCTGAATACTATTCTCTTACTAATATGAACTATATTGAAAATTGGTACTTGTGTATTATACCGACCACAGCCTAGAAGTAAAGCTAGGTCAATCTAAACTTGTGGAAGGATGAAAAATATTCTAATCATATTCTAACATTTACATCACGTGTAAGGGAGTAGCCATTCCTGAAGGATGAAAAATATTCTAATCATATTCTAACATTTACATCACGTGCGAGGGAGTAGCCATTCCTTCAGAAATACCTCTAGTTGATAAGCAATTTTAACCCTTTACCTATTTTATTCTATAGCGAGATACACAGTTTTGACGAAAAACAGACAACTTGAACGGAAGTTAGTAGTTTAGAAAGATTTAGCAGTTCCTATTATTGACCTACAAATAAAGCGGACATACTACTAGATGTTATTTTTTATGCTCTTTTCGAACATAATAATTGCTTTTCTCGTAAATTCAGTTATAAACCTGTTTTTGAACCCTTGAAAATGATAATTTCTTATATGTTTTTTTGTATTAAAAGAGTTAAAAACATTGGTTTCAAACTTACTTTTTCATTGGAAAATCTATTTTATTAAAGTCATATAATCCGCAAGCATTGATTCTTCAGAATCAAGTTGGATAAGAAATTCAAAACAATTTCTCCATTTCTCCATCTGTCATTTTTCTTCTTTCAGCTTTGATATTTTTTGACATAAAATATATTAAAAATAGTATTTCTAAAACCATTACTTCGAACACTTTAGAACAGATTGTTATTAGTGAGTCCTTATTTGAAGTCCCGTTAGTAACATGAGTAGATTTATCGTCATAGGCTATTTTTAGTCTCCCATATTTGGTGTACCGCTCGCCTGTAAATATATTCATGGTCGGAATATACAGTGATGCTCTGGAAGGCGTCCAATTGTTTTCCATGTATGGGCTCTCCCCTGGACCTTTAACCTTTCCACTACTTGAACTTGACATATTGTTATCATAACTCCCATTTTTAGTATTTAGGTTGCAATTAGCATTAGCAAGAGTTACTCTTTACTTACAGTTTCGTTACCATGAACTGTTTGATTCATTGAGTCAAGTGAATGGCCAAGACAGTATTACATTTATCTGTAAACGAGAAGGTCTAGTCACAGCTTATTTAAAAGAAAATCCAAGCAATCTGACATTCCTTCCTCTTGAAAGACAAATGCCACATGTTGATTAATCGAAGGAAAGATAAAAAAAAATTACTCTTGAGTTTAATTGTTCTTGTTCAATCTGGATATGGCATCTGCATTACTTTTCCTGTTCCTTGATCTACTGTGTTCCTGAAAGTGGAGGTGATGAAGGTCGGCTACACAATTGGTAGGCATAGGCAACGGGATGCGTCTTTCACTGGATCTCACTAACAGAGCTTC
The DNA here is from genome assembly GCA_027921565.1 of Artemia sinica. Classification (NCBI taxonomy): domain Eukaryota; kingdom Metazoa; phylum Arthropoda; class Branchiopoda; order Anostraca; family Artemiidae; genus Artemia; species Artemia sinica. The sequence continues at coordinate 25,712,192 of CM051270.1, read as the reverse complement.
TTATAGTATGATCTGGATAAAAAACTGACGACAATACAGGTAATACCTATGTTTTGGAATTGCCCAACAAAATGCTAAACACTCGTTTTGGAGCACTGAATAATTGATTTCTCTTCTTAGGAAGTATTCATGATACAGATAGAATAGGATGTTCACCGTCAGCAAAATCTGGGGGCACAATACAGGAGTTAGAATAAAATTACTACTGTCTGTTTGATTCTTGAACACTTTGAAAAATCTGGACTGCTCAGCGCTTGGCAAGAAGAAAGAATATATTTGAATTACTTGAACAAGTTTTGATGTTTATCTTCCCAGAGAACAAGACCCACATCTTTCTTTGTTAAGTATGTTAAAGGACGGTGAATTTCTGAAAATATTTCAGTGAGCCTTTAATAATAGCTACAAAAGCCCATAAACGATTAGATTTTTTTTAGTTTTCAGAAACTATTTTTTTTTTTAGTTTTTTTTAGTTTTCAGTACTTCGAAATTTTTAACTACCATTACTCTTCTTTTCCTTGGCCTAATTGTGCCCCTTCATACTCTATTACCAAGACATTTAACGAATCTACCATTTTTACTTTGTAAGGATTTATGGTAGCTCTGAACTCTGTAAGTTTTGAAAGCATGTTTTCTTGGTCGTTACTATCTCTATCCAAGGGACCACCTTTAAAAAATGAATTGTCAAACAGTTCATGATGACGAACTGTAAGTAAGGAGCGACTCGGCTCAATAGTAACCAAAACTCTAAAAAATGGAATTTTGATATCAATAGATACATCAAAAGAATCAGTTTATTATGCTGATTAAAAATATATAAGATTCATCAAATTTAGTGTTACCCATCAAAAGTGACAAGCCTGAGAAAATTTGCCTTATTTTTGAAATAGAGGTGAAACACCCCCTAAAATTCAATGAATCTTGATGAAATCACAAGATCAGATTCAGCGTACTCAAGAACCCTACCGCAGAGGATTCAAGTTCCTATATACAAAAATGTGGAATTTTGCTATTTTTCACAGAAGACAGATAACGGATGCGTGTTTTTTTTTTTTCCCCAGGGTTGTCCGCATTGAAATAATATTCCCGGAAGATTGGGAGAGGGTGTATTCGAATGCAAATTAAAAGTTCTAGTGTGCTTTTTAAGTGACAAAAAAGATTGGAGGGTAACTGGCCCCCCTCCCACGCCCATTTATTTCCCAAATTTATCTGATCAAAATTTTTAGATAACCATTTTGTTCAGAATAGTTGAAAGATCATATAACTATGTCTTTAGGGGTAAAATGACCCCCGCTGTCCGTGGGGAAAGGCCTGTAAGTTTGCCCATTGTTGAATTTGCCCATTGTTTACATATAGCATTTTTTAATGGAAAGTATACAGACATTTTACGGGGGGGGGTGATTGCTTTGGGGGGATTTTCATTGGGAGAATATTCCTTGAAATTTCCGGGGGGAGGGGAATTCCAGGAAAAATTTTACACAGTGCGGGATTTGACTGTATTCCTATATGAAATTCTTGTTAATTGTCTTACATTATCCTTACCAACTCAATTTTCCATGTGGAGATGTTCCGAGGAAATTATCTGGGGCTATTTTCCGCGTGTTTTGATGTCCTGAAAAAATTTCTACGGAAGGAGGCATTTCTGGAGTGATCGAGAAACTGATTAAAGATTAAAGTCTTTTTCAAATAAAAGTATGTTAAGGATAATTTTTCAGGCCTAATCGTCTGCAAGAAATTTTACGGGAAGGGGGGGGGGATTTTCAGTAAGGATAGAACTGTCTGGAGGGAACTTGACAGGGTGTGCACTTTACTTTGGATGAAATTTTCACTTAGGAGTTTGCCTTAAGGGGGAGGGTATATTTCATGGCGGCTGAGGCAGATTTACCTGTATTATTTGAAATCAGAAAAAATAAAATAAAGAAAAACATATTTTTTAACTGAAAGTAAGGAGCAACGTTAAAACTCTAAATTTTGACTGTTTGTCCCAATTTTTAAGCACGGCTACTGAAACACAGGGGCTGTTTAATTAGAATAGTAAGTTTCTTTAAAAGTGCTAACAGCTTTAGCGTAAAGAGCAAGGTATTGAGGAGGGGGCAATCCTTCATATATGGAATAATTTCTTTTCGTTTTAACTTTTAATGTTGCTCCTTACTTTCAGTTAAAAAGCATGTTTTTAATTTAATCATATAAAGCTCTATAAAATTACGCAAGTAACACCACATTTCATCTCTGTAGCTTTTATAAGTAAATCAAAAGGACCAGAAGGAGATTGCAAGCCATACAAAGGTGTCAGAAGGAGTTATGAAATCAGACTTTTCCCATTCTTTTTTTCTGTGTGTGTGTTTATTTTACTTTTTTTTTTTTGCTGGTTTACTTGCTAGTAACCACATTTGTAGTCAAGCACAGAACCATACTTGGCATTGGAAAGAAGTCCTACAAGTTCATCTGCTCTAATCATCAAATAATTTTTACTGTTTGTAATTATGTTTAATTTTTGCTCTCGAAAGAAGTTCCTTATATCATTGCTTCTTCTCAGAATCCAAATCAAAGGATTATTGTAGTTGCTACAGCTTGGCTGAATATTTTTTCTTTTAGCTAATCTTTAATTTACAGCTCAAACTCAATTTTCTTTTATTCCGGAACACGATTTGATTCCGTGCGAATAGGTTTTCCTTTCCTGTTCCGATTTCGTGCTCAACATTTCTCCCGATTGCTCTGTTGTAGCATCGCAGTATTTCTGCAGTAATATTGCAAGGATATCGCAAATCGCGTTGAATGTTCTTGTCTAATTTGATTGGAAAAGATATAATCTTATCTTTGTGTATTTCTACATTGATTTGTGTAATGCAACAGAGACTTGTCTTGGTTGGACTGGTATCTTCTTTATTAGCGCTACCAGAATCTTCCTAGTCTACTATACTCTTTTTTGACATTCTAAAAACTATTTTCAAAATAATATTTTACTATTTAAACTAATTTGAATAATATTAACTATTCCTGAATCAGCTGGAAATGGCAATTTTTCTCACTTGTAAGTTTTTTTTTTTTTTTTTTTTTGGCGCGTTTTTTTTTTATTTTTTGGTTACTACGGGCCGTGGTTCGTCCTTTTATAGATTGCAGCTACCACTGCCACCATGACTGAAAAGATGAGACCTCCGTAATCAATTAATAGGAAAAACTTCCTTCATTTTGGGGGCCATTTAATTTGATTTCATAATCAATCTTATTAACTTGTCAAAGAACTGTACAGGAAATGTTAGATGAAATATGTAGCCTGCTTGAACCATGAGGCAACAGCAATAACACATCGCCTCTCCTATTTAACTTTTGGCATTTTGTGTTTCCGTCATACCTAAGATTTGATTTTTAGCAACATTTTTGTTGGATCTCATGAGCTAAATAACGACAATTTATAACATTTTCTTAAAGACTTATGTAACGATCGAGTATTGATTGGTCTTATCAAACAGTTCGTGGTAAAAAACCGTAAGTAAGGAGCAACCCGGCTCAAAAGTAACCAAAACTCCATACATCAAAAGAATTGGCTTTTTATGCTGATTTCAAATATATAAGTTTTCATTAAGTTTATTCTATCCCATCAAAAGCTGCGAGCCTCAGAGAGTTTGCGTGATTTTCTAAAAGAGGGGGAAATACCCCCTAAAATTCAAAGAATCTTAATGAAAAGCACACATTCAGACTCAGCTTACCAGAGAACCCTAAAAGAAAGGTCAAGGATGAATGTTTATTTGTTGTTGCTTCTTCGAAGGGGTGATCGTATCGACCCAGTGGTCCTAGAATATCAGGTTCGGGCTCACTCAAACGGAAAATAGAAGTTCTAGTGCCCTTTCTAACTGACCAAAATGATTGGAGGGCAGCTATGCCCCCTCCCATGCCCCTTTTTTCTCAAAATCGCCCGATCAAATTTTGAGATAGCCATTTTGTTCAACATAGTTGAAAGGCCAGATACATATGCCTTTTGACATAAGATGCCAACCTACAGCCCTGGGGAAAGGTCTTTAAGTTACAAAATTTGCCCATTATTTACATATAATATTTGTTATTGGGAAGTATCCACATAACAATGCACATTATGGGGGGGGGACGAATTTTCCTCCGGGGAATTCGGGCTTCAAACTGTCCAGATACTTTATCCCCCCCCTTATATGTAAATATATAGCCCAAAACTATATATTTTCCATATATTCTGTCACTTGTCTTTGTTTTGTTTCGCGCTAAAATGAAAAAAAACTAACGAAGAAAACGGTTTTGTTCTCGCGTTTTATGCAGCGAAAACTTGAGGGAGTTGCCCAAAATACACAAGTACCAAAACTCCTCCCCCTACAGAAATTAAAAAAATAAAACTCGGATAAAATTCTCAAATTTGGAAAGCCTTCTTTTCCACGGGGGAGGGGTTCCAGGGGAGGGTATTTACCGGGGGGTAAAGTATTTTGAAAGTTTGAAGTCAGAAAACAATTCTTTCTAGATATATGGCCACTAAAAAATTATGGAAGAATAGCGAGGTATCTGGAAATTTTGTTAACTAAAAAAAAAAAAAAAAAAAAAAAAAAAAAAAAAAAAAAAAAAAACAAAACAAAACAAAAGCATAAAGTAAATGGAATGTTTCATTTAAGTGTTTTTTCCAAGTGTTTTAAGTGTGTTTTTTTCAATTACAGTTTTTCCGAGTATTAAGTACCATTATTAGGTTAATATAGTGTTTATTTAGGTGTTTTATGATGATAGCTGATCAAAGTTTATGTTATTTGTGCCTTTCATTGATGTTATTTTACTGTGTTCATGGCCGTATATTTGGCTTTAAAATAAACTTATTTATCTATCTGTCTAATATGCAGAATATTTGTACCAAACACATTTTGCAATCAGACCTGCTATATTTTACCCCCCCCCCCCCCTCCCCTAAAGTGCAAAAATATAGCCGAAATTTGTTTCTAAAGTATTATATTTTCATCATACTTAGGTATATCAAACAGTTCGTGGTAAAGAACTGTAAGTAAGGAGCAACCCGGCTCAATGGTAACTGAAACTCGAGAAAACGGTATTTTGATACAAATAGATACATCGGAAGAATCAAATTTTAATGCTGATTTCAAATATATAAGTTTCATCAAGTTTAGTCATACTCATCAATAGTTACGCACCTGAGAAAATTTGGCTGATTTTCGAAAAAAGGGGGAAAGACCCCCTAGAAAATATAGAACCTTAATGAAAATCACACCATCATATTCAGCGTATCAGAGAACCCTACTGTAGAGGTTTCAAGCTCCTATCTACAAAAATGTGGAATTTTGCATTTTTTGCCTGAAGAAAGATCACGGGTGCGTGTTTATTTGGTTTTTTTTTTGTTTTTTTTTTTTCCAGGGGTGATCGTATCGACCCAGTGGTCCTAGAATATCGTGGGAGGGCTCATTGGAATGGAAATTAAAAGTTTTAGTGCCCTTTTTCAGTGACCAAAAAAAATAGTGGGCAACTAGGCCCCCTCCCACGCTCTTTTTTTTCCCAAAGTCACCCGATCAAAATTTTGAGATGGCCATTTTGTTCAACATGATCGAAAATCTTATAAGTATGTCTTTTAGGATGACTTAATCCCCCGAAGTTCCCGGGGGGAGGGCTGAAAGTTATGAACTTTACCCAGTGTTTACATATAGTGTTGGTTATTGGGAAGTATACAGACGTTTTCAGGGGAGATTTTTCCTGGTAGTGGGGGGGGGGCAGGATTTATGTGGGAGGATCTTTATATGAAGGAAGTTTACATGGGGCAAAGGACATTGCTATGAGGGGACGCCGGACTTCCCAGCATTATTTAAAAAAAGATCAAATTAAATATAAAAAAACAAGTTTTTCAACTGCAACAGCAGCAACATCAAAACTTTAAACGAACAGAAAATATTACATATATGATTGGGTTCACCCCCTAGTCAATACCTCGCTCTTTAAGCCAAAGATTTTTTAGTACTTTCGTAAGACCTATTTATTCTAATTAACGGCCTTTGTGATTAAGCGGTCATTTTTAAAGAATTGGAACAAAATTCGAACTTTAGCTTAAAGAGCAAGGTATTTACAAGGGATAGAAACCCCTAATATACGCATTAAAAATATATGAATATAGAAGTTCGTTACGTAAGTTAATTCGTAAGTTACGTAAATTTATTACTAATAAAAACGTTCGTAAATAGAATTCAACAAGTTTCGAGAAAGCCATTTAACAAAATAAAAGTAAATTAATATGCAAATTTAGTTTTACTTATTTATTTACGGTGAGCCAAGATCAAAACCTGCATTTATTCAAAAACGTTCAAAAATTAAATAAAAAAACAAGTTTTTAAACTGAAAGTAAGGAGCGACATTAAAACTTAAAACGAACAGAAATTATTCCGTATATGAAAGGGGATGTCCCCTTCTCAACGCCTCGCTCTTTACGCTAAAGTTACTCTTTCTCACAACTCTATTTTTTAAAACAATAAAAAACTTTAGCGTAAAGAGCTAGGCGTTGAGGAGGGGACAGCCCCTTTCATATACGGAATAATTTCTGTTCGTTTTAAGTTTTAATGTCGCTCCTTACTTTCAGTTTAAAAAACTTGTTTTTTTTTTTATTTAATTCCATTAGGATTAACCTAACTTCACTTCTTTAGTGGGGTTACTTCCAATTATTACTTTAAATCTTTATTACTTATAACTCTATTACTCTTCATGACTTCCAAATTTTATCAGAGTACGCACTTTGAGTTGACAGTGCAATAATGCGTCATCAAAAATCTCCACCTCTTTTTTTGGGCACCGCATCTAAACATCAGCAAGGAATATTACCATACATGAGCTAGAAAGGAGATGGGTGCCCTTTTTTTCTATCTTATCTTATGAAACAATAATAATTTTATATACATATATTTATCAACTTATATGTAAATTTTTTTCTCGCAAATACCACTATAATTTTTTTGAACATTAGCATAATGATATTTTCTGATTTAAAAAACAATCTAGATAGGTCATGAATTTAGGAAAATAATTTAAGGCCTAAAATTGGAAAAATATTTTTCCCATGAATGACGTCGCAAGTACTTGGAATTGTTAATAATGAATTTTGCTGAATATGAGTGTCGGTGCTAAATATTTTAAAAAAACACATTATAATTCAAATTTATTGTCTATAGTCAAGAATAATTTGTCTGTATAAATATGTAAAAGGTATACCGAATAAAATAAAATGAGATTAAACTTGTTTTGCGAATGAGCTTAAAATTAAATTGTCTTCCTTTTCACCAAGCGAAGTATAGTCTTTTGGTACTAAAGTAAAAACGACAAAAGGTAAAAAGTGTTTGTTTTTTTTTTTTCTCTGTTCTTACATTATAAAATTTGAACCATAGAAATTAAGGTGTCATTTAAGCGTTCAATCATGCCATTACATTTAAGGTGATTAGGTCTTTTCTTAATAAGATGAATTGTCTCATCTGGTAAACACAATCAGCTGAAATAATTGACTATTTCTTAGATAATTCGCTTCGAAGTCGTTCTTAATAGGACGATTTCAGCATATCTGCTGGCGTGATAAACTAGAATTGGAGACACATTCCCGATTTAAGATTTCTCTTGAGGGAAAACAACTTTCATAAAACGATATTTTGAAAGGCTTGGAAATTGTTGAAAGTTGATAGATAGATAGATAGATAGATAGATAGACAGATTAGCTGTAAGTTAACTTTTTTTGTAGCTTTGACAATATTGAGCTACGTCCGATGTTATGCGTGGCCTAGAAATGTGCTGAAACACTGTTCCTTGTTCGAACTATTCCTAAGCGATCGCTAGATAGAATCAAACTGCCCAAATGGCGAATTTCTTGGTGCAATATGCTGGGTATCAGATGTTGGTCCTTCGTAATTTTTGGGTGTCAATTTTCAATGAATAGGGAGGTGGCTTATTATTCACATGAATTGAAAATCTTCGTAATCCTGACCACCATCCTGGGGGCACCCTTGAATATACTCGTGCCTCAATCTACTATTTAATGAAAAAAATATTATTGTTAGTAGGAATGCATCTATTGATGTGAAACTTACATCCATATACGGGCATTGAAGAGATTTAATGTCCTTGGTAAAAGCCTGGACGAGATTTAATGTCCTTGGTAAAAACTTGGGCGAGATTTAATGTTCTTGGTAAAAGTGTTATTTCTAGACCAATCAGACGCCTAGAATCCCTGTACGTACAAGACCACACCTCTTTCTAGACCTGTTTGATGGTTATATTGTTTGTTGGTTATGTGGTTTGAAGGTTATATTGTTTGTTGGTTATATGGTTTGATGTTTTTCTTAGTTCTGTTCTGTTTGTTGATGGTTATGTGGTTTGATGTTTCATAGATGTTTCTATACCTATTGAATACAGACAGAAGTTTACATCATTGCCAGATAACAGCGAGTTTAATGGGACAAGATTACGTGTCTCTTTTCTAGGTTAATGGATTTACGTAAGGTTTCTCTTACATCGCAATTCAGCCTTGAGATTTTGTTTATAATGAACACGCTTTGTGGTTAAAGTAACATTTCGGTTCAAGACACAATGGAGCAAACAACGAATACTGTCGATTTAGAAGTGTTAGCTACACAAATATATAATGTGAGTTCTGTTTAGTAAATTTTCTGTTTAGTAAAGTTTTTCCAAATAAATCATTTCTTTTAGTCCCCCCCCAATATATTCAAGTTCAGGGTATACCCCCCCCGCCAAAAAAAAAAAAAATCTTTATACATTGTTTCAAAATATACTCTTTTTTTCATGTAAAAACCCACCCACCCACCCACCCCTCCCCCCATTCAATATCAATTAATTCTTTCAACAAAAGTTATTCTTTTACTCGAAAAAGGTGACTTTTTCCCCCCGTGCATTGAAAGCACTAAACTATTAAATTTGACGTATCTCTGGTGATCCGAATAAACACATCTGTTATTATCAAAAGCGGAAGGAACTGCCTTGCTGCCAATTAATATACCATATTTTGTTGTTCTATTTTCAAACGACTTTGATGAAGGCAAATACTTCATTTATGATGTGAAATAGTGGCTTTAGTTAAATCTCTGCGTAAAATAGTTATGTAAAAAATCGTGTTATATTTAAAATAGATGCAGAGCTGGGAGGCGAGAAGATTTTTCTATATGGTAAAAACAGGAACAGTATGTATCGCTCCCTCCCCCTTTAGGGTCACATTCAAGCCTAGGCTACAGACTAATTATTGTCTAGAATTTTTCCTTTGAGTGCGCAATTTTTTATAAGAAATTTGCATACTTTAGGTACTTTTTTCATGTTAAAATGGTTTAGGTTGAGGGAAAATTAGACATATTTTTCCGTTTATTTTCGGGCTATTAAAGTTTGATTTATTCTAGTTCTAGTGCATTTAAAACATTTCTCGCTTTACTATTGTCTATTATAGGGTGGATAAAATATTCCCTTTTTCATCGTACTCGAGTTATTAGTTGATGCTATATCATTATTCCTAGGTGGAGGGGTTCTATCCAGAACCTAGACGATACCTTAAGTGAGTTTTATAGTAAAACCTTTGCTTCTTGCTTTTTATCAAAAAAAATCTAGTTTTGCTTTCCAGGAAAGGAGGGAGGGACCAATTTATCTATTCTTTAAATAAATAATAGTATGTTTTAAAAGTTTAAAATATAAAAAAGTTAAGCAAGAGAGGGATGGTTTCTCACAATGATAAAGAAGGGTGTGTTTTAAACACACTTGTATAAAACATTTATAGGTATATTATAGTAAAAACGTGATCTATGATATTAACCACTCCAAATTGTTCAATCTTACTATGGTTAAGAAAGTTCCTTTTAGGGCAAAAGAGTTGCGCATCGAATTTCGAAATCAGGCGCTTGTTTCCTATATATGGGACCTCTCCATTAAGATGGGTAGAGTTATTCCATGAAAAACTAAACTTGCTTTCTTTTAAGGAAAATGTTAAGCAATGTCCCCTGCCTGACAAGAGGGCGAGAACCACTGATAAAACCCGTGTGAGGGCATCAGTTGTCCAGTATGGCCGTTGGCCAGGACCTTCAACTCAGTATATCCTGCCTATACATGACTATGACGTTGCTGCTCCGGCACCCCCTATCAAGCGTTGCCGGGGTCTTCAAGACCTGTGTTCCATGCCAGTGAAGTTGATGTGGCCCCTTCAGCCCTCTCAACATGCAAGCTGCAAATCTAAATGTAAGTTTTAAATTTTGTTTCCGCTAATGATTTTTCTCCCAAGTCAATTTGAAGGACAGAGATTATACCTTTTATCATTTACACATATGGAAGTCAAGTTGCGTTATAATGGCTTCAATAAGAGATGCGAGACTTAATGGTCCCCTTTTTATCGTATGTTCCGGAAAAACTTGAAAATAACAGACTTGCATTAACGGATGTGAGGTTAGGTTAGGTTGGTTTATACACATTGAATAAGCTATTTTCAGGAGATGATCTGAAGGAATTAGACTCTGCCTTTCAAACCAAGTAAAGACCCCGGTTTTTTTCCAAAGCAGATACTGAGTATTAATATGAAATTTTTGGGGTTGTTTGAACAAAATCAAAATCTACTTTGTCTCATTTTAGATTGCAAATATGTTATACAACTAATGCATATGGGATGGCTATTAAATTGGAACTTTCAGGATATATAGAATGGGGAACAGTGAATTAACCAAATGGTACTACGTGTGCACAGATAGTGATATTGCTACTACTACTACTACTACTACTACTACTACTAAGCGTGTTTTTTAAGCAGATGTTTTCAAATTATATGAAAATAATAATCCAATTTTAAAAATAGGGTGATTTAGACACTTTGAAAATAAGCTATTTTCTTTATAGGTTACATCGGATTAACAAATACTACTTTCTCACCCATCTGAAGAAAAAGTTCATGAAATGGTCCAAATTGAAGCGCCAATAGAGTTTCGTGACAATCAGGTAACTGAAATACCAGATATCGACGAACAAAATCTCGAACGATATGGTAAATCCTTACGTTATGGCGATGGTAGTGTTAATTTAGACGATATACCTTCTGACATTGACAATTTATTGAATAATTATTTAGATGTAGACGCTAGTACACTTGAACAAGGCAATGCACTTAGTCATCATGCATATCCGACAAGGTCTATGTACTCGAGAATGGTGTAAAAGTACTCCCCCCACGGCCACTATCGAACTTCAGATCGAGTTGAATGTGTGGACTATCGAAACCAACTCGGTCTGGATAAGTTAACTTGAAAACCTCAAAGAGTATAAAAATGGGAGGTGGATGGGGGGGACAACATAAATTTATCAATCATCATTTTGCAGCAGCGGCTATTTTATACAGAGTTTTTTTTCCGCGTGGTCCCCGGAGGGGGGTGTCCCGCCCGCAGCCGGATTTCAGTCCCGGGGGGGGGGCCTTGGGGGGGGGGGGATTCTTTATCTCTTAAATGTTGTAAATAGTCAGGTTTCTCTTATCTTAGTCTAGTAATTTGTTCAACTGTGTTGCTATTGTCCATGCTGTATTTTAAGATGTTTTTCGTCAATAAGTGAAAAATATTGTTGTTGCTATTCGTGCTGTATTTTAAGTTTTTTTTGTCAATAAAGGAGAAAAATATGTTTTTCTTGTTCTTGTTAACGTCCTATGTAGATCTATGGGTAAATTGTTATTTATTCATTAGACACGTATGGTTTACAGTTAGTTGTAGTCCGACTGTTGTCAACAACAGCAGCAGTATGTATCAATTTAAAACACCATTCAGGATCGTTTCTATGTGGCCCGTCAATGTCAGGGAAAACGACACTTTTAGCTAAAATAATTGAAAATTGTAATAAAATGTTTTTGGAAAAATCAAAGAAAATTTACTATTGCTATAGTATTTGGCAAGAGTCCTACAATCAAATAAAAGCTATTACCACTGTCACGTCCATGCCAATACAATTCATACGGGGACTCAATTTTTTCAATAGTATTGAGTCAAACTCAAGGCTTATTATTGATGATTTAGCTGAATCAATTGAACAGTTCTCACAGGAAATGCTACAAATGTTTACCGTTCGCTCTCATCATGAACACATTTCCATAACCCTAATTCTACACAATCTGTTTTCATCAGTGCAAGTGTATGAGAACCCTTGCTTTTAATTGCACCATCTATATTATTTACAGAGTTGTTCATGATTCAAGTTCTCTAACAACTTTCAATAAGCAAATATATCCAGGTGCTCCAAAATTTCTACTTTCAGCACACAGTCGGGCTGAACGACTGATAAGAACGGTTCGTCTATTAATTTCAAGATATTGCACGCTCAAAAATATTGCTGCTTTTATTCATGATTTAGATAAAATCATTCAAATAAATAACCAACGACCACATCGATCCCTGTTAGCCCTCGCAAAACTCATTGCAGTGAAAATACATTTGATGCTTTTCTAAAGCAATATTCCAGTGAAAAAAAAAATTGTGAAGGAGAAATTCAATGTTGGAGATACTGTTCGAATTAATAGAACCACCAATAATTTTGAAAAGGAGAATTATTTATGGAGCACTGAACTTTTTAAAGTGTCCTAAATCCTAGACACTGCGTCCCCTGAGAGCGGTTTTGTCGTTACTAAGGTTTTCAAAATTCCGAGAAAAACGACTTTGAAAATTTCACCTTTGCTGGAACTTACACGGTACACTGCGTAGAAGGAGGCGATTTTCTTCGCAAATACATCAAAAAAAAGAGAAAAAATAACAAGGAAGTTCTCCCAATATGAGATGGAAAAGGTAAAGTTTTCATTGTCGAAACTTGAAATGAAATACAGATACGACAATCCGCCCTTAATGAAATGGGAGTAAACTTAGATACGATAAAATGGTGTGGGCTGCCTATTCTTTTCACCATGAAGATACGACAGACGAGTTCTGATGCAGCAATACTATTTGAAAAAGTATAAAAATTACAAAAACGTCAGAAACGTTTATTTTTTGTTGAGTTTCTTTGCCGGCCACCGTTTTGCTTCAGTGGAATCCTCCTCTGGACAGGGATCTTGCGTAGACGGAGAGGCTTCCAAACGTTCAGCATCCCCCTTGGCCTTGTAGTATTGTTCAATCTTGGTTTCAAAATACTCCTTGTCTTGGCTGGGGATGAACTTCAAGAGATACTTGACATCATTGATTTTCGCCTCAGGTAGATCAATCTTTTTGCCACAAAGTTTGACGACAAAAACAAGACGTTCAACAACACGGACAGCCGAAGTGTTGGGACACTTTTTAACCGAAGTACATTCTTGTGATACAGTAGCCATTTGCAAGTCTCCAGAGAAGGAAGTTTTGAACCAAACTCTCTTAGCATTATCCTGACGGAACTCAAGTTGTTTTACCTTTGAATACGGTACCAACGAGTACTTGTACAGCTTTGCTGGCTTTTGAAAGTCAAAGAACTTTGACTGGGTCATTTGCAGGACATTAAAAGGATGTATCCTTCTTACTTTCAGTAACTTCCTCACCAGATCTAGTGGGGAAAACAAATCAAGATGCTTTAGCCCCCGCTCAATAGTGCTTTGTACAGCATCAACCTCCTGTATACTCGAATGACCTGGTTCACAATACTTCATAACCACTTGTTCTAAGCGCGGAAATTTTCTTTACTTTCAATTAATTTTTGAAATTCCTAAAAGCGTAGTATTTCATTATTAAATTAGATCAAAATAGTCCTCTTAACCTGACAAGACCGACTGCAAGCTTCCAAAAAATTCCAGCTCTTGGTTGCATTTGATTTGAGTATTTGGGAATTAAAAGCCTTAACAAAAGGGGCTACAAAAGCGGGGGGTCTGGGGGACGGTAGCCCCCCAACTGTACCTCCTAATCCCTGTACGTTTTAAGCTTTGAACTTGTGACTCAGCCTCTTTAACTCTTTAGAAAAACGTAGTTTTTTTTTTCAAATAATACTACACAGGGGCGGATCTAGCCTTCCAATCTAGGGAGGGGGGGGGAACTCGACAAATAGGGAGGGTGTGTACAGAAATTTTTTCGGTACTTTTTTAAAACACATCCTTCGATATTTTTTCAAAGCTTACAGATTCTATCTCATAAAATCCCTAAAACAGTATTAAAAGTGGAGTTTATAGTCCGTCTAGGGGGGGGGGATCTTTATAATACTTTTTAATTGCAACACATAGTAAAAGAGAAACACTCAAAGATCATCTCTGTAGTTAGATGGTTGTTAAGCTCCTGTATGTTGTATGTGGGTCAGATCACTTAGATCTTTAAGGGTGTGTCCAAGCTTGGCAGCTGAAGCTACAGGAAGATCCAGAGCTGTAAATTGCTTAACAGACAGGCTGCTGCAATACAAGGAAACACTACCAAAATATGACCATAGCCAAGATTTATTCTGACCACTGATATGCACCAAAAAATCATAACAAATCAGGTAGCCTATTTGATATACTCTTGGAACAAAATATTAGTCAATTCCACAAAAATGATGGTACCTGGATTCCTGCAAATATCGCGCAGCTTGTGCGGATGTAAACAATGTCCGTTTGGGTCTCATTGTGAAACTTTAACCAAATCTTTTCTTCTTCAAAAGTATACGTTGACGGAGTTACGACAAAAATGCCCATGTAATTTTCCCATATGAGGTACGACAAAACCGCTCTTAACAAACGGCAAAATGTGAGATACGATAAACGAGAAATCTAAAATTGGGGCACTTCTAGCTGAGCTACAAAACAAAATGGTTGACGGAATCGGATAAAGCAAAAAATTTCACGTTAGATGGCAGTCCTAACTCTACTTCCCCGAAAAAGTCGCAGATACGACAAAACTGCTCTCAGGGGACGACTGAACCCCCGACATATCGGCTGCGAGACACCAAAGATGATGAGATTTTCGGTGGTTTTTATGAATACGAAACACAAAAAGTTAGAAACAGTAGTGAAATTTATCAAATTGAAAAGATATTAAAGAGTCGTACTCGCAGGCGCCCGGAGACATTTGCTTGTTCGTTGGCTAGGATACAACTCTGATTTTGATTCTTGGGTTACAGTTGAAGACATTAACAATGCCCAATGATTTCTATGTGACATTCATTTCCAATGTTTCTGATCCTCTCTACAATGATTGGAAAAGAACAAGTGATTTTTTTTCGGACGAAACTCTCCCCCACCATCAAATTTGACGGCTCGTATTAAGTGGCTCTTGTAGATTGTATTCTTAAAAATGCATATGACATCCTAGGAAAAGATCGCAAATATGATATAAAATTAGAACCTATGATTGGCCACCACAACCAGGTGATCAAGAACAAATTCAAAAGATCAATTATCCATATATTGAATTACTTTACGGAGAACTCACCTGTATGAATGATTTATGTTGTTCTATCAATAAAAGAATTCTGAATTAGGTGATACCCTAGCAATATCAAAAGGTTTGGCTGTGATTACTTGCCATTTTTGACCCATTTAGCAACAACAACAAGATATCTAATAGAAAAGTGGTATTCAATTGTCCTGATATTGTCTGCTATGTTAATACTCTTGACCAAAGACAAGCTGCAATCGAATGGACTATTACAAAGGTCGCTCATCAATGTCTGGCTCTGGTCTTGGCAGTTGGTTTGCTAAGCTGTTTCGATCTGTACTACCTCTGGCTAGAAAATATATTGTACCGGCTGCGACAGATTTCGCATCCTCTACACTATATGATTGGAGCTCTGGCAAAGATTTTAAAAAATGTGCTTCTGAAAATCGTAGGTCCAGTGCGCAAACCCTTGGCGAACAATTGAAATCTCATCAAAATGAAAAGGTTTAAAAAGGTCGAGAAACAGTGCACCACTCATCAGTCTCTACTCAGGGCAGAAACGAAAGACATCACCCTTGTCAAAGAAAAGAAGGAAAAAGACGAAACGCACAGTAAACAGAAGAAGAAGCCCCAGAGAGAGAATTGTTAGATCGGTACTGGATTGTTTTCATAGATGGTATATCTACCGCATAAGGATTTCCAACCTTCAATCACTTCATCTTTAAATCTATTCAATGCAGAAACGGTTGATGAGAGTGTAAAACATGGATACTATGAACAATTTTATCCTCAACAACCCCCCTCCGATAATATCCACTTTCAAATTTATTCCAATGAAGACCACTTTATGGACATGTCTTGGACATTTATAGATTTACGAATGAAATCCCGGAAATCCAACAATACATTGCCAGTTCGTGCTGTATGGAATATCCTATGCAAATTGTATGTTACATAATTTATTTCGTCAAATCAGTGTCTACATGAAAGGCACTTTGGTGAGCACAAGCAATAATCTCTCGAATTATACCAGCTATATGCAGTTCATGTTGATGACACCCAAGTCATACAAGGAATTGAGAGGCACCTCCAATGGATATGAATATATTACTGATACTGATAGTACAGATGCATTTAAAATGCTACAATTAGTGAATTACATCTAGTTGGAAAAACATATCATGAAATATTTAATATACCCCGATGGTTACCACCCAATATTAAAGTTGATATAAAATTGACGCTTGCTCCATCCGATTTCATTATACGAAAAGAACTTGCTGCCAATCCTGATGTAACTCTCTCCCTCAACTCGGCAATACTAAATGTACGAAACAGCAGGTTATGAGTTCGTTTGCTTTGGTAGTGGAAAAATTGAGAGCCAGTGGAAATAATATTAAACTATTTGTTCCTCATACAATCACCAATCAACGTCATATTGCCACAGGCTCACATACCTTCACCGACTCATCCTTTATCAGTGGCGAAATTCCATTAAAATTAGCATTGGCATTTGTAAAAAGCGCTAGCGCAATAGGATTGTGGACTGGATGTCCACAAAAATTTGAGATGTTTGGGCTTTCATCTCTTGTCTGCAAAGTAAATGGTATCCCCCTCTACAATCTATATTTTGATAAATCCTATAGGACATTGTATGAGTTGACAATGCAAACCCTAGATCATGATTTACAACTATTTGAAAAAGGTATAACCGAAGAAATGTTCGCTAAAACACATGGTATCATTTTACTAGACTTGTCTGGTGTCCAGGATATTAGTATAGTGCGAACGAGGAGTGTGCGTTTAGAGTGTATATTTGCCAACCCATTATCTGAGAGTATTGCACTAGTTTCACTAAATCAATTTGAAACCTATTGGGAAATCACTCCCGGAGGCAGTGTTCTAATAGACTTGGCACCATCAACACTAGTCAAGTAATCACCGTCTTTTAATATGGACCCCTACATGTCCAAATACAGATGCTATTGTCTGCCCTCGGACTTTCTTGGAAAAATTCAAAGTACAAACAATACCCTAATCATTGTTAATAGCAGTCCGTCGATCGTGAATACCAGCCATTGGTTGTGCATCTTTCAAACTATGAAGACGATTGAATTTTTTGATCCTCTTGGGCTATCCTTTAAATTCTACACTCCATACATCAGCAACTATATTGAAAGCAGTGGGAAACTATTATTCAAAATCGGAAGAGAGTACAGGATCTAAAGACTAAAAGCTGCGGTTTCCATGCACTACTATGTTTCGTGTTCAGATGCCGTGGCTATACTTACAAACAGTTTCTCAACATTTATGTAGACAATCCACGTCTGAACGACTTTATGGTGGAAAATATTCTCTCAGACCTGTATAATATTGATTTTAGTGTCCTACGAGTAAAGTGCTTAAAAAATGTATGTGAATTTGTCTATTGATAAAGAAAAAATGTATACAACAATGTCTTTATTCTACACTTTAGATCTCTTCTTCAGTGTATAGGCAACTGTCGAGAACCACTAATGCTGGTAGATCATTTGAATTCACTGTATATTGATCTTGATTGGCTGCAAAGACAGGGTCACATTTCCTACAGTACAATGTAACTTCACTCTTGTCGTATCTCTTTGTATAGTCAATGATACTATTTGCATTCATATTGTAAAATTCACTTGTTTCAATTTGTCTATTTGAAGCAATATCATATACAGTGTTTTAAAATGGTGAATCACATTCGGTAACTGCCAAATAAAAATCACTAGGTTTATAGTCATAATAGGTAGTGTCGTCACAACGATGACGTGGAAACCAAATTGTCTTGTTACCCCAACAGTTTAATCGTAGACCTGACTCTTCCTCTGAAAATAATTTGAAACCACGACGATACCAGTCTAGTAGAAATAAACTAAAATCATGTTTGGGGTTCTTTCCAATCATACCGGGATAAGTATTCTCCCACTGATCACATTTGTCATAGTGAAAATTAGAGCATAGGTGTCCTCTAGGATGAGAGTCACAAATCTCTTCAAGACATTAATTACAGTCTTTAATTTGTACTGCATAGCCTCTATGCAATTTACAGGGATTGCATAATTTCCACTTTTCATTATAGTCATCAATAATTGCACAATACTCACATGATGACCAGCTGCCAAGAGTGTACATACATAGTGGGCATGTATAGAACATTTTTTTGGTATCCGATGCCAACTCTCACAGCTAAAAAGAAACTGATCAACATTCAATAAATTCAGAGGGGGATGGGAGAGGAGTAACTCTTTGGCTTTACACAACCTCTTTCGAAGGGTGAGCCATCTACATAGAATCTATGGTAATGTTTTCAAAAGTATATCTACGATATTATTCTGCTTTGTTTCAATTAATATATCAGAAAATTGAGTAAAAGCATTTGAGTCACGTCGTAAAAGCTTCATACAATAGTCCAATGGGGGAGAATCATTCCCCATTATATTGTCAAGTGTTCCCTGTGAGAATATCTTCCGTTGAAGTGATAACTCGGGGAAAATGGTCATTCAAAATCAAATGTTTTTCCATAATCGCAAGATTTGATCTAATTCTCTCTTTCTCAAACTTATTCATTTTTTTAATCCTAACACTGTCACTGCTGACTCTAGACTAACCACGATTCGTTTTACTTTATGAATACCCGATAACCTAAAATCTAACAAAAAGAAAGGAGACACTTTCGATTTCGAAACAATTTTATTGAGCGTGATCATACAACAATAATATATATATTGTACATATACAATTATCGATATAACTTATTGTCATCTATATGCTTAACTATTGCATTTAAAGCACTTTGAAGTCTATTCACAAGTGCTATATCAACTTTTTCAGCAAAGCATAATTGATCCTCCATTTTAAATTTGCTCAAAAATAATACATATCTTGCATATACTTCATCCCATTCAAGACAAAGCCTTGATCCTCTCGTGATTTCTACCGCAATGTTTGGTGTTCTTGTATCATTGCTGCTGCTGCTATCAACTTCTAATAGTGTAAACATTCCACTCATTATTACAAATATATCTCAATGAATAAAGTCAAACTGTTCTCACTCCTTGAATTCTATTCTCACACTAATAGCAAGTATAAACAAATATTCTTCCTTATATTCACTGCGATCTTGTCCCGTTCGTATTTCCGACTCCCTTATTGGCCTAGAAAGAGACACGTGTTCTTGTCCCGTTAGACTCGCTCTTATCTGGCAATGATGTAAACTTCTGTCTGTATTCAATAGGCATAGAAACATCTACGGAATATCAAACCACATAACCTTCAACAGACAGAATGGAACTAAGAAAATAACATCAAACCACATAACCAACAAGCAATATAACCATCAAACCACATAACCAACAAACAATATAACCATCAAGCAGTTCTAGAAAGAGGTGTGGTCTTGTACGTGCAGGGATTCTAGGCGTCTGATTGGTCTAGAAATAATACTTTTACCAAGGACAATAAATCTCGCCCCAAGTTTTTACCAAGTACATTAAATCTTGTCCAGGCTTTTACCAAGGACATTAAATTTCTTCAATGCCCATATATGGATGTAAGTTTCGCATCAATAGATGCATTCCTACTATTGTTTTATATCTTGCTGTTACAGTTTATTTGTTTAGATAAATGGATTTTAAAGATACTACTTAGTTTACTTTTTTCTTTTGTCTAAAAAATAAAGACTTCACGGGCTAGTACAACCAGATTCTTTTCGTCTAATTTTTGTTTTAAATGAGGCTCTCTTCGACATGATTTTTCAAACAGTTCATGGTAACAAACTGAAAGTAAAGAGTGACCCGGCTCAATAGTAACCAAAACGCTAAAAAACAGAATTTTGAAACCAGAAGAAACATCAAAAGAATTGGATTTTTATGCTGATTTCAAATATATAAGTTTCATCAAGTTTAGTCTCACCCATCAAAAGGTAAGAGCTTGAAAAAATTTGCCTTGTTTTCAAAAATAGAGGGAAACACCCCATAAAGGTGATAGAATCTGAATGAAAATCACACCATCAGATTTAACGTATCAGTAAACCCAACTGTAGAGGTTTCAAGCTCCTATCTGTAAAAATGTGGAATTTTGTTTTTTGTTGTTTTTTTTTACCAGAAGAAAGATCACGGATGCGTGTTTATTTGCTTGTTTTTTGTTGTTGTTTTTTTCCCTAGGGGTGATCGTATCGATCCAATGGTCCTAGAATATCGTGAGATTGCTCATTTGAACGGAAATCAAAAGTTCTAGTGCCGTTTTTCAGTAACCAAAACAATTGGAGGGCAACTAGGCCCCTCCTGAACTTTTTCGCTCATTTTTTCCTGAAATCACCTGATCAGAATTTTGAGATAGCCATTTTGTTCAGCATAGTCAAAAATTTAATAAATATGTCTTTGAAGATGACTTCATCCCCAACAGTTCCTGGGGGAAGGGCTGCAAGTTATGAACTTTGCCCATTGTTTTCATATAGTATTGGGAAGTATACAGACGTTTTCAGGAGGTATTTTTTGGGTGGGGGGGGGGGGGGGAGGGTCGGAGGAGGGGGTAACGTGGGAGAATCTTTCCATGGAGGATGTTTTCATGGCGGAAGGGACATTTCTATAAAGAGGGCACCGAATTTCCATAAATTATTTAAAAAACCATCAGAAATTGAATTAAAAAACAAATTTTTTCAACTGAAAGTAAGGAGCAACATTAAAACTTAAAACTAACAGAAATTATTACGTATATGAGGGGGTTCACCCCCTAGTCAATACCTCACACTCTATGCGCTAAAGTTTTTTTTTAGTACTTTCAAAAGAGCTATCTATTCTAATTAAACGGATTACTCAAAATCACTCAGTGAGGTGTTTTAGCAGGGAAGACAATTTATCCACATATTTGAACCGTCCTTCAGCATTATCAAATGCTGAGCATCAAGCTTGGCACCGCAAGCTTAGTGCCTTGTGGAGTGCCATGATATATCCACCCAATCAAAATTGTATTTGGGTATTTCTAAGTAGTATCCCCAGGATTACTTCTGTGAAAGCCATATCCTTTTTTTCTGTGAGAGCCCTCTGACGTCATTGCACCCCTGGGAAAATTCCTGTGACAGCCCTGGCAAGATTCCCCTGAGAGCCCTGTTTCCTTGCAAAATTCTCATGGCCTCGCTGGCAAAATTACCGTGAGAGTCCTGACAAGATTCCAAGATGTTTCAATTACTTGGAGTGTGGTCGGGATATTAGAAAAGTAGTAATAACATGGGGAGCTCCTAATCCCTCTCATGTGTTTCTAGCTGGCAAGAGTCCCACCCTGGCAAGATTGGGCATGACCAGGCAAGAGTCCTGGGTGTTTCAATTACTTGGAAGGCGGTCGGTATAATACACCTGTAGTAATAACAAGGAGATTAATAGGGGATTTCTGGAAGTTATATAAGTGAAGTTACTAGCCCCTCGTACCTGTACAATGCGGTCAGCTATTTCTATCGGAGCCCTCTGACGTCATGGCAGCCATAGGGAAATAGTATTGGATTTTATACGGAGTCCTCTGACGTCACCACATCCATAGGGAAATTAACATGGGATTTTAAAGGGTCAGTTAAGTGGAGCTACCAACCCTCAAACCATCACACCTGTGGAACACGGTCACTTGTTCTATTAAAGGCAACACAATTGGCAAAACTCCATGGCACGCCCCTCTGGACTCCAATGAGGTCATACGACTTACCCCGTTTCAAATGGTCAGGTGTATTATATACTTGACGCAATTTTATGTAATCCTGCCAAAGGAACCCATGCAGGAACCCCTGCTTGTAACGTAACGACAGCTCACACCTTAAGGAATGATTATGTAACACTATCACTTAATATTTATTTTGACAATTTATTTTTCTGTCGAAATGTACAACGTTTTTCTTTCTTTAACTTAATGGCGGCACACACTTTAGGTAAGGTCACGTAATGATTGCGCAACCATCAATGCCAGATAGTACCTTTTTTGGCATTTTCCGCCCAAAAACCTCAACACATTTTTTCCTCCTTATGACTTTTTTTATTTTTTCGCCTGAAACACTCATTAAATTTTTGTTTCATTCCTTCTTTAGGTGTTTTTTCTATAATTCTTGACCCTGCCAGGACTCGAAAGGTCAATTTTCTTCCATTAGAACTGTGTCTTAACTGCGAGAACGAAACTGCTATACCCAATATTTTGTCCTACTCTTAATATTCTAAAATTAACCGAATGCGTGACACTTACGATTCTCCATTTTTGGCAAAGACTAGAATGATGTGTTACTCTCAAAATTTGACACGCTACCGGGGACAGTCGCTGTCAAGGTATTAATAGCAATACAGACTAAGGAGCTGTTTAATTAAGTAATCTCCTTAAACATCCAAAAAAGTACATCTTAAGAACAAGGACTTTGTAAATAAAAGGTTTTATTATTTCAAACAAATTGACAGTAATATTAAAAACATAGAAAAAGACAGCTGAAAAATACGACATAAAATAAAAGGTGAAAAAGCCATACCATAATATGCGCCAAAAAAGAACCGTGTATTATAGGAAATTGGGGATCCTAGCATGCAACCCGGGGGGAATAGGGGGAGGGGAGTGATTTTAGAGATGGATTTAAAGCATTTTAAGAGGTTTTAAAAATACCCCTTTTTCATCGAGCTAAATTTATTAATATTTCCCAATATCCTAACAATAGGCTTCAGCATCCACCTAGCATTTATTTTCAGAGGGCAACTTGATAATAGATGCAATTTTTAGGCGTGCCTTATAAAAGAATAAAATATAAACAATAACATGCGTAGTTTAAGGAAAGATGAGAGGAGAGGACTCCAAGGAAGGGGGGCACCTGTGGGGGTAGGGGGCCCGTTTTTTCCGTCGCCAGCTCAGCACTGTCTTTTTTTAACTAGTCATTGACGTTTATGTTTCTTTGTCGTTGCGCAAAGTGGTAATTTTTCAAGTGTTTAAGTTTTAAATGTTTCCTTATTTTGCTGTTAGCTCACAACGGCCCTCCCCCCCACTAGGGTGCCCAATCTCTGGCCGCCTCTGAGGGAGTATCCAGTCACAAGAGCGGTTTGCCTCAGCCCTCACGCAACTTAGGGCACATTTTTCAGCAGGAATATCAAAACACGCAAAGGGGGAAATTCAATTTCGAGAAGTTCTTGTTCCCACCCATCCTGCGAACTGCGGCGGAGTTTGGTCAGTGTCTACTCTTTCCGGGGACGAAATCCAGACTTTGGCTAGGCGGTAAAAAGGGGTTAAAAATGGTCTTGATCGAGATAATTTAAAAAGTAGTAATAATAGGAAAATAATCATAGGATATCCAGGACATGGCCCCCCCTCTGACGTCACATCATCCTGTTTCTAGAGCTAAGCTGGCAAGTCGTTTACGTTTATGTATCTTTTTTCGTTGCGCAAAGTGGTAATTTTCAAGTGTTTAAGTTTTAAATGTGTTCTTATTTTTTTTGTTAGCTTACAACGGCCCTCACCCCCACCCACTAGAGTACCAGCCCAATCTCTGGCCGCCTCTGAGGGAGTATCCAGTAACCCGAGCAGTTTGCCTCAGCCCTCACGCAACTTAGGGCACAATTTTCAGCAAGAATATCAAAACACGCAAAGGGGGGAAATTTAATTTTGAGAAATTCTTGTTACCATCCATCCCACGAACTGCGGGGAGTTTGGTTAGTGTCTACTCATCCGGGGACGAAATCCAGACTAAGGCTAGGCGATAAAGGAGGTTAAAAATGGTCTTGGTCGAGATAATTTAAAAAGTAGTAATAATAGGGAAATTATTATAGGATTTCCAGGACATGCCCCCCTCTGACGTCACATCATCCCTGTTTCTAGCGCTCAGCTGGAAAGATTCCCACCCCTGACAGGCTTCCCAGGATTCCAGGCGTTCTAATATTCTTCTAAATTGGCATGATTCGTAGCCATTTTTGGTTCATTATTTTTCTGAAAGATCTCCATTATTCCCGTGACCAGGTCTAATATGAATGACGCTATTGTATCTCACAAGCTAGACCAAAAGGATTCCCATTTGGGAATCCCCCAAGCACGGCACACATGCGGGTGCTGTGTAATAACGACGGTGCACATCTTAAGCAATGATACCTAATTAGTGAGGTTGGAAAATCATCTTGCGAGAATAGTAGATACCCAAACCGTTAAAAAGTATACTTATTGCCCAGAGCGGAATGGCGCTGCGACACTGTTTTCGAACTCGCACCAGCCCTCATCACCCCCTCCTTCATCCAAATGGCACCAGCCCTCAACCCCTAAGAAATTTTCAACCCTTTCGCTCCGAAAATGAACTTCTGGAATCTAAATCAAACAGTTCTATTTTTACTTGAACTGGGGGAACTTGATATTTCATTGCTAGAACGTGTCACTCCAAATCAATTCACGCCACAGAGTATTTAAAAAAACACTTCTTGAACGAGCCTACTACTTATATCCACTGGTCTTATAAAAAATGATGACTTGATGGCATTCTGTGACCCTCGTCATCATTATTTCATGCATTTTTCTAGCGCTTCCATACCACCAATGGACATATTTTCTATTGCCATTATTTTCCTACAGTCCTCATCCTGTGCCTAACTATTACTGCCCCGCCTGTCACACTATGACACCCCATCCTCATACTTAACCTATTTTCAGATA